>CM076576.1:42940850-43421707 GCA_034641835.2 Pinus albicaulis | reverse complement strand
ATGTTTATTTAATATTTATGTGTAGAATTTTGTTAACTTGAGGAATCACCTAGAATCCACCATTTCTTTTCCTATTTCTATTGTTCTTTGTAGCATTTTTTTCCTACCCCTTTTATGGGACTCTTTCGTGAAGTATTTTGTATTTATGAGTGTACCCCCTTGAATGCCCTGAGAGGGGAGCTACTGCGCATGGGTAAGGATTTCTTCCATATTTTGGACCTGTTGCTTAGAGATTAATCTGAAGTCCTTCTTATTGCAAGCATCCTCTAACCCTATGAGATCCAGACTCTCAAGGTCAATGCTTTCCGACTCTTCCTCCATGGCTTCTGGGATCATCTCCATCACCTGTTCTTTGCCCTTCGACACAGGTTTTTCCCCTGTGAAGCTAGGGGTTTTAGGTTTCTGAAAGGTCTCTGGTGGGACCTTGTTTTGTTGTGCTTTGGAGGACTGGGGCTGCTTTGTCGAGGTGCACCCAGCTTTGTTTTCTGGTTCATTCTCGTTCTCAGTCAACTTATTTAAAGTGGTGAATTTATTGCTAGTCGCAGGTCCTTTTTTATTTTGGTGAGAGGTAGTTCTATTGTTGTGCCTTTTCTTGCATGCTACATTTGTGAATCCTTTGGATGCTTGATCATTGGATTCATTTTCAGTCGCCTCTTTTTTTTTTAGAGGATAGTCTCTGAAGAGGTGCCCATGTTGGTGACACCTCCTGCATCTGAAAGGAATATGTTCATAATCTACAGTTTGTATCCATTCAAATTCTTCGTGCAACAGACTTACCTCGCCTAGTAGCAACTCTTCTATGTTCATGTAGACGCAGATTCAAGCATATGTTGCGTAGCGGTTGATATTTTTCACCTCTATTATCTTGACAAATTTCCCTAGGGTCTCTTAGGGTCAGCTCATCCTAGTAGTCCTGGGGGAGGGAGTATAGTCGAATCTAAACCAGAGCCCATGTAAGATCTTGTTTTTCAGGGTTGAACCTCTTCGTCCAGTGTCATAGGTATAAACTTGCAGAGTTGAAAAAATAGGGTCCTCCATCCATGATCCTATTTTTGTCTTCAATGCATGTAAAGAGCACATTGAAGAAGCCCTTAACACATAACTAAAGGTCAATGTGGCCTTTGGGTTTCCACTTCGAAGCTATCCATCCTCGAAGGGCTTTTTCAGTGGGCCAGAAACCCATGAACTTGCATATCAACGCATGATCCTTCATGAACTGGATTCTTCCGTTGATGTGATGCCCTACGAGCTCAATCATTGTTCATTTGGGGTTCTTCGGAATGCATGTTGCTGACTTGATGTTTGCTTCTTCTGTTGTTGATGTATTTGTTTGTTGCATTGTGGGAGTCACCCCTGAGATGTCATGAGACAAACCAGATTTTTGCTTATTGTCGATATTAGCACATGTTGTCGCCCCTGTGGGAGGTTGGCCTATAATGGGGGGAGCAGCGGTCCCCCCACTAGTTTCGGTCATTGGAGAGCCTCAAGTCTGCCCAGGAAAGTGGTCATGGCCTAACGGTCTAGGGGGGAGGTCTACCTGGCGCAGCCTGTGTAGAAACCTCCAAACCCTAGGTCATGGCAGTCAACCTGGTGCAGAGCTCCACGGAGGCAGCTCCAAAACCATGCAAAAAAGGCTGAAATTGGTTAAGCACAACTTACCAACCCAGCCTGTAGCATATGTAAGGTTTCTCTTTTCGAATTAATATAGATTAGCCTAATTTACCAAAAAAAAAAATGTTTATTTTATTAATTAATTTAAATTGTACTTTGTTTATTTAATTTTTTAATATTTGAATTTTTTTAATTATTTTAAAAATAATGATTATTACAATAATATTTATAACTTATATTTAGAGTATTTTTTATGCAAGAAATTAATTTACGATTTGAATTTCATTGTTTCATTTAATGCACTAATTTCGATAAGTTATAATGATTATTATGACAACCAATTTAATGCAAGGAAAAGGAGACAATTCAAGGGAACAATGGGAATATGAGAGGAAGCAAAATGAAAAGACTGAAGAAGCCAATAATTAAATGGGATCAAATTTTGGACAACATCTCCCTCATACCATAGGGGGTTTTCCCTGCTTATACTTACATGGATTTTCAATGAGAAATTTGATAAAGACCATTTATTGATAGTAAGCAGAACATTGTGATAACAATGTGCCAAAAACAAAAGGAATTTGCAGTATATTAGAAAAAATGTATCATCAACCAAATGACACTAATTATGCATCCCAAATAAATTTCCAAGATAGAATAATAACTAAAGAAAGAAGAAAAGTATACAAAAAGAGGAAGTAAAATGTACAGAATGTGTATTTAAGATTTAATGCTTCATGCATAAAATAATTGCAGAGAACGTTACAACAAGTGCAACTTGATTCCACAATAACAAAAACAAAATTTAGGGGATAAACACTTGTATCAATAATATGAATACCAGAACATAGATATCCCTAACGTATTATCACGAGTTATATCTATCAAGTCAATATAATCAGTTGCAAATATTGAATCATAAACACGGGAAATTGATACAATTGTAACAAACAACAATCATAGAGCATATAAAGATTGGTGAGATTAGTGATCGGGATGAAATTTTAGAGTAAATTGGGAACCAAACACCTTAAACACCTAAAATTTAAACACCTAAAATTTAATAATACAATATCAAAGAGAAATGAAATTAAGTAAATTAGATGTTATTTGAATCACGAATCAAGTCCACAATTCAGAACACCATATTCTGCATATAAACACACAAAACAAGACAATCATTCAAAGTCACATAAAAGAGTCATTCAATCAAAATGATAGATTTGTGTAACAAGTACATTCAGATCGTTGATTCTTAAAATTCAATCCTTCTGTGAGAAATAGGGTCATTTATAAAATTTAAGGTAACTATCATAATATAACTATATTTTTTTTAAATAAACTTTTTAATCTAAATAACTTATAAGAAAATGTTTCAAGAACACTTTTTCATTTTAACGGACAATTTGGTCGCCTTGGGCTTCTTCGATGTGGAAGTTGGTGATGAAATTTGAGCTTCCCATATTTTGGGTTCAGGCAATTGAGAAATATCGAAATCTACTTCTTCCCATTTCTCGAGTTGGTTAGTTACTAACTTCATGGGTGGAATTACTTGCATAGTAGATGCGGCTTGCTCTAAAACAACATGTTGATTTAAATGTTTTTCATCTTTAGTGATTCTGTCTCAGTCTGTTGGCTGCAACAATGGTATTCTCTTGTATTTAGTTATTGTCACCATTCGTTGATATTTAAGCTGATAGTTGTTCATGGGAAGGTTTTGTATCACAATATTCAATATAGCGGATATATTAAAATCTATATATAAAAAATTTATCGCTAACTAGGGAAAAATGGATTCTCTACTGACAATGTAAAGGCATCCAAGATTTTATTGGGTTGCCTTCAATTTATCTAGAAACTCTTGATCTGATATTAACCAATTTTCATTCCCCCAGAACGAGGGGACTCCAAACCTTCCTATGTAGTTCCCTTCAGCTCTGAATTTGTCAATAACCTCCTTGGCTTTATCAAACCTATCTTTCATTTGTAAGAGACACTTTTGTTTCTTCTTTATCATAAAAATAGAATAAATGCAATTGTCTCTATTCGGTAAGTTCATATCTGCAAGTGTCTCATCTTCAAGAGTGTTGATAAATTCCATGATTTTTTCAATGTCCTTTAACCTCTCTTCAAGCATAGGGGTGATATTTTTAGCCTCTAAATTAGCATTTTTCATCACTACCTTTTCAGTTTATGACAAAATCATGACATAAGAGTGATTGTTGAAATATTCTCATTATTTTCCCTCCATACTTCTTCTTTATCTTGGATGAGGAATTGTCTACCAGTTGTTGTTATCTTAACAATATCTCGTGAATATGTGATATCATTCTATTTATCCTTTAAGGTATTTTGTATTTGTTCAATAATTCATCCTTTATTTTCACTTGTTGGGCTCATCTCCTTTCAATCACTCACCCTTTGTTCTGATTGTGACTTGATTTCAAAGAACTTCATACCTTCTGCATTTGGGGTCTATAGTGCAGTTAGAGCTTTATTTATAGCTTCCTTATATTCTTTGATTGTACTAAGATATTTTTTTCTTTAGTTTCCAATTCCTCCTTCAAACTTTTCATCTAGTTTTCTTGTTCCTTAAGTTCGTAATCCTTTAATTCAAGGGAACTTTGCATTACCTATAACTGGCTTTCAATATCTTCCCTTCTTTCAAATTTAGCTAATATGATGCTTGCATCATAGTTTTGGATTTTTTCTATCACCTTACGACTCTTTATCTCCTTCTTTTTTTCTTCCAACAATTTCTTAAAATAATTGTTGTCTTTAGTATTCTCTGATTGTTTGATTATTCTATCTTTGATTTACTTAATTCTATTAGCTATAGTTTTTAAGGCGAAAAACTCATGCAATGTAAAACTTTTCAGAAACATTTTCAATCATAGCCAATAGTTTTATATTACTAGAGGTTGAATCCAGTGACCTTCTAGCTACGATCTCACATGTCTACCTATTCTAGTTCAACATGTTTGAATCAGACAATTTTCCTAGATTTATGGCCAAAGAGGAAGATCTAGAGCCTAATAAGTTCTTATTCTCATCAATTTATGGTTGTACCATGGTGATATTAAAATTATTGGTTTAAAAATTAGTATAATAAATAAACCTTGGTCCTGTAGTGGGGGCCATCTCATCCAATACAACCCTCTCTACCACTTGTGCCTATTGGGGAAACAACATCAATTATTTTCCTGAATTTTCAACAGCTTTTTCTTTGATGAAACTGTGTTTCATAGCCAAAGTGTGTTCCCCTGAATCATTTGGTTTTTCTTCACCAATATTCTATTGTATCTCCTTAGTCAATTATTCTTTTTTCCTCCACAAAGACTTCAATATCGATATCGTAACCTTCTTTATCCTTAACAATGTGCTCTTGTTCTTCCAACTATAATGAATCAAAATTATTTTCATGATATGTATGAGTGATGTTTCTAAAGGTTGGATAGTTTTGGCATCCAAAGCTTGAGTTGTTACTAGTATAATAGATTGATATGTTTTTTCACTCCTACTTTCCTTTGCTTCACCTTGCTTGATGGTTACCTGCATAATCATGTACCCCTTGCTACTTTGTTAGGTATGTATATTACTAGTGTTTTCCCTTATTTTTGTTAGTGTAGCCCCCTTATGGTTATTTTTGTACCCATGTAACCCCCATATTGTTATTATCGTGTCCTTACATTATTATTGTTAGGTCGGCTAGGATTATATTGTGACCCCGTGGACTCCTATAGATAGAAAGGAGGTTTTTTCATTTGTATCATCCAAGAATTTTTCATTTATTTAATGTAAAGGAGGTTTCCCCCTCAAAGTGGCTTATTTCCAAGGCATTTATCTCCCTTTTTTTCTATTTTTGGAGCTGGTTTCACAACATTTGGTATCAAAGCTTTGGATTCCAGGGTTTCGCTGCTCCAAATAGGTCATCATGGCATTTTCTCTATAATTTTTTTTCTATTAAGGTTCACAAGCTGAAAATTTTACCACGCGAATCTCAAATCCTGAGGAACGTCGTGTAAAAATTTCAGATCCCTGTTCGCAATATTTTTTAATATATGATCTGTGGAAGTTAGGGTTTTTGCAGACTCCTGAATTTCATCTAAAAGAGGTGACCTTGGGAAAATCGCCATAACTCTCTCTCTGAGCATCGGATTGAAATTCTGTAAAATGTTCCTAAAATTACATGGATTGTAGTTTCCAGTGTAGAAATTTCAGAGCCGAAGGAGGAAATAGTGACACGTGGCACGTCGTACAAGTTCGCTCTACTGAACTAGTCCATATTAGGTCATTGTGGGAGATTGGGCATAAATTTTTCTTGAGACATCCAAATTAGGTCAGACTTATGGCATTCGAAAGAAGATTTAGAGGGCTACTACAGGATCGAATTTTAGATATTAAAGATCTGAAATCATATAGATAATTCAGTTTCAATATTGAGCTCCTCGAAAGCAATAAAAAGGTGTGTATTTTTTTCAAATTGCATAACTCTTCTTTGAAAAATCAATTTGAAGTGATTCCAAGGGAATATTGCAGCATAGATATCAGTATTGGGTTCTAAAATGCCCCCTAAATATAATTCAATGCCCATTAAGCCCTCAGAATACTCTACTATGACTTATGAAGATGAAGGAGTGCAACAAGATATATGGAAATTACAAGAGCAAGTATACCAAATTTCTCTCTCACAAAGAGCAAGAAAAAATGAAATGGAATTTTTGAAGAAAGGCGTGGAAGCAAAGATAGATGGTTTGAAGAATAATATGGATGGTTTGAATAAAGGCGTGGAAGCTAATATGGAGGGTTTGATGAAAGGCGTGGAAGCTAAGATGGATGGTATGAAAGACAACATGGAAGATATGAAGAATGATCTAAAAGCAAACATGGAAGGTTTGAAGGAAATTTTGACAAATTTGATACAAGACATTATTCCTAATGGCGAAAATATAGTAGAGGAAACTCATGATGAGAACAAAATAAATGTTAATCATGATTTTATGAATTCTAATGTTGGATCGAAGACCCACCATATTCCAAAGATCGATATGAGGAAGTTTTATGTCAAGGATCCCGTAACATGGACACTACAGATGGAGAAATATTTGGATCTCAATAATGTGAAAAACACACAAAAGGTACACCTTTCAACTTTATATTTAAAACAAAATACATTTGTATGGTATCTATGGCTTTGATCCTGTAAAACACTTATCACTTGGTCAATGTTTACGAAGGAAATGATAGCACATTATAAGGATACAAATAGCAATACCTTATTTATCCAATTGATAAATCTCAAACAAACAAACAAATGTGACTACATGCACTAAATAAATGGCGACCTTACCTAATGGGAAGACACTTCAAGGTAAAAACTAATTATGATAGTCTTAAATACTTTTTGGAACAAAGACTATCTTCAGAAGAGGAGAAAAAATGGGTCACTAAGATGTTGGATTATGACTTTGAAATCATCTACAAAAAAGGGAAGCTAAATGTTGTTGCAAATGCACTCTCAAGAAAGGATGAAGAGGTGGAAGAATTTATTTTTTCCATTTCTATTATCCAACCAGATTGGATAATCGAATCAAGGGATGAATGGAAAAAGGACGAAGAAGTGTGGACACTCATTCAAAATTTGCAGCAAGATCCTAGTACATCTGATACATTTAGTTGGAAAAATGATTATTTATGGTACAGATATCACTTATATCTTTGTAATAATTCCCAACTAAAACAAAATATTCTTTTGGAATTGCACACTTCTCCCTTAGGAGGACACTGAGGAATTTTATGTTGAAAATGGCAACAAGAAACAGTGAAGGAGGCCTCCTAAAACATCTTTCCTGATCTTAGTTGGAAAGTGATCACCTAAACTAGGTGGGGACCACACATGTGATTTTTGTCGAAAAGTCTATTTTTAGACATATGGAGAATGGTCTAGGAGTTGTGGGATGTTATTCTTGGATGATTGGTCAAGTTGGTAAAAATATATGGACATCTATTTTTAGACATACAGGTCGAAGTCTATTTTTAGACTGCCTGTCTAAAAATAGAACAGTGAAATATTATTAGCCCTTAATAATATTTGGACTATAAACTTTATCTTATCCTCTTGGAGCACTTCAGTTCGAGCTACAGATGTGGCACATGCAGCTGGCAGAAGGAAATTCAAATTTCCTATGGGTTAGTTGAGCTATTGCATGTTTGACTTTAGTTAGAACTCATGTGGCAGAGTTTGGTGGAGTTGATGAGACAGTTGATGGAGTTGTGTTCGGTTTAACTTAGTTGAAGTAGTTGTATTTATTTAAACTGACTAATACACTAGAGATGAGTGGTGTGAATTAAATATTATTTAATTCACTAATTATTAACTCATTATTCAACTAAAGAACACATCAATTAACAGCAGTGCATGGATAGTTCAGTGGAGACCAGTGTTAGAGGTGGGTGAAAGGGTGGAGTCTACTATCAGTTGTGACTATAGTGTGCATGAGATTTGCACAATCATTGGAGGATATTTCCAATGAGGATTGTGCAGTTAAGGCCAAGGGAATTCGAATTCATTCCATCCATTCTCTCATCTTGGATTGCGTAGTAGAGGCAAGCAAACAGTGGAGGAGTTTTGAACCTGTGACTTGTTCAAAACTGAGCTAGTTTGTGTGTAACTTTTGGAGACAGTACTGAGTACTTGTGAGGATTATTGTACTGAGATTGTTACATGATTCTTCTTCATTGACATGTTGCTTACGTAGGGTTTTCGTTCGTAAGCTTCCATACACCGGTTATTTGCTGAATTTCTGTGTAAATGTTTTCAATACCGCTTGTTGTTTTTATTTCCGCATGTGATGATTAATGCGTAGAAGAGATTATATGTTATGTATGAAGCTCAAATAGTATGTGACCAGGATAACACTATGGGATAATTCAATCATTATCTTAAATTTTTTTTTCTACATTTTAAAATCTCACTGTGGTGAAGAAAGATTTTTTTGGGCTTTGCCTTAAATTTGATAATCATTCAAAAAGTTTGTATGAATTTTTTAAGCCACAAAGTAAAAATAAAGTGGAGACAATTAAGACCCCGGGACTTCTACAACCTTTATCCATTCCAATTCAACATTGGGAGGAGATTTCAATGGATTTTATCACAGGTTTACCTAATTCGAAGGAAAGTGTGTCATCATGGTGTTAGTTGATAGACTTACCAAGTATGCACACTTTTGTCCATTATCTCATCCATTTAAAGCAAGTACACTTGCTACTTTATTTATGGAAATAATTCAAAATCTACATGGAAACCCAAAAATTATTTTAAGCGACAGAGATCCCATTTTTACAGGATATTTTTGGATGGAATTCACAATCTGTCCTAAAGATGGATCCCCATTGGGATTTGAAACGTCGACCAAGTTTTGTTGATACTGTGGATAATCCGAATTGCGTTTCTTCAATTAACAACCACAGAAGTCTGAAAAACATCAATTATTTTCTTATTTGGGTACTAAAATAGCTCATAGTTCATCTTATCATCCTCAATCTGATGGGAAAACTGAAATAGTGAACAAATTTTTCGAAGGATATCTTCGTTTTTTTGTATCTGATAAAAAAAACACAATGGGTTAAGTGGTTACCTATGGCTGAATGGTGGTATAACACTTCCTTCCATACTGCACCAAAAATAACACCATTTATGGCACTTTATGGATATCATGCACCATCCATCACATCATCTTTAAGAGAAAATTCTAAGGTTCAAGTAGTGGAAGATCACATCGAGCATCAAAAAAAAGTTCTCCAACTCTTAAAGGATAACCTAAATTTGGCACAAAGTCGAATGAAACAACAGGTCTATCAACATCGCAATGAGAGAAGTTTTTATGTAGGAGACAGGGTATTTTTACAGATGCAAACATACAAAAAAATGTCCCTCAAGCAAGATAAGAAGGATAATAAATTATCTCCATTGTACTATGGTCCCTACAAGGTGTTGCAAAACATTGATACTATGGCATACAAATTGGAGTTTCCTGCTTCTTCTCGAGTGCATGCAGTTTTCCATATTTCATGCTTAAAGAAGGTTATAGGTGACAAACTTGCAGTTCAAACAATATTTCTAGAACTTGATGAGGAAGGAAAAATAATATTGTAACCTACAGCATTCATGGAAAAAATAACTCGGCAACTATGAAATTGATCAATTTCAGAGTATCTCATCAAGTGGAAGAATTTACCACTGAAGATTCTACATGGGAGGATGAGAATTTTATACAGAAGAATCCAGATCTACTCAAGCATTGAGGACAACAATTTTTTTAAGGAGAGGGGCATGGTAGGTCCCTATATTACTAGTGTATTCCCATATTGTTTTTGGTGTATCCCCTTTATGGTTATCATTGTACCCATGTAACCCCCATATTGTTATTATTATGCCCTTACATTATTATTGTTAGGTCAGCTAGGATTACATTGTGACCCCATGGACTCCTATATATAGAAAGGAGTTTTTTTCATTTTTATCATCCAAGAATTGTTCATTTATGTAATGTAAAGGAGGTTTCCCCCTCGAAGTGGCTTATTTCTAAGGCGTTGATCTCTCTTTTCTTCTATTTTTGGTGTTGGTTTCATAACATACTCTGAGCCGGAGAAATAACGTTAGCCATTTTCTCAATCTCCTTTTTCATTTCATGAATGTAAGCTTAGAGGCCTACTTGATTTCTCAAACCTGAGATAATACCACATGGTTCATATCTCCAAAAAGTATCATGCACCAAACTAAATGAGATCATTTCCTTTTCAATAATGCCAACTGCATTTTTATGTCTAGAAATAAGAGAAAGGACTGCATATGGAAAATTAAAGAGTGCCTTTTTATTTTTTGAATAAAAATTAAATTCATTTACATTGATCCTTTGTGTTAACACCTCTTAGGTGAATATTAAGGGGGTAATGAATTTGGGAATCCGATAAGGTTCCTTCTCAAAACCATAAATTTTAATCACATAGCAATCAGGGTAAAGGAACCAACTACCAATGCTATCCTCTTCGGTTATCCCTAAATGTATTCTTTGTTCTTTGGATATTCTAACTGGGGCCTCCCCTAGTAATTTGAATCTAAAGTAAAAAGAGAAATGATCAATAAATTTAGTATAAATATATGGAATCCAACCAAGATATATAATGTATATACATAGGTAAACTTCCATTTCTACTTCATTTTTGTTTTAATTGTCTCTAACAATTTGTTGGACATGAAAAAGGTGGAAAAATTCAACAGTATCAGGTGTAAAAATTAAGTACAATGTCGACATGATTTTAATGGATCTATGGTAATAATATTGACATTGGTGGCTCTGGCTAGATATTTGGGAAATTTAATAGCTACTTTATTAGGGTTAGCTATTATAAGACGAGTATCTAATAATATGGTCTCATCCATCTTAGAATAATCTGCAAGGCCAAATACCACAACAATGAGGGAATTCAGGGTCTGAAAGAAAGGTTTTAATAAGTTGGTAGACAAAGGAAACTCTAATTTCGAGTTTTGAAATGGGGTTTTAAGCTAGCTTTTGAAAAGTTGGAGTTTATCCCCCTTATCCTAGGTTATAAACTCCTCATGAAACCATTTATCTGTAATATCAATCCCAGAGATAGGTAAGTTTAACATTTTGGAAAAAACAAATTCATTAACTTCTAATAAAACCAGGTTATCGATTGGGGAGGTAATAAATTTGGTCTATTAGTTAAAGAATTTGGCCAAGAGTAATATGGAATCGGGGTCAACATGGAGAGCAGGAAAGGTGGTTTCTAATACACCTTATTGGAGTAAGTAATAATCATCCTAAAAATTATCCACAACAAGGCTTAATGTATATTTTAAAGTTAAAACATCAGCATGGTGAGTTTGGGTATCCCTAATTCTGCTAACTCATTAATATAGATCTCCTTGAACAAATATTCGCTCATTTCTACAAATTTAGGGTAAATTGACTCAGAAATAAAGTACAGTAATGGGATAACAAATGGGTACTTACCTGATAATGATAAAACAACATGTACGAGCTTGAATTTGAGTTATGTGCAGAAATTCAAGCAAAATGGTGAAATCCTTACTAGAGTGGCATGCAAGAGGATTGGTTAGCATGGTGGAAAAATAAGCTGAAGTTGGCAGAGGAGGGAAAAAATTTAAAAATGTTGTGTTATAAATCATTTGTACATTTTTCATAAGTCAACTAAATGTAATTAAATAGTGCTTGAAAACCCATGCGCCATCCTATCCATCAAATTTGGCAAGTGGCTTTAACTTCCACCCATATTCACACCCGATGAAATCGATGACCATTGATTGAAAAAGTAATGGACATGCATATTTCATCAAGTGGAAAAAGGTGTGTTATCACATGCGCTCTTTCCCACCATATGGTGAATAAGAGTCGTCAAATGAAATTAGATCTCACGGCTATGCAGAATTGGATATGGAAGGGTTGATCAAAAGGTGACCGACGCCCGATAGTGCATCTTGTCCGTTGATTTTTTAAAATAAATTTCGGATATTAATGATTTAATATTTCCATATAATTCTTCGGATAGATTGGAATTCATTAAACATATGATATTTTATAACTCGGTGAAATAAAATTACCTATTTATTGATATTTATGATCATTCGATGGTGTTAAAAGAAGTGTCGAGCTAAATTAATGAATATATTTATGGATTATCCATTAAGCCAATGGCTTGGATATATTTTAAGTGAAAAATAATATTTACCTTTGAAAATTCGATGGGGTGAGGATAATGTAATCATGTGGGCTAAATATTAATACAACACCTCCCATGGAGTAGATCCTACAATGGGTGTTTGACCCTGAAATGTCGTGTCTTTTAAACAGATTTTCAAGCTACAATCAAGTTATAGTAGCTTTGTTTGACCAATTAAATACTACCTTTAGAACTCCATGGGGAACCTTTTCCTATAGGAAAATTCCATTTCCGTTTATCAATGCTGGGGAAACTTTCCAGCAAGTGATGGACATCACATTTTAGGGCTTGATAAATGAATCAGTTGGCACATACCTAGACGAAGTCACTGTGTACTCAAAGAAAATATATTACCACATAACACACCTTAGAAATGTATTTTAAAGGTGTATAAAATTTTTTATCTATTTGAACCCTATGAATTCCATATTTGTAGTCACTAAGGGAAAAATTTTAGGATGTATTGTTTCCAAAAATGGAATTATGATCGACCCTGAAAGAATGTAGTCCATTGATAGTATATCACCTCCTAATACTAAAAAGGTTGTGTGGTATTTTCTAGGGAATATCATGTGTAAATTATACAACATGCATGTATATCTTAGATTCTCTTGATCTAACAATTATATGCCACTATTAAATACAGAATCGCTTCTACAAAAATTCTTGTGGAATTTAAAACACGATCACCAATTGCAACATCGAGAAGAAAGATCAATCACACATAACACAAATTTTTTTACCAGGAAAGCATAAAGCTAAAAACCCCACTATCATATATTATGTATATATCATGGATCATGAAACAATCTCATACAAAACTCTAATCCAAGAGCTATTAGTACAATATACGATCGTCTCACATTGTCATACAAAAATTGGAAAGTTCCTTAGCCAATTTACTGCCTCCAAATAGCTTGCCTCCACTGTGCAATACCTGATGGTCAAGAAGCTCTGAATGAATAAATTCTAGCCTATCTTGACTGCGCAATACTCATAGGCACATCCAATGTGTGTGTGGTTTCATGTATGCACCCACTAATGTCACAACTGATAGTCAATCTATCCTTTTCACCTACATCTCAACTAGGTCTCCACTGGATCTGACATGCATGTAGTTAACAGTAGTAAATCTTCAATTTCATGTGAGATCACTCCATGTGAATTAATTTAATATTTAATTCGTTGATCTCTCACTAGTGTATCTTTAGTTACAACTAGTTACAACTAGCACAACTGAGCTTAACTCACTTAACTGAGTTAAACTACTTTACAACTCACATAACTACACATCCAACTCTGTTACAACTTTGAATCACTCATTTACAACTAAGTCCACTGGCATGTCCCACCAACCAACCTTAGAACTCGAAATTCCTTCAGCTAACTAGTTTGCCACATCGGTTAACTGAAATCAAGTGCTTCAAGAGAATACATTAATATTTATTGTTCAATTATTATTAAGATATAATAATAACCGACATGCATTCTATTTTTATACATGCGATCTATAAATAGACTTCGCCCATGCATCTAAAAATAGAAAATCATCTATAAATAGAATTTTCTCACCATTCTAAAAATAGACTCCCGCTATAAATAGAATTTTCTCAACATTATAAAAATATACATACACCTAAAAATAGCCTATGTGGGCTCCACCTAGTGTAGGTGCTTAATTTTCACTAGGATCAAGGATGTTGTTTCTAGATGCCAATTTCATTGTTTCTTGTTGCAAACTTCAACAAATCAATTTTTTTAGACGATTTATCCCTATATTTTCTAAAATTGTAAAACCTCTGTAAGACTCTGTGAAAAAGAACTCCAACTTCAAATGGGAAGACCAAGAAAAACAAGCCTTCTACGCAATTAAGCAGGCCATCTTTGTGACTCCTCCTCTAATGAGCCAAGATTTCTCTAAATATTTCACACTATAAAAAATTTCCTCCGTGACTACTTATGTTGTTGTGCTTACCGAGAAAAATGAGCTTGACCATGAAATACCTATCTCTTTTATGAGCTCTTCCTTCAAGAGATCATAATTAAAGTATTCAGTAATGGACAAGCAAGCATATGTTGCCTTCAAGGCAGTAAAGCACTTCAGGTCCTCTCTGCTCAAATCTAAAACTAAGTTTATTGTTCACTATCTAGTGGTTAGGAATATACTCAGTACATAAATAAATTGTAGAGAAAAGGGCACATTCGATGGCATCCCTTCAAGAGTATGACCTAGAAATAAAACATGTGTACATGGTAAAAGGTAAAGGTCTCTACAAACTTGTCGTCAATTCTATTAAGTTTCCTTATCAGGATCCCTGTTCTAGTGAAAAAATATATTTTATGAAAAATGAATTTTTTTGTATACTTAATAATCCAAATTCTTGGTATTCTAATATTAGATTTTATCTATTTAGTCATACATCTCCACCTCATCTTGAGGCAAAAAAAAGGAGATCGTTAAGGCTCAAGTTATCACCTTACTAACTGATCCATAACCTCATTTTTCGTAAGAATTATGATTGGGTGCTCCTTTGTTGCATCGACTCCATTCTGGTCTTGTCGGTGAACTTTTTGGTAGGGATAAAACTACTCAAAAAATACTAAGAGCTGAGTATTATTGACCCACTTTGTTCAAATATTCCCATGCTCAGGTATGTAAATGTGAAACCTACCAAAATGTTGTTGGTAAAGTTAGAAAACCCACCTCTCTCCTTCAGTCTATCACTGACGAAGCTCCATTTCAGCAATGGGGCTTATACATAGTTGGTCTTGTGAACCCTACCTCGTCTCAATAGCACAAATACATAATAATATCTACTGATTATTTTACTAAATAGGTGGAGGAAGCCCCCTTATGGGTGGTTAATTCTAAATAGGTAATATCGTTTTTGGAATCAAACATTGTCACTCGTTTTGGTATCCCATAATCACTATTGTTTGATATTGTGTCTTATTTTTATTCTTATGATTTAGATGTGTATGCCTTAGAAAAATGGATTAAAAATAAGTATTCGGAGATTTATTATCCTTAAGGGAAATATCTTGCTGAGTATTATAATAAAAATATGTTAAAAATCCTAAACAGGATAGTTTTTACCATCATAAAAATTAGCATACAGCACTCTTTAACGCATGATGGGATGATCAGGTCACTCTGAAAGTTTCCATTTGTATCACTCCCTTCTTCATTGTGAGACATGGTAGACAATCAATTCTTCCTCCTAATATATTTATTCCTTCTTGACGATTGTCTTAGAAAGTGAAAGAGTTTGAATGTTCAGCTATGAAAAATAGGATAAATGCTCTACTTAAAATAGAAGAAAAAAGAGAAAAATCTATAATAAAAAATTACATCATTGCATGTTGGTTTGATGATAAATATTATTTTAATCTCAATTTTTAAGTAGGTGACCTAGCCCTTAAATGGGATAAAGCACATGAGGATAAATATGAGCATACCAAGTTTCATAGGTTATAGTTGGTACCTTTCGTTATTATAGAAAATATTTGTCCCAGTACATTTTGAAAGAAAACGCTAGAGGGATGGTCATAAGCCCTTCTAGTAAATGGGCAGCTCCTTAAAATATATTTTCCTTGAATCCCTTTGTGGAATTTCGATTTTGTAATTATTGTTTTTTATTTCATTCCATTTGTTTTTATTTTTTTTTATGATTCTTTTTTCTTTTACTGAATTTTGGTTTTGACATGACCACTATATCAACCAAAGTTTTGTTTGCATTGATGTGTGTTGCAGTGTTGCAAATGTGTGGTTGATTGTCATTGATTTCAACCTAGTTTCTTTGGTTTTAGGTTATTTGTTTATGAATGTGCATGTGTGATTGCAGGTGGCTTGTGTATGGATGATGCGTAGATGGTCCTTGGCATGACTACTAGCTTGGACTATCTTGGAGATGGTCCTTGGCATGACTACTAGCTTGGACTATCTTGGAGATGGTCCTTGGCATGTCTACTAGCATGGAGCTTGAGGATGGAGCGGGGATTGTTGTTGTTGAGTTGGATGATGGTATGTTGGTATGTTGCACTAGTTTTGAGACCCTCCCATGATGAAGATGATATGATGGCATGTTTCATTAGCTTGGAGGGTGGATTATGGTGTGTTGCATTAGCTTCGAGGTCTTCCATGGTGATGGTCTTCTTGATCATATTGCTACATAGAGATGTTGATGGATGCTAAAGAGATTAGAGTTGAGGAACCTTGATGATTAGGTATCATCGGTCTCCTTGGTCTCTATGTTCATGATTATGTCTCCTGTGATGATGATGTTATACCTTGGGTTTGGAGAGGATCAACATGTGGCAGTATATGCTTCAGATAGTTTTGCAGGTCTTGTAGGATGTATGACATGTTTTGGAGTTGCATAGTGATGGCAGAGATGTTGTGGAGAAGTTTGATGGCCCATTTTCTTAGTTTGGATGTTGGTTGGAATCCTAGTCAACCTAGTTTGGTTTGTGATGATGTTGATGATATTGTAGTGACTTGGTGAAGTGTTACAGAGGTGTCAGAGACTTCCATAGGTCCTACGGAGGCTAGTCATTAGAGAAATTTTGAGGTCTACAATGGGCTCCTAAGAAAAATGTACAACCAAAATAAACCTTATAAGAACCAATAGGATTCGAGATGATGATTTCAACCATGGGGGATGATTCACCATTTTTGGGGTAAAAAGGTAAAAGGATTAAAAAATAATAAAATAATAAAACTACCTTTTTAACTTGTATTTTTGACTTACCTCGCTAAGATTTTACTCAAATTTCAAACGGGAGTACTCATTAGATGCAAAATTTAATTTCTCATCCAAGAAGTACCCATTTTTCATACTTTCGATGGACTCTGCTACACGAAAACTGATAAATACATGAAAAAACGTGATTGCAATCATGTTTTTCATGTAGCAGGGTCCATCGAAAGTATGCAACATGGGTACTCTTTGGATGAGGAATCAAATTTTGCATCCAATGATTGTTCTCGCTCACAATTTGAGTAAACCCATAGGAATATAAGTTGAAAATATGAGTTGAAAAAGTATTTTTTTCCTTTTTCCCTCTAAAATTTGATGATGTAATCAAATATTACTTTATTATTTCCACTATTATTTTATAATTTTCTTAGGAAGCCCATTTTAGACCTCAAAATTTCCCTAATGCAATATCGAGAAGAAGTTTGGGCAAGTTTTGAGCTGAGGAAACATGTTTTTGAGTCTCCTGTGCCATAATCGCATGCATAATGGATCAAGGGAGCATTTTGAGGCTGCAGTCACATTAACACAAGCCCAAGAAATTTTTTATATCCCCAGTTGCATGGATGATACTGCTAAGGGAGTGATTGAGGTGTTTTCACAAGTTTTGCTCCAAATTTCTCACACTACTCAACTAATTTTGGTGTTGTGGCGATGTTTTTAGTAGGAATTTTTTCACATAAGGTCGAAAAAGGTAATAGAGCCTCGAGAAGCTTATCAAGGTTGAATATATCAAAGGGATAGTTGAGTTAGTGGTTTATTTGGTTAATATGCCTTCCTCAACCAAATCTGAAGTGTGTGAAAGGAGTTTTTGAGTCTTCCATAACCTGTAGCATTAACTAAGTGACTCAACATAGAAAAATGATAAATAGAATAAGTTTGTGAATCTATTTGGTTGGTTGCTTGGAGAGTGTGTGAGGATTTTATTGTGATAGCATTATGAGTGAGTAGAGTATGTAGTAGTTGCTCACATAGTTTGTGCATATATATATCAGATAATTGTGAGAAAAAATCTGAGATAGAGTTGAGAAGAATATTTAGAATTTGTGTGTAGTTTGTGGCAGAAAATTTGCAGCTTGTTGTGTTTGGTGTGTGAAGTAGTATAGAAATTCCCTTCTTCAGGTTGAAATTATGATTTCGAATTGAGGAGTATAATTCTAGAGTTGTTGGGTTGCTCATGTTGAGTGAATTGAGAACCCAGTATGAAACATTTATGGAATGTGGTTCGCATGGAGGAAGTAAAGGGGTGGAGGCTTCAGTATAGAGAGTGATTTGGACGATTCATTAGTTTGAATAGTTATCTCCTTCCAATAGGATTTGGACAGTCCAATGGTGGTTGGGCGAGGATCATTGGTCATGGGAGCTTCCAACGGATGGTATTCCATAGATCTGTGAGAGAAACAGAGTTCTGAATTCATATTTTCCATCATACTGTAGATAAATCCAAGTATTTCGGCTTATGGGTGTAAGCCAATCCATGTAACAATTTGTTTAGAAGATTAATAAAAATAATTCAGCAAGGCAACAGCAACGAGGTGGTTCTCTCCCAAAATGGTTTCCACCAGAAATACGTGTGTCTTTATGTTTGCATGCTTGTGGTTATATTTCTCATGGTTATTATGGTTTCAGTTTATTGTTGCTTACAAGTTTTGATGATATAATGTTATGCATGTGCATGTATAATTTAGTTTTGGAAAATTATTTATAATTGGTACAAACGACATCACTATTGATTCACCCCCCCCCCTCCCTCAGTAGTCACAATATAATTCCAATCATTGGTATCAAAGAAAGTGCTCTTCAGTGAAGATTGATCGCTTGGAGAGTATATCGTGGATCATGGCCAAAAGCAAGAGGAGGATGTCTCAAAAGGAAAAGAAGTTGAAGGAATAAAATTGATCCATTACAAAAGAAGATACAAATTACGAAATCTCAGCTGAACCAGATGTATCATGAGGTAATATTTTGATGGAATTTTTGAATTATGATTTTGATGATTTTGTTGGGCCACTATATAAGAAGGATAATTTTACTGTTAAGGTTGAATATGAATCGATAATGGTTGTGATTAAATAAATAGTTTCTCAAGTGGAAAAATAACAGTTTCATGTAGATATCATAAGAAATTTTTGCATATTTGTGATGATAAGGAGAAAAATCTCAATAAGGAACTCACTACCTTGAGAACCCAATTGGAGGATGAAAAAATAAATGAAGAAGTAATATGCAACAAATATATATATATTATGTTGAAGAAATAAAAAATGTTGTAGATAAATTGTGAAAGCAAGTTGAAGAAAAGGATCAGTAGCTTGAATATTAAGAGCAACATCACAGTGAACAAATATAGCTTAATCCTTCAAAGAAGAGATGCAAGTTTAGATGTAGGAAATATTAAGAGAATATATTCAAATAAACCTATAACAAATATTGTGAGTAGCCATGATAATATTGGAAAGAAGAGGCAACAATTTCATGACCAAAAAAGATGAGATTTGAAAGAAGCTTCTATGCCAAGAATATCATACTCTCCTAGAGTTGATAGTAGAAGAATTCAAAGGAGAAATAAGAATTCATTTGCTATGTTGATGAACAAAATTGAGTGTTTTAACTGCCATCAGTTTGGAAACATCGCAACATTTTGTAGGAGCAATTTTGACACATCCATGCAGCAGTTTGGATAGAAAAGAATGAGATCTTCCTTCAGGTATACAGGTTCATTTAATTTTTTATGTTATTCTCGTAACTTTTTTTCCATAAAACCATTGATTGTAGGTCTAATACAAGAAGTTGGAAACATAGCATGAGGAACAAAAGATCATATCATTTGGCTTCTTATACTGGTCATGTATAATGTTTTATGTGTCACAACTTTGGACACATGGCCAAGGATTGCTTGATGCCTAGATCCATGAGACCATTGGTACAAAAGAAATAGCCAAAAAGACATGCACAACAAGGAAATCAATCAAGAGCTTTGTGGAAGAAAAATGAAGAACAGTTAGGAAAATGTGGTATTTCTCTTTTCTCATGTTATGAGGATGAAAAATAGTATAGTGATAGCATATGCTCTCATCATATGTCAGGATATAAGAGAAAAATTCACTTCTTGAATAAATTCAAAAGTGGTCATGTTGTTTTTGAAGGAAGTGAACCAACAAGAGTTTTGGGAAGTGGTAAGTCCAACCTTGGTGAAAAGAGGACCAATGTTAAATATGTATGGCTCATTGAGGGTCTTAAGCACAACATTTTGAGTGTGATCCAAATGTTTTATGGAGGCAAGGAAGTGGTCTTAAAATCCAAAGGTTGCTTCATCAAGAAAGAAGGATCAAAGAGGGTAATGCTAGAGGATTCAAGACCCCAGATAATATATATGTGTTGAAGGGAAAAGTGAAAAGCAAGAAAGTACCAAGAGAGTACTCTTACTCATTTGATTCAGAGTAGAAGAGATCAACACATATTGCATTCTAATCTTGCATTATAGATATTTTAGACTGCAAAATGGATGTGAAGCCTTCATAGGCTTAGGGGGAGTATATGGCACTCTTTGTTTTTTCATGCAGTTATTTGTGACAGTATTGGTGATTATCTCTTTGATTATGTTTTCCTTGATGATGAACTTTTTCTATTGATGTTGTCGTTGATAAGGTGTGATCAAGAGGAGAAATGGAACATGTTCATTGGGAGAACTTTATATGCTTCCAATATTTAAATGGCTCCATGATTCCTCGGAGTGTTTGGTTATGTGATCATTTCTATATGTTTCTTTGATATATCATTATTGTAGGAGCATGCATTTTGGTTATGCTCAGATAGCATACTACACGTGTAGTAATTGGCTTGTATAATGCATATTTGTTTGATGATTTTATGCATGTGTTAGTGCCAAGGAGATTAGTATGATGATGATATTTTGAATGTGATGTTTTTATGGAGTAGTATGATGGTGGACGACGTTTATATTTGTTGATGTGATATTGTTGCTATCATTACATCGTTACATGTTTGTTGTTGTTGTCAGTTTTGTTTACATTGTAGAGATTCATGCTCCATATGATGGTTATTGTTGTTGCCATATATATATATATATATATAGTTCATACATTGGGGTGATTTATGTGATATGTCGTTGCCTTATGATGATGTTGTGTATTGTTATGGACTGTCAGTTATTTCTGCTGAAATATTGATTCATGGTTGATGTTTTGGAGCGTGTAATACATGTCTTTTATGTGATTTATATTAACATTATCTTGTTGCTATAAAGAGTACATGTGGATGATCATATACTCTATGTGCTTACATTTTTACATTATATTATACATGTATTGATGAGAATAATAACCATGTATGAGAGAGTATTATTCTTGTATGTTTCATTCATAGTTTTGAGAGCCATGTTTTGGCATATGTTTCATATGGAGCTATGAGAGTTGGTTTAGCTATGTATTGGTTGTTAGTATTGTTTTTACAGCCATGTATTTCATGTATACTCTCATACTTATCATGGAGAGGCAATCTAGGGTCATGTACGCATTAAGAGAGATTCATGTGAGTCATGGTTCAGCCATATGTATGGGCTTATTGATGTAATTGTTCAGCCATGTATTACCATCTTTGTATCCATGTAATAAGCCTATGAGGCCATGTACTTTGTAATCATTGGAAGTTATTACTTCATTTTCCATTCATCCATGGAGATGATTTCTTTTAGTGGAGTATGGTTGGTCATACAATTGTGACTTGTCATCATGGATTTGTTGCTACCATGACAACTTCAAAGAGATGTTGCATTGTTGGTGGTGTTGTATGAGTTTTCTACTACTAGGAAGTACATTGTGGAGAGCATGTATTTGTTGATGTTTAGTTAGAGTTGGTTGGATGTTTGTTTTCATTTTTATGGAGCCGATCTGAGTTGCTGCTACTAGTTGGTTATTCTATGATACTACTGCTATGTGTCGGTGATATGATATGCTACTGCTACTATGATATGGATTATTTTGTTGATTTTTGATGTTGATTATTGTCATCCTACCTTGGGAGTGAGATATTTTATTGTTTTTGTTGATAGGATATATGTTTTGATGCTCTAGTGTGTTGATGATTGGACATAGCTTGTGTCTAGGAGGAGTTTAGTGCACATATCTTCCAAAGAGAGTGTTGTTGTATTTTAGTCTTACACTCCATTTTTCATCACTTGCATATGATTTTGAATGGATTTTATGTTTCTATTGATGGGTCCCCTTGCATATAGAGGAGTATATAGAATTCGTTCTTGACATGTTTATCCATTTTCCATTGTTGTCAAAGGGGGAGAATGAGAGGATGATGATCAGTTGATTGTTTTAGTTGTGGATTTGACATCAATGCCAAAGGGGGAGATTGTTGGCATTGATGTGTGTTATAGTGTTGCAGATGTGTGGTTAATTTTCATTGATGTCAACCTAGTTGCTTGGATTCAGGTGAGTTTTTTATGCATGTCCATGTGTGACTGCAAGTGGCTTATGTATGGATGATGTGTAGTTGGTCATTGGAATGACTACTAGCTTGGACTAGCTTGGATATGGTCCTTGGAATGTCTACTAGCATGGAGCTTGAGGATGGAGCAGTGATTTATGTTGTTGAGTTGGATGATGGTATGTTGCTATGTTGCACTAGCTTGGAGGCCCTTTCATTATCATAATGATATGATGGCATGTTGAATTATCTTGGAGGTTGGATGATGGTGTGTTTCATTAGCTTTGAGGCCTTCCATGGTGATGTTCTTCTTGATCATATTGCAGCATACATATGTTTATGGCTTCTACAAATTTTAGAGTTGAGGAGCCTTAATAATTAGGTCTCCTTAGTCTCCTTGGTCTCTATGTTCCTGATTAGGTCTCCTATGATAATGGTTTTATACCCTGGGCTTGGAGAGGATATACATGTGGCAGTAGATGCTTTAGATGGTTGTGCAAATATTGGAGGATCTTTGATAGGTTCTGGAGTTGCATTCTGATGGCAGAGATGTTGTGGAGAAGTTTGATGGCTCAGTTGCTTGGTTTGGATATTGGTTGTAATCCTTGTCACCCTAGTTGGATTTTGATGATTTTGATGATATTGTAGCAATTATTGAAGTGTTTCATAGGTTTCAGAGACTTCCAGAGGTCCTATAGAGGTTGGTCAATCTCTAGAAGAATTTTGGGCAAGTTTTAAGCTGAGGAAACATGTTTTTGAGTCTCTTGTGCCATAGTTGCATGCATGATGGGTCAACGGATCGCTTTGAGGTTGCAGTCGCATGGAGACAGACCAAAGGGAGTGGTTATATCCCTAGTTTCATGGATGATAGTGCTAATGGAGTGACTAAGGTGCTTTCACGAGTTTTGCTCCGCATTTCTCACGTGGCTCAGCTAATTTTGGTGTTGTGGCAATGTTTTTAATCGAAACTTTTTGGCATATGGTCAGAAAAGGTAATAGAGCCTCTAGAAGTTGATCAAGGTTGAAGATATCAAAGGGATAGTGGATTTAGTGGTTGATTTGATTAATATTACTTCCTCAACCAAATCTGAAGTGTGTGAAAGGAGTTGTTGAGTCTTCCATAACTTGTAGCAATAACTAAGTGACTCCGCACAGAAAAATTATAAATAGAATAAGGTTGTGAGTCTATTTGGTTGGTTTCTTGGAGAGTGTGTGAGGATGTTATTGTGAGATGATTGTGAGTGAGTAGTGTATGTAGCAGTTGCTCACATAGTTTGTGTAGAGATATATCAGATAATTTTGAGCAGAAATCGGAGATAGAGTTTAGAAGAAGAATCAGAATTTGTGTGTAGTTTTTGGCAGAATATTTGTAGCTTTTTGTGTCGTTGAGAGAGGTTTTTTTGGTGTGTGAAGTAGTATATAAATTCCCTTCTCCGGGTCAGATTTATGATTCATAATTGATGAGAAGAATGCTAGAGCTATTGTTTTGCTCATGTTAAGCGAATTGAGAACCCAGTATCAAACATTTATGAAATGTGGTTCGCATGGACGAAGTGTAGGCGTGGAGGCTTCAGTATAGAAATTCATTTGTTTGATTCAATAGTAGGAATATTTTTCTCCATCCAATAGGATTTGGACAGTCCAATGGTGGTTGGGTGAGGATCGTTGGTCATGGGAGCTTCCAGCGGATGGTAGTCCATAGATATGTGATAGAAACATAGTTTTGAATTGATAGTTGTTAGCATACTGTAGATAAATCCAAGTCTTCGGGGTTATGGGTATAATATAATCCATGTAAAAATTTGTTCATTAGATTAATAAAAATAATTAAGTAGCACAACGGCAACAGGGTTGTTTTCTCCTGAAAGAGATTCCACTAGAAATACTTGTGTCTTTATATGTGCATGCTTGTGTTGATATTTCTCATGGTTATTATGGTTTCAGTTTATTCTTTCTTACATGTTTTAATGATCAAATGTTGTGCATGTGCATGGATAATTGATTTTTGGAAAAGTATTTATAATTGGTACAAAGGACATCACTATTGATTCACCCACCCCCCCTCTCATTAGTGAATATATTTCCAACAATTTTATGGCTGAAATTACTTTCAAGGATTAATTTTGTCATGTTTCTTATTTTTCCCTTTTTTCCTAGTTTACTGGGTTGATTAGCATTGCTACAAAAAAAAGTTGCTTCGTACATTACTACGGGAATTCACTTTTCAGTCAACAACATACTCTATTAAAAAAGTCGATTGGTGCAAGGTTAGTGATGGTAAACTTCTTACAACATCCTCTACTCTTAAGGGGTTTTTCTTGTTCAAATTTTCTTCCCCACATGTCAAAGAATCCCTTTTCAGATTAATAACCAACTTAATTAAATTAGAATTAACAGACTTGGAAGAAGGATAGGAGATCTCATTATGAGATAAACTATCATGATCATGGATCATTAGGAACTGAAATTACCTTATATGGTCACCAAGCCAGGGTGATGGATTTTAGTCATATGAGTGCAAGATAATAGGTCTCATCACGAGTCGGCTTGTTCATTTCCTTAATCTTCTATGAATGGTAGTGCCATCATCTGGCCACAAAACCAGTGCACTAGCCTTTAGCCAAATCCTGAATTAATTATTGACAGTGGGATAAAAGCATCTGGATTCAGATTCAAAATTATCCATGTCAAGGCTATGAACGCTTTTCTAGTAGCAAACAAAATACATGTGGTATTGAAGTCATGTTTGCATTCCAGTTAACTATTTTTTCTATCTAATTTATTGCTTATTATACTCCCTGAAAAATTTATAACTAATAATGGATTCTATTTGAGTTTTTAGTCACTGATAAAATTATATACAAGTATTTCAGAAAATCAAATTTTCAAAAATTTCTCAACTGAAACAAAGCAAGTGATTTTTTGTTTGTTTAGAATATGTATCTATTCAACATCTAATTTATATTTCCTTATCATTATATAGTTCTTTAGTTAGAGATAATTGGTTCACCCAATGAGTCACCAATTTTTGGCCACCCAACATACTCCCCTATCATTTTTCAATCGAAAGGGTCCCTTCATTCATATTTTATTATTTATTTTTATTTCAATACCTTACTTTTTGATCTAGAATTACTATTAAGATTTCAAAGTAGTGATTGTATTCTAGACTTTAATATGGTTTTTTGTTTTGGAATGTGACTTGATAATGATCTCTCAAGGGTTCGATGTCATGAATTTCTCTCTTGTTGAGGAGTATTCATATTTGGGATCTCTTCATAGGGCACATATCATCCATCACTTTCATCCACAGGTCATGTCAAAAAGTGATCCATCAATATTCTCATCTAGTCTAAATTCATGTCATGTTGCTTTCCTTTGAACCATATTTCTTCCAAGGATATTTCATCCTAACATATGGTTTTCAATCTATGGAAGACATATACTTCCCTTTAGAATCCTTGCATAAGCTCATCAGATATTATTTAATTATAAATATGAACCTTTAAATCAAAATTTACCTTAGTGATGACCTTTCACCATGACATCTTCTTGTAGGCATCGACATCCTTTATTACAGATTGGAACATCTCCTAAAGATATGTATTTTCAAGGGTCTCCATCTTTTCCAGACTTCTATCATAGTATAAATATCTTCCCAAGATATTTTCTAGTCAATCCTTCTTGGATTCCTTGGATGTTGACTGATTCTGACCATGGTTGTATTTCTTACGATTTATTCCTTTATTTCTCCACACAGTTTTATTTCATTCCCATGAGCTTCAATATGTAGTTTTTTTATTGTGTACAACCACCTCATATTTTAGATAAGGACATATTATGTTGATTTCGTCTGGTGTGGATCATGCCTTTTGGCAACCTGTCCATCGTAGGAAATTGTATGTTCCTTTGTTCATACTTCTAAAGATAGAAGTATACTACCTGCAACCATATGACATGACTTCATAGCATCTAGTGTAAGCATAAATATACATTTACCTAATCTCTTTTCCTTTTGAGTCATCATGTAGCAGTTTTCCTTTGAATTAAAAGTTTCATTCTCTTGATCTGCTTCATCAATATGTCATCATATCTGAATATCATAATTCTGCAAGTTATAATTCTTGATGAAGCCTTTTTCTTTCTTTCTAACCAGTGAATCCAAAGAGGATTCCATTAGAAAATGTCAGCACATGTTTCCATATTGATTATTGAATGATGACCCTTGATCTAGATGACTGCTTTCCATAAATGTTGTTTTTAGTGAGGTTCCCAGGAGCCATTATTTGTTAGGTCCCTGTATTGCTAGTGTAGTCTATTATTGTTGTTAGTGTATCCCCCTTATTTTTATTGTTGTACCCCTCTAACCCCCATATTGTTATTATTGTGCCCTTACATTATTATTGTTAGTTCGGCTAAGATTATATTGTCACCCCATGGCCTCCTATATATAGAAAGGTGGTTTTGTCATTTGTATCATCCAAGAATTTTTCATTTATGTAATGTAAAGGAGGTTTCCCCCTTGAAGTGGCTTATTTATAAGGCATTGATCTCCCTTTTATTCTATTTTTGGAGCCGGTTTCATAACATTTGGCATCAGAGCTTTGGATTCTAGGGTTTCGTTGCTTCAAACACGTCATCGTGGAATTTTCGCTATAACTTTGTTTCTAAAGAGGGTCCAGACACTAAAAAAAAAAACCATTTTGAAGAAATCCTGAGTAACTTCGTGTAAACATTTCAGACCTTGGTTCGCAATATTTTCGGAGATATGATCTATGGAAGTTAGGTTTTTTTGCAGGCTCCCAAATTTCATCTAAACGAGGTGACCTTGGGAAAATATTCATAACTCTCTCTCTGAGCATCAGATTAGAATTATGTAAATAGTGACCAAAATTATACAGAATGTAGTTTCATGTGTATCAAATTTAGAGCTGAGGGAGGAAATAGTGACATGTGGCATGCCGTAAAATTTCGCTCTACTGAATCAGTCCATAATTAGGTCATTGTGGAATATTGGGCATAACTTTTCCTTGAAGAATCCAAATCAGGTAAGACCTGTGGCATTCGAAAGAATATTCAAAGGGCTAATACAGGACCAAATTTTAGATATTGAAGATCCGAAATAACATAGATAATTCATTTTCCATATTAAGCTCCTCAAAAGCAAGAAAAAAGTGTGTATTTTTTTTTCAAATTGCATAAGTCTTGTTTGAAAAATCAGTTTGAAGTGATTCCAAGGGCATATTAAAGAATATATATCAATATTGGTTCTAAAATCCCCCCTAAAAAGAATTCAACACCCATTAAGCCCTCAAAATACTCTACTATGACTCATGAAGAGGAAGAATTGAAACATGATATATCAAAATTACAAGAGCAAGTGCACCAAATTTTTCTCTCGCAAAGAGAAAAAAAAAATTAAATGGAAGTTTTGAAGATAGGCATGGAAGCTAATATGTATGGTTTGAATAAAGGCGTGGAAGCTAAGATGGATGGTTTGAAGAATGGCATGGAAGACATGGAAGAAAAAATGGAAGACATGAAGAATGATTTAAAAGCAGACATGGAAGGTTTGAAGGAATTTTTGACAAATTTGATACAATAAATGATTCCTAATGGTGAAAATATATTAGAGGAAATCATGATGAGAACAAAATAAATGTTAATCGTGATTTCATAAACTCTAATGTTGGATTGAAGACCCACCATATTCCAAAGTTCGATATGAGGAAGTTTGATGGCAAGGATCGTGTAACATGGAAACCACAGATGGAGCAATATTTTGATCTCAATAATGTGCAAAACACACAAAATGTATGCCTTGAAACTTTATAGTTAGAACAAAATACATTTGTATGGTATCGATGGCTTTGCTCCTGTAAAAAAAATTGTCACTTGGTCAATTTTTACGGATGAAATGATAGCACATTATGAGGATACAAAGAGCAACACCTTCTTTAGCCAATTGATAAATCTCAAAAAAAATGGTTCAGTGGTGGAGCATAGTGAGTAATTCCAAAAATTGAATATAAGAGTAGCTAATATTCTAGAGGAACACAGGATTGATGTCTTCATAGGGACTTTGAAGGATAACATCCAACATGAGGTTCGCCTTTAGGAGCCTAATTCATTGTAGAAGGCATTCAGGTTGGCAAGAAAAATTGAATGTAAAATTCTGGTGACAAGGAAGCCTACCACTCACATCTATAAAGACGGAAGTCTTGCCATTCCCACACTTCCACAACCTACAAGGTTGACACCACAAAAATTGGAATAAAAAAGAGCAAAACAGATTTGCTACAGTTGTGATAGAAAATACACTAAAGGTCATAAGTGTGCTGAGAAGAAATTATTTTACATAGATTGTGAAGAGAAGGAAGAAAATGAACAAGAAATTTAAAAAGAAGAGGATATACACTAGGAATCAATCCTAGAGAAAGAATAAATGAGTCTAACCATGTCCTGTAATGCATTGGTAGGAATTACCACTCCTCAAACTCTCAAGATAGAAGGACATATTAATAATAATAAGGTAATAGTGTTGATTGACTCGGGTAGTACCCATAATTTTATTCATTGTAAGGTAGCCAAGGAATTGAATTTCTTCCTATACCTAGCACCAAAATGTCAAGTGATGGTTGCAAAGGGAGGAACTATAAATTGCTCTGGAAAATGCCATAATATCAAGAAAACCATGGGGGAATATGTATTGAATATTCCAATGCTTTCCATTCCAATGGGAGGTGTTGATGTTGTACTATGAGTACAATGGTTACAATCTTTGGGGACAGTAGCTTTAAATTTTTAAGAACTTTTCTTGAAATTTTTTTCAAAAGGAAAGGAAGTTGAATTACGGGGTATCGCAGGAAAGCCAAGAAATATAATAGGCTCTAATTTCATGACAAAGCTTCTGAAGAAAGAAAAATGAGGTGTAATTGAAAAATTATGCTCACTAGAAGTTCCAACATCAAAATCATCTATTTCTCCATATCTCCAAAAAATCTTGGACAATCATTCCAAGGTGTTTGAAACTCCCAAAGAACTCCCACCTAGTTGCCATCATGATCATGCTATTCATTTGATTCCAGGAAGTTTTCCTCCAAACATCAGGCCTTACAAATATCCTTATGTCCAATAGAATGAAATTGAACATATGATTGCAGAAATGTTAGAGACTGGTATAATTCAACCAATTCAAAGTTCTTTATCTGCTCCAGTAGTATTCGTGCACAAGAAGGATGGATCATGGTGCATGTGTCCAGATTATAGGGAGCTCAATAAGCTCACTATTAAAGATAAATTTCTCATTCCTATGATTTATGAATTATTGGATGAATTACATGGAGAAAATTATTTTACCAAGTTAGATCTTCGTTCAAGATATCATCAAATTAGAATGAAGACTGAAGATATTCCAAAAACAACATTTTGAACACAAGGGTAATTATGAATTTTTGGCCATGCCTTTTGGCCTTACCAATGCACCTTCTACATTTAATGGGTTGATGAATTCCATTTTCAAACCCTTCCTTAGAAAATTTTTATTCGTATTTTTTGATGATATACTAATCTACAGCAGGTCTTGGAAGGATCATGTTCAACATGCTGACAATGTGCTCAAACTATCGGAGGAGAAACACTTATATGAAAAAACCTCCAAATGTTTCTTTGGAGTACAAGAGGTGGAATATCTGGGTCATATTGTATCTCATAAGGGTGTTAAGGTATACCCTAACAAAATTAAATCCATTAAGGAATGGAAAGTCCCCACAACCATAAAGCATTTGTGAGGATTTCTCGGGTTAACAGGGTATTATCGCACGTTTTTTAAGAATTATGGGATAATAATAGCACCTCTAACAACATTATTGAAGAAAGATGCGTTTTCATGGACTCCTGAAGCAACTAAGGCCTTTGAACATCTTAAGGAGGAAATGTGCCTAGCACCATTCTTAGCTACACCAGACTTCACAAAAACCTTTATTGTGGAATGCGATGCCTCAAGAAATGGAATTGGTGTTTTTTTAATGCAAGAAGGAAGACCCATTGCTTTTGACATCCATCCAATCAAAAGAAAGTATTTACAAAAAGCTATTTATGAGAAGTAAATGTTGGCAATACTACATGTACTAAAGAAATGGTGACCTTACCTAATGGGAAGACACATCAAGGTAAGAATTCCTATTGGGAAGAGTAGCAAAAATGGGTCACAAAAATGTTGGGTTATGACTTTGAAAATCATCTACAAAAAATGGAAGCTAAATGTTGTTGCAAATGCACTCTCAAGAAAGTATGAAGAGGTGGAAGCATTGTTTTTTGTCATTTCTATTATCCAACTAGATTGGATAATCAAAGCAAGGGATTAATGGAAAAAGGATGAAGAAGTGTGGACACTCATTCAAAAGTTGCAGCAAGATCCTAGTACATCTCATACATTTAGTTGGAAAAATGATTCCTTATGGTACAAAGATCGCTTATATCTTTGTAAGAATTCCCACTAAAACAAAATATTATTTTGGAATTGCACACTTCTCCCTTAGGAGGACACTCGGGATTTTTAAAAACCTACCACAGGATTAAGAAAGAATTTTTTTTGGGATGGCCTTAAATCTGATATTCAAATATTTGTGGCAGAATTTTTGGTTTGCCAACAAGATAAATTTGAGACAATTAATACCCCGGGTCTTCTACAGCCTTTATCCATTCCAATTCAACGTTGGGAGGAGAATTCAATGGATTTTATCACTAGTTTACCTAAGTCCGAAGGAAAGAGTGTCAGCATGGTGGTAGTGGATAGACTTACCAAGTGTGCACACTTTTGTGCATTATCTCATCCATATAAAGAAAGTAAAGTTGCTACTGCATTTATGGAAATAATTCAAAAGCTACATGGAAACCCAAAGATTATTGTAAGCGATAGAGATCCCATTTTTACTGGAAATTTTTGGACGGAATTATTTTCTTGTTTGGATACTCAAGTACCTCATAGCTTATCTTATCATCCTCAATCTGATGGGAAAACTGAGATAGTGAACAAATATTTGGAAGGATATCTTCGTTTTTTTGTATCTGATAAAAAAACACAATGGGTCAAGGGGTTACCTCTGGCTGAATGGTGGTATAACACTTCCTTCCATACTATAGCAAAAATGACCCCATTTATGGCACTTTATGGATATCATCCACCGTCCATCACACCATCTTTAAGATAAAATTCTAAGGTTCAAGCAGTGGAAGATCACATCGAGCATTAACAACAATTTCTTCAACCCTTAAAGGATAACCCAAATTTGGCACAAAATCGAATGAAACAACAGAAAAATCAACATCGCAGCAAGAGAAGTTTTGATGTAGGAGACTAGGTATTTTTATGACTACAACCATACAAACAAATGTCCTTACAAGGTGTTGCAAAATATTGGTACTATGGCATACAAATTGGAGCTTCCTGATTCTTCTCGAGTGCATCCCGTTTCCATGTTTCATGCTTAAATAAGGTTATAGGTGAAAAACTTCTAGTTCAAACAATATTTCCAGAACTTGATGAGGAAGGAAAAATCATATTGGAACCTGAAGCAGTCACGAAAAAAAAACTCAACAACTACAAAATCAATCAATTTCAGAGTATCTCATCAAGTGGAAGAACTTACCCACTAAAGATTCTACATGGGAGGATGAGAATTTTATGTAGAAATTATATACAAGATGCATGCATATATCCAGATTCTCTTGATCTAACAATATTTATCTTCTTGCTAATACAAAATCCTTCCACTGTTAATCTTTTGAGGAAATTAAACATTCAATTGCAAACACATGAAGAAATAAAAACAATCACACATAACACAGTTGTTTAACGGGAAAGCCTGAAGTTGAAAACCCCAACTATCATATATTATGTTTCATGGAGATCATGTAACAATCTCATACATCTTAGTACATCAAGCTCTCAGTACAATCAATCATCACACACTAATCAGAAGAAATCTACAAATCCATGCACTGATTTCTTGCCACCTCCTAGCCTACCTCCACTACACAATCCCTACTGAAGAATAGCTCTGAATGAATTTGAATTACCCTTGCCTTGACTGCACAATCCTCATTGGCAACTGCAATGTGTGTGTGATGCAATCAATGCATCACTATAGTCACAACAGATAGTCCATCTTGCCCTTTCACCTATCTCTCCACTGGGTCTCCATTGGAACTGACATGCACTATAGTTAACTGTTGTATTGTTCAGTTGATTAATGAGTTATTATTTGTGAATTAATTAACTAATTAATTCACTCCACTCTCACTAGTGTATCATTCAGTTAAACTAGATACAACTAGCTCAACTGAGTTTAACTCCATTAACTGAGTTAAACTGAATAACAACTCCATGAACTACTCTTCCAACTCTGTCATAACTTTGCCACTTCAGTTCTAACTGAGTCCTCCATGCATGAACCACCAAAGAAGATGAACCACCAAAGAAACCCTAAGGAATAGCGTAATTCCTTCTGTCAGTTATTGTGCCACATCTGTGCACTGAACTGAAATGCTCCAAGAGAATAAGTTGTTGTTTAGAGTCTGATTATTATTAAGAGCTAATAATAATCGACATGCATCTATTTTTAGATTGACGATCTATAAATAGATTTCGCCCAATATTCTAAAAATAGAATTTCATCTATTTTTCCAACTTGATCAACCATCCACAAATAGCATCCTGCAACTTCTGAAATATGATCATCATGTCTAAAAATAGACATAGTCTAAAAATAGACTTGCGCCAAAAATAGCCTCTGGGCCCACTTAGTGAAGGCGACTCTTTTCACTAAGCTCATCATCTTGTTGAATCTCAACACTCCCTCTCAACAAGATAGGGAGTATCCTTCACCCCGATCCTGCCTCTATGGTATTCGAATTTGATCCTGGTGAGCGCCTTCGTCCAAATATTTGCATCCCGATCTTCCGTAGGAATGTACTGAAGCAACGTGATCTTTCGCTGCACACAATATTTGATATGATGATACTGGATATCAATATGTTTATATCTATCATGAAACACAAGACTAATAGAGAGTTTAATGCAAATCTCATTATCACAATGTATCACTGTAGGATCTAAATGTGAAACAAAGACAAAACGAACGAGATCTTCCTCATCGCATAGCCCTCACATGCAACTTGACTTTCGCCATGTATTCTCGCTTCCGGCGAAACTTGGTGCTACGCATCTTTGATTCCCCGTTGTACCGAGAAACTCGTCGTAGATCCGATACCGAAAACCCCTCCCCCCCCTCCCCGATGTGCTCTTTCTCAGATGTGCTCTTTCTCACCGTTGGGCTCCCTGCCCAATATGCATCCGTGGCCATGAAAATTCACCTCATCTTTCTATCTCGTACCATAAACCATACTCGTATGTGCCCTTGAGAGATCTCAAGACATGTTTCCCTTCCTTCCAAAAGAGCTTGGTAGGCATAACCATCACTTGTGAAAGCTGGTTCACTGCATAGCATATGTCCGGTCTTGTATTAACTAAATACATGAGTGAACCCACCAACCGTCGATAAACAATGGCATCCACTACCTCTGCCGATGTAGCATCCTCTTTCTTCCAATTTCTGGGAAGAGGAGTGTCGATAGGCTTGCAGCCTTGCATGTGAAACTTCTCCAGTATCTCCCGGGCATACTTGCCTTGAGACACAAATAGTTCACCTTCCCGCTACCATATTTCCAATCCAAGGAAATAATGAAGGAGGCCCAAATCCTTCATCTCAAACTCCTTTGCAAGATCTGCCTTGCATGAGTGTATCAACTGCTCATCACCCGTTAGTATTAAATCATCAACATAAAGAAAAATGCTTAAAATCTTACCCTCCACCACAATCTGGTACAGGTTTTCATCCACCTCACTCTTGGTGAAGCCAAGTCCAATGAAATAGTTGTTGATCCGAGTGTACCAAGCACGTGGTGCTTGTTTCGGCCCATACAACGCTCTTTTGAGCCTGCACACATGCGACTCGCTGCTCAAGATCTCAAATCCTTCAGGCTGCCCAATGTACACCTCTTCCTCAATGATCCCATTAAGTAATGCAGTCTTCACATCCATCTGATCAATGTGCTAACCCATCTACACTGAGAGAGCAAGGATGGTCCTTATGGAAGAATACCGTGTGATAGGTGTAAAGGTTTCTTCATAATCAATCCCCTCGATCTGTGAGAAGCCTCGGGCAACAAATCTTGCCTTATAATTCTCGACGCTCCCAACAACAACTTGCTTTACCTTGTAGATCCATTTTGAATCTACCACTGATTTACCCACCGGCCTTGGAACAATATCCCAAGCACTGTTTCTGAAAATAGAGTCATACTCCTCCACCATGGCATCTACCCATGTGGGCTCCTGCACTGCTTCTTCGAAAGAAGATGGCTCTGTCATGATACACTTGCTCATAAGAGCCATGTATCCAGTAAATCGGTCAGGTGACTATCTCTGTCTGCGTTGTGATGTAGGGACTCCTACATGTTGTGCCACATCAAGCTTTAGTCTCTCAGCTTTTGTGGTACGCTTTTTGCCTTGTCTAATGTTTGGTTCTGCATGAGTGGACTCCTCCACTCCATGAATCTCCTCTTGTGGTTGATCCACATCCAGAGGCTCATCTTTCGGAACAAGAATTTCCTTCACTGCATGCAATTCTAGCTCCCTCTCAAGCATAGCTTGTGCAACACCCACGATCATTCTTTTCTTACTCTCATGACCCCATTCTTCTGTGGGTTATGAGACGCTATGAGTTTTCTTAGAATTCCTTCTTTGCTACAGAAGTCTTTGAATTTGTTCAAGATATATTAACCACCATTATCACTCCGCAAAGCTTTCACTTGCTTCCCTGAATCCTTCTCCCCCAATTATTTAAACTCACAGAACTTTGAGAATGTTTTTCTCTTCTTCTGCACGAAGAAGATCCATCATCTACGAGAATATTCATAAAAAAATATAACACAATCCCTGTGTTTTGCTGTTGAAGCAACCGAGAAAGGTCCACACACGTCTGTGTGAATTCTCTCCAGGATCACCAAACCCTTGCACTCGCTTCTCCTTTCTAATGAAAGGTGGTCTTCACAAACTTACCCAGACATATCCCTGTACTAATATGAATTTATGACTGCAAGAGTACCCTTGGGAATTCTAGTAGAAATTTGCTACAAAATATTCAAAGCGCTATGGTGAAGATGGCCCAATCTCCTGTGCCATAATTCACCCTCATCTCGGCTCACCACTTCTTCTGCTTGGCCCACCATTACAATGCAACCATCTACCTCCAGCTTGTAGATATTATTAACTCGAATCCCTATCTTCTTGGTTTGACCCATTTTTTTATGTCGAAGGAAAGTTTTTCCCTCACTGAAAACAACATCATAACCTTTGTCTTCCAACATTGTGACCGAGACCAAGTTCTTCTTCAGACCTAGAACATGCATAAAATCCTTCAACAAGAATGGATTACCAAACTCCCTCTCAAAGGTAATGGTCCCAATTTTGGTCGCACTGTATCGACCATTGTCACCCATATCTATATGCATCTGGAGGTCCTTCTCCTCCAATTCACTAAACAACTCCTTCTCTCCCGTCATATGGAAAGACGCACCACTATCAAGATACAACACCGATCCCATATAGCTTCAAACCAAGCATGCAATCAAAGAGAAATAAAGTTCAAATTTCTAGGCTAAGGCCTCTCCAGCTGCAGCTCCAGCAGCCTTCTTGTTCTTCTCCTTCTATGGGCAGTTTGTGGCGAAATACCCATGTTCGTGACAGTGAAAACACTTCACTTTGGACAAATCCTGCTTCTTGCCTTTAGCTTCGGATTTTGAAGAAAATTTCTTCCCCTTCCCTTTCCTTGCTTTGGCAGCCAAAGCGAAATTCTCTTCATCTTCATTCTTCGATGAAGAGTCATTTTTGGTACCCCGCCTTATCTCCTCCTGCACAAGATCTGACCAAATTCGCTCCCATCCCGGCAATTTCTCTTGTCCATTGACAGGGTATTCGTAGCTATGCCAACTCTTCGGAAGCCCAAGGAGAGCCAAGCTCACCAAGTATTCATCATCAACATTAATCCCCACACTTCCTATTTCATCTCTACAGTGGAAAAACTTTGTGAGATATTTTGGAATATTGTCGCCCTTCTCCATTTTTATTTTTCTGAGCTTGTCTTTCAGCGCCAACTTCCTCTGGTCGCTATTGCTTTGGAACAAATCTATCAAAGCCTTCCACATTAAGAATGAGTGGCTTTCATGTGAAGGTTGGACACAATATGGTCCTTCACACCTTCCAACAGAATTCTTCTTATCTTTTCTATCTTCTCTTGCGATGCGTCAAGTAATGTAGCATCGCTAGATCCCGACTTAGAAACATTGTTATCAATGAACTCCTTCAGTCCATTATCCTCCAGCACCGCCTCCATCCTATCCTTCTAGGCTATTTAATTCGAGCTCCCATCAAGGGCATACTCCAATCACAACCCATTGAAAGACATTTCAATGTATACTCAACTTCTGCACCAAGAAATTTATGTAGCAAATTCAAATTGTCCACCAGCACAAACTCAACAATTCTTCACAATTGCAATCTTCAAGAATTAACACTCCTCTAATACCATGTAGAAATTTTATGCAAGATGCATGCATATATCCAGATTCTCCTATTCTAACAATATTTATCTTCTTTCTAAATACAGAATCCTTCCACTGTTAATATTTTGCGAAAAATAAACATTCAATTGCAAACACATGAAGCAATAAAAACAATCGCACATAACACAGTTGTTTAACGGGAAAGCCTGAAGCTGAAAACCCAAAATATCATTTATTATGTATCATGGAGATCATGTAACAATCTCATATAGCTTAGTACATCAAGCTCTCAGTAAAATCAATTGTCACACACTAATCAGAAGAAACCTGCAAATCCAAGCACTGGTTTCTTGCCACCTACTAGCTTGCCTCCACTACGCAATCCCTGCTGAAGAAAAGCTCTGAACGAATTCAAATTACCCTTGCCTTGACTGCACAATCCTCATTGGAAACTCTAATGTGTGTGTGATACAATCAATGCATCATTATAGTCACAATAGATAGTCCATCTTGCCCTTTCACCTATCTCTCCACTGGGTCTCCATTGGAACTGACATGGACTGTAGTTAACTGTTGTATTGTTCAGTTGATTTATGAGTTATTATTTGTGAATTAATTAACTAATTAATTCACTCCACTCTCACTAGTGTATCATTCAGTTAGACTAGATACAACTAGCTCAACTGAGTTTAAATCCAATAATTGAGTTAAACTGAATAACAACTCCATGAACTACTCTTCCAACTCTGTCATAACTTTTCCACTTCAGTTCTAACTGAGTCCTCCATGCATGAACCACCAGTAAACCCTAGGAATTGTGTAATTCCTTCAACCCACTGATTTTGCAAATCTGTGCACTGAAACTAAGTGCTCCAAGAGAATAAGTTGGCGTTTAGTATTGGATTATTATTTAGAGCTAATAATAATCGACACTTCTATTTTTAGGTCGACGATCTATAAATAGACTTCGCCCAATATTCTAAAAATAGAATTTCATCTATTTTTCCAACTTGACCAACCATTCACAAATAGCATCCTGCAACTTCTGAAATATGATCACCATGTCTAAAAATAGACTTGCGCCAAAAATATCATATGGGCAACACAGAGCGAAGGGGTGACTCTTTTCACTAAGCTCATCATCTGTTGAATCTCAAAATTTTATACGTAAGCATCTAGAGCTACCAAGCGTTGAGGACAACACTTTTTTTTGAAGGAGAGGGGCATGTTAGGTCCCTATATTACTAGTGTAGTCCCTTATTAATATATTGCTGTACCCTCTTTTATAACCCCCATATTGTTATTATTGTGCACTTACATTATTATTGTTAGGTTGGTTAGGATTATATTATGACCCTGTGGACTCCTATATATAGAAAGGAGGTTTTGTCATTTGTATCATCCAAAAAAATTTCATTTATGTAATGTAAAGGAGGTTTCCCCCTCGAAGTGGTTTATTTCTAATGTGTTGATATCTCTTTTCTTATATTTTTGGAATTGGTTTCATAACATTAATTCCATAGCATGGTTGTCACATCAATGTGCTATAGACATCCTCCTATTACGAGTGCTCCTCATTCAATGCTTCCATCATGATGCCAATTATAAAGTGATATATCTATCTAATATACAATGCTTCCTAACATACTATTTTATAACTGACAGACACCTCTTAAAGAGGAATATGATCTCAATCATAGTATATATATTTCACTTCTTCCTTCTTAGGTTTCTTTGAATCTAGTTCTTTCATTTCTCCGACAACATGGGCTTTCTTCCTTCTCTCTCTTGTACTTACATTTGGGACAACCTTTCTTATAGTTCCCAAGTTCATTACATCCATAGCATCATATCTTATCCATGTTTCTTCTTGTATTTTTGGGACCAAACTTACCAAATCTTCCCTTTCTTCTTGACATGGCAGCATAGGCTTGATTTTCTTCATTTGATCTTGTATCAATTTTAGTTTTTAATCTAGTCTCTTGTATCTTACATAGAGACCATAGATCCTGGAATTTTTTTTCTTCTTTCTTCCCCTAGATATTGGAAGTGAAGTTTCTCCATCCCTCTGGTAGAGAATTTAGTACCAATGTAATCATTTCTCTATGAGGCATTACTTCTCCCAATTCCTACAGTTGATCTCGTATTTCAGAAATCTTCATAAAATATGAAGTGATTCCTTCCTCTCATGAAAACTTCAACTTGTATATTTCTTGTCTTAGAAATATTACTTCCTTTGTAGTACTCACGGAGAATAGCTCCACCAATTTGTCATATATTTCTTTTGAAATTTCTAGTTTTGATACATAGGCAATGAGAGATTCCTTTATGGATTCTATAAGAATCATATGGGATCTTATGTCTCCCTTCATGTATTTAGCATGTGCTTGAGTATCTTCTTTTGAAGGGCTATTTTCTAACACTTTGATTTTTGTGAAACCAGCTCCAAAAATAGAAGAAAAGAGATATCAATGCCTTAGAAATAAGCCACTTCAAGGGGGAAACCTCCAATACATTACATGAATGAAAAATTCTTGGATGATACAAATTACCTCCTTTCTATATATAGGAGTCCATGGGGCCACAATGTAATCCTAGTGGGGCCACAATGTAATCCTAGCCAACCTAACAATAATAATTTAAGGGCACAATAATAACAATATGGGGTTATAGGGGTACAATAATAACAATAAGGGGGTTATACTAACAATAATTAGGGACTATACTAGTAATATAGGGACCTAACATGCCCCTCTCCTTCAAAAAAGTGTTGTCCTCAACGCTTGAGTAGCTCTGGGTGCTTCTGTATAAAATTCTCATCCTCCCATGTAGAATCTTCAGTGGGCAAGTTCTTCCACTTGATGAGATACTCTGAAATTGATCGATTCCGTAGCTGTCGAGCTCTTGTTTCCATGACCGCTTCAGGTTCCAATATGATTTTTCCTTCCTCATCAAGTTCTGGCAATATTGTTTGAACTGGAAGATTTTCACCTATAACCTTCTTTAAGCATGAAACATGAAAAATTGGATGCACTCGTGAAGAAGCAGGAAGCTCCAATTTGTATGCCATAGTACCAATCTTTTGCAACACCTTGTAAGGACCATAGTACTTTGGCGATAATTTATTATTCTTCTTAGCTTGCTTGAGGGACATTTGTTTGTATGGTTGTAGCCGTAAAAATACCCAATCTCCTACATCAAAACTTCTCTCACTGCGATGTTGATCTGCCCGTTGTTTCATTCGATTTTGTGCCAAATTCAGGTTATCCTTTAAGAGTTGGAGAACTTCTTGCTGATGCTCGATGTGATCTTCCACCGCTTGAACCTTCGAATTTTCCCTTAAAGATGATGTGATGGATGGTGGATGATATCCATAAAGTGCCATAAATGGGGTCATTTTTGCTGCAGTATGGAAGGAAGTGTTATACCACCATTCAGCAAGAGGTAACCACTTGACCCATTGTGTTTGTTTATCAGATACAAAACAACGAAGATATAATTCCAAACATTTATTTACGATCTCAGTTTGACCATCAGATTGAGGATGATAAGATGAGCTATGAGCTAATTGAGTACCCAAACAAGAAAATAACTCCGTCCAAAAATTTCCAGTAAAAATGGGATCTCTGTCGCTCACAATAACCCTTGGGTTTCCATGTAGATTTTGAATTGTGTCCATAAATGTAGTAGCAACTATACTTGCTTTAAATGGATGAGATAATGCACAAAAGTGTGCATACTTTGTAAGTCTATCAACTACCACCATGATGACACTCTTTCCTTTGGACTTAGGTAAACCTGTGATAAAATCCATTGAAATCTCCTCCCAACGTTGACTTGGAATGGATAAAGGTTGTAGAAGACCCGGGGTCTTAATTGTCTCAAATTTATTCTGCTGGAAAACCAAACATTTCGCCACAAACTTTTGAATATCAAATTTAAGGCCATCCCAAAAAAATTCTTTCTTCACCCTGTGGTAAGTTTTTAAAAATCCCGAGTGTCCTCCTAAAGGAGAAGTGTGCAATTCCAGAAGAATCTTTTGTTTTAGTTGGGAATTCGTACAAAGATATAAGCGATCTTTGTACCATAAGGAATCATTTTTCCAACTAAATGTATCAGATGTACTAGGATCTTGCTGCAACTTTTGAATGAGTGTCCATACATCTTTGTCCTTCTTCCATTCATCTCTTGCTTCGGCTATCCAATCCGGTTGGATAATAGAAATGGCACAAAGCAATGCTTCCACCTCTTCATTCTTTCTTGAGAGTGCATCTGCAACAACATTAAGCTTTCCTTTTTTGTAGATTATTTCAAGGTCATAACCCAACATCTTTGTGACCCATTTTTGCTGCTCTTCTGACGATAGTCTTTATTCCAAAAAGTGTTTAAGACTATCATGATCAGTTTTTACCTTGAAGTGTCTTCCCATTAGGTAAGTTCGCCATTTCTTTAGTGCATGCAGTATTGCTAACATTTCCTTCTCATAAATAGGTTTCTGTAAATACTTTCCTTTGATTGGACGACTTTCAAAAGCAATGGGTTTTCCTTCTTGCATTAAAACAACACCAATTCCATTTCCTGAGGCATCACATTCCACAATAAAGGTTTTTGTGAAGTCTGGCGTAGCTAAGACCGGTGCTAGGCACATTGCCTCTTTAAGACGTTCAAAGGCCTTAGTTGCTTCATGAGTCCATGAAAATGCATCTTTCTTCAATAATGTTGTTAGAGGTGCTGCTATTCTCCCATAATTCTTAACAAACTTGTGATAATACCCTGTTAACCCGAGAAATCCTCGCAACTGCTTTATGGTCATGGGGAATTTCCATTCCTTAATGGCTTTAATTTTGTTAGGGTCTACTTTAACACCCTCGTGAGATATAATATGACCCAGATATTCCACCTCTTGTACTCCAAAGAAACATTTGGATGTTTTTGCATATAATTGTTTCTCCTACAATAGTTTGAGCACCCCGTCAACATGTTCAACATGATCCTTCCAAGACCTGTTGTAGATTAGTATATCATCAAAAAATACTAGCACAAATTTTCTAAGGAAGGGTTTGAAAATGGAATTCATCAACCCTTGAAATGTAGAAGGTGAATTGGTAAGGCCAAAAGGCATGTCCAAAAATTCATAATGACCCTCATGAGTTCGAAATGTTGTTTTTGGAATATCTTCAGTCTTCATTCTAATTTGATGATATCCTGAATGAAGATCCAACTTGGTAAAATAAATTGCTCCATGTAATCCATCCAATAATTCATCAATCACAGGAATGGGAAATTTGTATTTAATGGTGAGCTTTGTAGAAATTTGGAATAACTGATATGTTATCCATTGAGATTCTCCTGATCACACACTATTTTATCTTCATTCACAATACAAAATCTCTTCTACCATTGATCATTACATGCGGAAATAAAATCAATTGCATGCACACATTAAAACCATAAAAATTCACACATATGAACACAGTATGTAATGGGAAAGCTTAAAGCCGAAAACCCCCAACTATCTGTATATTATATATGTCATAGAGATCATGTAACAATCATCATACAAAGCTCCTCACAAGCTCTCAGTATAATCTCCACTTGCTACACACTAATCAAGCTGGATCTAGCAAAACACATGCTCCAATCTCTGCCACTTGATAGCATGCCTCTACTGTGCAATCATTGCTGAAGAATGCCTCTTGATGAGAATTGATTACCCCAGCCTTGCTCACGCAGTATTTATAGGCATCTCTACTGAGTTTTGGATGCAAACCATGCATCACTTATAGTCACAACTGATAGTCACACTTTCCCTTTCACCTATCTCTGCACTGGTCTCCACTGAAACTGTCCATGCACTGAAGTTAACTGATGTATTCTTTAGTTGATTAATGAGTTTATAATTAGTGAATTAATTAATAATTAATTCACACCACTCTCACTAATTGTATCAATCAGTTAAATTGAATACAAATAGCTCAACTATGTTTAGATTAGTTAAATTGAATACAACTCCACTAACTTCCTCAATCAACTCCACCAAACTCTGTCACATGAGTTCTAACTGAAGTATCCATGCAATAGCTCCACATAACCCTTAGGAAAAGCGTAATTCCTTCTGTCAGCTCCTGTGCCACATCTGTGCACTTAACTGAAGTGCTCCAAGAGAATAAGATAATGTTTATAGTCCAAATATTATTAAGAGCTAATAATATTCGACATATCTATTTTTATACTGGCAATCTAAAAATAGATTCTGCCCAATATGTCTAAAAATAGAAGTCCATCTATTTTTCCAACTTGACCAACCATCCACAAATAGCATCCTGCAACTCATAGAATATGATCGACATGTCTAAAAATGTACTTTGTAACAAAATGTTCGTGTAGCCCCACCTAGTGCTTGGTGATCACTTTCCAAACTAGACGTGAAAGATGCCTGTGATTGCCTCCTTCATCGTTTCGTTGAAGATTGCAACAAGAAACAGTGAAGGAGGCATCCTGAAACATCTTTCCTGATCCTAGTTGGAAAGTGATCACCTAAACTAGGTGGGGGCCACACAAGTGATTTTTGTCGCAAAGTCTATTTTTAGACTATGTCTATTTCTAGACATATGGATCATGGTCTATGAGTTGCAGGATGCTATTTATGGATGATTGGTCGAGTTGGTAAAAATAGATGGACCTCTATTTTTAGACATTGGGTGGTTTCTATTTTTAGATTGTCGGGCTAAAAATAGAACAGTCAAATATTATTAACCCTTAATAATATTTAGACTACGAAACTTCGCTTATCTCGTATAATTTGGCTTGACCCCCGAGGTGGGGCATGTAGCTATGTACCATATAAGGAAATTCGACTTCTATGGGTTAGTTGAGCTATTACATGGTTGACTTCGGCTAGACTCATGTAAGTGTAGTTTGGAGTAAATGAGACGATAGTGGAGTTGTGTTCATGATTTTAGTTGAACTAGTTGTGATTAGTTTAACTAGCTAATCAACTAGTAATGAGTGGAGTGAATTAAATATTATTTAATTCACTAATTATTAACTCATTATTCAACTCAAGAACACATCAGTTCACTACAGTGCATGGACAGTTCATTGGAGACCAGTGAAAGAGGTAGATGAAAGGGTTGAGATAGCTATCAGTTGTGACATTAGTTGTGCATGAGATTTGCACCACACTTGGAGGAAATTTCCCATGAGGATTGCACTGTCAAGCCAAGGCGATTCGAACCTTGGATCTCTCATTAGACCAGCCTTGATCGCGCAATAGAGGCAGCAGAAGTATGGGTGTTTGAACCCGTGATCTGTTCAAACCAAGCTAGTTTTTGTGTAGCTTTGGGAGATAGTACGGAAAAGTACTTGTGAGGAGTTTGTACTATGTATTTGCTGCATGTTCTCTCCATTTATAATATACTATAGCTACGGGTTTTCAGTTATAAGATTTCCCCATACATACTGTGTTAATGTGTGTGATGATTTGATTTGCTATCGCTTCTATTCTTTCCGCATGTGACAATTAATTGTAGAAGAGATTATGTGTTATGCATGCAATTCGAAATTGATGTGTGATCAGGTTAATCTCCATTGAATAAGTGATTTATTCAGCAAATTTCTACATGGTATCAGAGCAATATTAATTGTCGAGATCTATTATGGTGATTGCAAACTTATTTCCTCGGACAGAGCCTGCATACGGGCCAGATAGCCTCCGGATTCATCTTTCTTTGGAAAGTGAAAGGTCTGGTAAAAGCCCATGCAGTCAATCTCTGATTTGGAAATAATTTTTTTCTCAAGTGTAGATCGGAAGCGATTGAGTTTTAGGATAAACTCAAGAAACATAAAGATGGAGAAAGCCGGAAATATACATGCATATTGTATATAATTTTCTACATGGAATGAGAGCGAGAATTTTTGGGTGTGCGAGTTTGTAGGGAATATATGAAAATATTTGGTGTAATATTTCAGAAACAAATAGCATATTTGGATTCCTTGTGGAAAAACACCCAAATTGAAAAAAAAAATCGGTCGAATCGGAGCTCGGATGAGGGAGATATCATCGATTTAAAATCAGCTCTTTTGTTAGAAAATTTTGCGATGGTGGGACAATTGCAATGTGCGCGAGCCAAGAATCTACATGCACTGAGGTACAAGATGCATGAAAAGCTTTGAGGAGCAAAGCAGAGGTTAGTGACTTGGTGGTTGAGAGGGAGCCTCTCAACATGCAACGTGAGGACAAGTCAAGAAGGTTGGGATTCGGGCAAAGAATCTCTACAGACTTGGAGTAGATGGGATGTCTACGGAGCTTCCTGCTGATGGGAAGTGCATGAAAGACATGCAACTAATGCTTGAGAGGGAGCAAGTTTTGCATGCAGGTATTGAAGTAGATGGGATGTCTACGGGGCTTCCTGCTGATGGGAAGTGCATGAAAGGCATGCAACTGATGCTTGAGAGGGAGCAAGTTTTGCATGCAGGTATTGAAGTAGATGGGATGTCTACGGAGCTTCCTGCTGATGGGAAGTGCAAGGAAGACATGCAACTGAAGCTTGAGAGGGAGCAAGTGTTGCATGCAGGCGAGAAAGACATGCAATTGAAGCTTGAGAGGGAGCGGGTTTTGCATGTAGGTGATAGTGAACCTCGAGATGTGGAGTAGCCACAAGAGGATCATGGAGTGGGAGAAACCACTCATGCAGAGAAATTTCGTGCCAGACGGGCAGAGGGAGTGCATGCAGCTATACCACCAGGTATGAGGTGGGGCGACATGCATGATTGATCCCAAGAGGAGATTTCTGGGCAGATTCATGAGAAGGTGTGGATCTCATGGATTGAACCTGGCTACGAGGTGCCCACAGCATGGCAGTAGCAAGATCAGTTGGAGTGATGCAGGCAGATCAAAGTGACAGTGTCAGATACTGGAGCGCGGATCAGAGTTGACAGCAAGTGCAAGAGTGCATGGGTGCAAGAGTTCAACAACGCAGTGGTTCCTGATGACATGTGCAATTGGGCCCAGCAGAAGTCGAAGAATTTGATGATAGATGCATCAGACTGATTGAGTTGTTTGGAGCCTATTCAGTTTCAGAGGAGTTGCAGAGCAGATGCATGGAGTTGCATGGCGCTTGTGAAGATTGCAGGGTGAATGCATGGAGTTGCATGTCGCATGCAAAGACAGTCCTTTCTTGTTGAGAGGGAGTGTTGAAAATGGCAACAAGAAACAGTGAAGGAGGCCTCCTGAAACATCTTTCCTGATCCTAGTTGGAAAGTGATCACCTAAACTAGGTGGGGACCACACATGTGATTTTTTGTCGAAAAGTCTATTTTTAGACTATGTCTATTTTTAGACATATGGATCATGTACCGGGAGCTACAGTATGCTATTCTTGGAGGATTGGTCATGTTGGTAAAAATAGATGGACCTCTATTTTTAGACATTCAGGTGGTTTCTATTTTTAGACTGCCAGGCTAAAAATAGAACAGTCAAATATTATTTACCCTTAATAATATTTGGACTATAAACTTCAGTTAATTGGAGCACTTCAGCTGAACCTCCGGATAGGCATGCAATGATATGTTGAAATTCGAATTTCCTATGGGTTAGCTGGTGCCATTGCATGGTTGACTTCAGTTAGGACTTCAGTGGCAGAAGTTTGGTGGAGTTAATGAGACAGTTAGTGGAGTTGTGTCCGTTTATTTTAGTTGAACTGGTTGAGATTAGTTTAACTAGCTAATCAATTAGTTATGAGTGGAGTGAATTAAATATTATTTAATTCATTAATTAGTAACTCATTATTCAACTCAAGAACACATCAGTTCACTACAGTGCATGATCAGTTCAGTGGAGACCAGTGAAAGAGGTAGATGAAAGGGGTGGAGTTAGCTATCAGTTGTGACATCAGTTGTGCATGAGATTTGCACCACACTTGGAGGAAATTACCAATGAAAATTGCGCAGTTGAAGCCAGTGAGATTCGAACCTGGATCTCTATTTGGACCAGCCTTGATTGCGCAATAGAGGCAGAGAAGTAGTGGGTGTGTTTTGAACCTGTGACTTGTTCAAAACCAAGCTAGTTTTTGTGTAGCTTTGGGAGATAGTACTGAGTACTTGTGAGGAGTTTGTACTATGTATTTGCTGCATGTTCTCTCCATTTATATTATACTATAGCTGGGGGTTTTCAGCTATAAGCTTTCCCCATACATACCGTGTTAATGTGTGTGATGATTTGATGTGCTATCGCTTCTATTCTTTCCGCATGTGACAATTAATTGTAGAAGAGATTATGTGTTATGCATGCAATTCGAAATTGATGTGTGATCAGGTTAATCTCCATTGAATAAGTGATTTATTCAAAAAATTTCTACAGTTTTCTTGTTGCACTCTACAACAAGCTTATTAAGCTCCCTATAATCCGGACACATACGCCATGATCCATCCTTCTTGTGTACCAATACTACAGGAGCAGAGAAAGAACTTTGACTAGGTTGAATTATACCCGCCTCTAACATTTCTGCAATCATACGTTCAATTTCGCTCTTTTGGAAGTAAGGATATCTATAAGGCTCGATGTTTGGAGGAACACTTCCTGGAATCAAATGAATAGCATGATCATGATCACGAATAGGTGGGAGTCCTTTGGGAGTTTCAAACACCTTGGAATGATTGTCCAAGACTTGTTGGAGATCTGCAGAAATAGATGATTTTGATGTTGGAACTTCTAGTGAGCATAATTGTGCAATTACACCTTGTTTTTCTTTCTTTAGAAGCTTTGTCATGACATTAGAGCTTATTATCCTTCCTGGCTTCCCTTCAATACCCCGTAATTCGACTTCCTTTCCTTCTGAAAATAATTTCAAGAAAAGTTCTTGAAAATTAAAAGCTACCGTCCCCAAAGATTGTAACCATTGTACTCCTAGTACAACATCAGCACCTCCCATAGGAATGGAAAGGATTGGACTAGTCAACACATATTCCCCCATGGTTAGCTTGATATTATGGCATTTTCCAAAGAAATTTATAGTTCCTCCATTTGCAACCATCACTTGACATTTTGGTGCTAGGTATAGGAAACAATTCAATTCCTTCGCTACCTTACAATGAATAAAATTATGGGTACTACCTGAATCAATCAACACTATTACCTTTTTCTTCTTGATATGTCCTTCTATCTTGAGAGTTTGAGGAGTGGTAATTCCTGCCAATGCATTACACAATATGGTCGGACTCATTTCTTCCTCTTCTTGGGTTGGTTCCTGGTGTATATCCTCTTCTTGTTCATTTTCTTCTTCCTCTTCACAATCTATGTAAAATAATTTCTTCTCAGCACACTTATGACCTTTAGTGTCTTTGTTATCACAACTGTAGCAAAGCCCTTTTACTCTTTTTTCTTCCAATTGTTGTGTTGTCAACCTTGTAGGTTGTGGAAATCTAGGAGTAGCAACACTTCCCTCTTTATAGAAGTGAGTGGTAGGCTTCCTTGTCGCCATAATTTTACATTCAATTTTTCTTGCCAACCTGAATGCCTTCTCCAATGAATCAGGTTCCAAAACACGAACTTCATGTTTGATGTTATCCTTTAAAGTACCTATGAAGAGATCAATCCTGTGTTCCTCTGGAATATCAGTTACCCTTATATTCAATTTTTGGAAGTCCTCAATGTGCTCCCCCACTAAACACTTTTGTTTGAGATTTATCAATTGGCTAAAGAAAGTGTTGCTCTTTGTATCCTCATAATGTGCTATCATTTCCTCCATAAAAATTGACCAAGTGACAATTTTTTTACGGGAGCAAAGCCATCGATACCATACAAATGTATTTTGCTCTAAATGTAAAGTTGCAATGCGTACCTTTTGTGTGTTTTGCACGTTATGGAGATCAAAATATTGCTCCATCTGTAGTATCCATGTTACAGGATCCTTTCCATCAAACTTCCTCATATCCATTTTTGGAATATGGTGGTTCTTCCCGCCAACATTAGAGTTTATGAAATCACGATTAGCATTTATTTTGTTCTCATCATGAGTTTCCTCTACTATCTTTTCACCATTAGGAAACATTTCTTGTATCAACTTTGTCAAACCTTCCATGTCTGCTTTTAGATCATTCTTCATGTTTTCTTTCTTAGCTTCCATGTCATCTATCTTAGATTCCATGCCAGCTTCCATGCCATCCATCTTAGCTTCCATGCCATTCTTCAAACCATCCATCTTAGATGACATGCCTTTCTTCAAAACTTCCATGTCATTTTTTGTTGCTCTTTGCGAGAGCGAAATTTGTTGTGCTAGCTCTTGTAATTTTGATATGTCATGTTGTCATTGTTCGTCTTATAGTAGAGCCTTATAAAGGCTTAATGGGTGTTGAATTCATTTTAGGGGCCATTTTATAATCCAATACTGATATATATTCTACAATATTCCCTTGGAATCAATTCAACTTGATTCTTCAAACAAGATTATGCAATTCGGGAAAAAAAAATACACACCTTTTACTTGCTTTTGAGGAGCTTGATATTGAAATTAACTTATCTCTATACTTGCAGATCCTCAATATCCAAAATTTGGCCCTGTAGTAGTCCTCTGAAACTTCTTTCAAATTTCACAGGTCTAACGTGATTTGGATTCTTAAAGGAAAAGTTATGTCCAATCTCCCACAATGACCTAATTATGGATTGGTTCAGTAGAGCGAACTTATACGACTTTCCACGTCTCACTGTTTTCTCATTTGGATCTAAAATTTATATACGAGAAATTACAGTCTGTATACTTTCAGTTACTTGTTACAGAATTCCAATCCGATGCTCAGAGAGAGAGTTATGAATATTTTCCCACGATTATATCTTTGCGATAAAATTCGGGAGCCCGAAAAAGACATACCTTCCAAACATATTGCGAACCAAGCTCTAAAATGTTCCTCAGGATTTCGGCTTCACGCTCTAAAAATTTCAGTTTTTGAACCTTCGTAGAAAAAAATTTATAGCTAAAATTCCGCGATGACCTTTTTAAGTGAAATTCAAGAGCCCGCAAAAAGCCCTAACTTCCACAGATCATATCTCCGAAAATATTGCGAACCAATCTCTGACATTTTACGACGATGTTCCTCAGGATTTCGTCTTTGCACTATAAAAGTTTCAGCTTTTGAACCTTTGTAAAAAAAAGTTATAGTGAAAATTCCACGATGACCTATTTGGAGCAGCGAAACCCTAGAATCCAAATCAAGGATACCAAATGTTGTGGAACCAGCTCCAAAAATAGAAGAAAAGATATATCAACACCTTATAAATAAGCCACTTCGAGGGGGAAACCTCCAATACATTACATGAATGAAAAATTCTTGGATGATACAAATTACAAACCTCCTTTCAATATATAGGAGTCCATGGGGCCACAATCTAATCCTAGCTGACCTAACAATAATAATTTAAGGGCACAATAATAACAATATGGGGGTTACAGGGGTACAATAATAACAATAAGGGGGTTACACTAATAACAATAAGGGACTATACTAGTAATATAGGGACCTAACATTGATATAGTCCATTACTTTATTCTCAATAAGATTTAGATCTGTCATTTTCTTCCATTGAAGAAAGTTTGAAACCCCAACCAATTTGTTGCTTTCTTTGCAAAAATACATTTTGAAAGATTCAGATGAGGTCATAATTTATTCTCAATAAGATTTAGATCTGTCCTTTTATTCCATGCAATAAATTTTGGAACCCCAACCAATTTGTTGTTTTCTTTGCAAAAATACATTTTGAAAGATTCAGATGAGGTCATAAATATACTTACTTAAATAGATTTCCTCTACTATATTCTTCCTTGTGATGTATCTAGTAGTAGAAGCTCCCTCTTAGATATACTTCTTCAAGGTTGGTGTAAAGCAGTATATCATCTTGGATCCTTGATGATGATGATGATCAAGGATGGCTTGATGATGGCTCCAACAATGTTGACTTGGCTTCAATCACGAGATATATTTTGAAGATGAATATCACCTCCTTGATCTTTCTTTTCCTCTAGAAAGGACCTTGATGTACAAGTCATTTAGTTAAGGTATTTGGTCATCTTGAGATGCCTTGAGGGTTTTACCAAATCCTTGCAAATTAATCCTTGAATGAGTGTTTTCTTCCTTGGATCTAGGGTTTTGAATTTTCAACATAGATCGCTTCTCTTAATGCTTTCTTGAAAACTGACTTTTGATCTTCTTTTTGTAGCTTGATCCTTGTGTCTTCTTGCCAAACTACCCTTTCTTGTTTTCAGCACCTTAGCTCTGATACCATGTTGAGAAATTAGGGCTTTTATTAAAATTTATCTTTAATGATAATTACTTGTGATTTTATTATGCTTCTTTCACTTAGATCTTATCTTTGTTATATTATTATGTTATTCATCAGGTCAATTATCAAATGAATAAGAGATGTGATATTTAGGTTTTCCATCCAGGGCCAAAACCTCTCCCTCTTGGAGAGGAAAACCCAATAATAATTCTTCTTATATATCATCAATTAATGAGTACCAAGACCATGTAAAAGACCCTTGATACCAATATGCCTTAAAGACCCTTTTCACTTTCTCTTCTAGGCCCCTTATGTTGATATTCTTTTTCTGCACTATGTTTCACCAACACTAAGAAAGCTCAATTCCTAGCTCTAAACATTGATCTCCCTTTTCTGCCTTTCGTTGATTTAACCTCGACCTCCTAGAGATTTTTCCTTCTTATGATATTCTTGTTGTGTTAGGCCTTGTCCTTCATCAATACTGGTGGCCCAAGATAGATCTCCTTTTACTGTGATATCATTATTTCATTTTGCCTTCTTAATGATGTATATATGTATCATAGAACCTATGCGAGACTATGAGATCAATGACAAAGGCTAGCATTGCCTCTCCTCCGCATTGATCTTAGTTTATTTCTTCGCGTATTATTGCAGAATAGACAGCCTTCTGTATATCCTCTCCTATGCACTGTTGTTTGGATCATTGTGGCAAACCTTGACTAGGAGATTGTTGGCCCAAAACGGAGATCTGACATGACCTCTCTTCCTTCGCTAGATAGACCCTTCTCTTCAATGTATGCCTCCTTTTTAATCACCAAACCACAGACTTACCTCCACACTGCCATATCGGACATGTCTGAAATCTTGTTGTACTAATGAGGCTGCATACTACCTAGTATATAGGGACTATCTTCACTGTTCTAGGCCGACATGTCCTCTTGTAATTAGGTCGACTTTACCAAGGAGATCTCCAACTTATTTTGAGCCAACTTTCATAAGAATATTGACAAGGTCTTGGAGCATATATTTACATCAACATTTTTCCTTTTAAATGTGTAACATTACTTCATATACATGACTCTAAATTATATTTATGACAAGACAAAAAACTTTTCAAGACATCAAGAAGAAGTCTTTGACCTATAATTAAAACTCCTTGCTCATGAAGGAGGAGGGATTCAATAGTGATCGAGATTAGGAACGAAGGGCAGTAGTGGGCCACTGAAGGCAGCTTGAGGCTGCAACGCGGAGAACCCACGCAGTCCCTACACAAACTTAGGCAGTCCAGCGCTAGGGCTACACAGATAAACACTCAGACAGGCACAGGAACCAGTAGAGGCTGATCAGGGTGTCAGAGAATTATCTGAGTGAACCGAAAATTCAGTCTCAGGTGTTTCAAATTTTATCTGCCATTATATTTCCTTGTAAAGATATCATTTTCTGAAGAATTAATAAAACCCTCATCTGATGCACCAATTTTCCCGCATTAGGTTTTTCCGGAGAAAATTTTCCGAAAATAACTGTGTACATGAGATTGATTATGGTGCTTATGTCCTTTACTGTTTATTTTTCTACATATGTATTTGTGAACGTTGCAATAGTATTTATTTCCATATTTGCCAAGAGATTTCTAAAAAATAACTTATTGAAATAATAAGTAGGAGGAATAAATATATAATTGCAACTGTATTGTTTTCAAATTGAAAATTTCACATGGTATCAGAGACAAAGATGAGTAACAAAAAGGGAGAATCAACTAGTGAACGGAAGCCTATTGTTGTAGCAACAGCACAGAAGGGTTCACAAAGTTCTCCAGGAAGGGAAAGAAGCATGATAGATCATATGGATCATGATGTCTCTGTTTTGGCATCCACACTTGAGGAAGAATTTGCTTGTGTATCAATCATTGCTCCTTCTAATGTCTGGTATATTGACAGTCGAGCCTCTTCTCACATGACTAGATTACAGGATTGTCTTTCCGACTAGCAAGAAGAGCAGATGAATTTCAAAAGAACCATGGGTAATAAAGAAAAATTCATTCATGTTGGGAGAGGTATCGTAATTTTTCAGGCCGATGCTGGAAATAGGATCTAGGCCACTAATGTACTGCATGTGTCAGGTTTGGGTATGAAATTTCTCTCATTGTCTCAACTTCAAAATAGATGTTATGACATCTACTTTATTGGCAATAGAATCTACGTCAAACACCCCAGTTGGAAGAAGAAGGCATAGATTGGGGTAAGAAGCAACAAACTTTACAAGTTGCCGCTTGAGCCTCCAATGGCACTGGTCAGCAGCGCCGATGAAACAGATCTGAAATATCTATGGCATAGAAAAATGGGGCATTTGCATCACGGGGCATTGAGAACTCTCCAGAAGACTGTCACAGGTGTTCTAGAGCTCAGCATGTCTGCAAGGGGTGCGTATTGGGAAAATATTCCAAGGTAGTGTATCATAGAAGCAACAATAGGGCCAAGGGTGTATTGGACTTGATACACTCATATATATGTGGACCAATGTCCACTAGATCTCTTAGTGGTGTCAAGTACTTCATCACCTTCATTTAAGACCATTCCAGGAAAACTTGGATCTACTTTTTGAAGACCAAGGATGAAGTCTTCAGTCGGTTCAAAGATTTTAAGGCTCTGGTTGAAAATCTGATAGGGAAGCGGATCAAGGTATTGTGATCAGATAATGGTGGTGAATACATAGATAAAGAGTTCACTGAATTCTACACAAGGGAAGGCATCAAAAGAGAGTGGACAAGTCCATACAATTTGGAGCAGAATGATGTGATAGAAAGAAAAAACAGGACTATTGTTGAAGTGATAAGAGTGATGTTGTATGACCAAGACATGCCCAAATTCCTATGGGCTGAAGCATGTAATATAGATGTCTACATTTAGAACAGGAATCCTTACACTGCACTGGGAAAGATCATGCCAGAAAGTGTCTTCATTGACAGTAAGCCTGAAGTGAGTCACTTTAGTATCTTCGGCAGTACATCTTACTGTTATGCACCCAGTGAGAAGAGGAAGAAGTTGCAGATGACTGCAGAAAAAGGGTATCTGGTAGGATACAGCAAGAATGCAAAGGCATATCGCATCTACATTCCTGAGAGTAGGAAAGTCATGGTGCGAAGGGATTTGAATTTCATGGAGGAGAAGGCCTTCAGAAGATCCCGCAAGTTTCCTTCTACTACGCAGTCTAAGGAAGAGCCTCTGATGTAGCCCCAACAACTAGTAGCATAAAATTCAGTTTCCTATCCAAGGCATAGGGATCCAAGGGACGTTTCTCCCGAGTATTTGCAAGAGGGAGAGCCGGTAAATCCACCCACTACCAGTGGGAGAACGAGCAGGGAACTTCAATAGATTCTGAAGGATGCAGAGGACTTTGTCAGAATTCCTTGAAATGAGAAGAGACAGCATAAGCAGCCCGAGAGGTATCAAGCCTTGGTTGCTCAAGTTGGAGAACCTTCCATTTTTCTGGAAGCAGCTCAGAACCAGGTGTGGGTTGATGCAATGGTGGAAGAGTACAGTTCCATCATGACGAATGATGTCTAGGAAGTGGTCCCCAGACCTCAGGAGAGATCAGTTGTAGGATCCAGGTGGATCAACAAGATCAAGTATGTTGCAGACGACAGCATCGAGAAATTTAAAGCAAGGTTTGTGTCTAAGGGGTATGCTCAGAAGTAAGGAAATGAATATGAAGAAACCTTCACCCCAGTATCCAGGTACACCTCTATCAGATCTGTGATATCCCTTGTTGCACCGATGGGATGGAAAAGTCACCAGATGAACGTCAAGACGGCGTTCTTGAATGGGATGATAGAGGAAGAGGTTTATATAGAACAACCAGAGGGATTTGAGACACATGATTAGAAGACTCATGTGTGCAGATTGAAGAAAGTGTTATATGAACTGAAGCAAGCTCCTAGAGCCTGGTATGGTCAAACTGACAGCTACCTGGAGAAGATGGGATTTGTCAAGAGTGACGCAGATCCCAACCTCTACTATCTGAGAGTAGGGAGTGAGTCATTGATACTGGTTTTGTATGTAGATGATCTATTCTTGATAGGATCATCAAGGCTCATCACAGACTGCAAGAAGAATTTGACATGAAGGATCTAGGACAGATGCATTATTTTTTAGGGTTGGAGGTTTGGCAGCAGAATGGGAAGATCTTTCTTGGTCAAGAAAGATACACTACAAAGATTTTGAAGACATTTCATATGCAGGATTTTATATCCGTGACAACTCCAACAATCACCAAGTGTAAGAAAATCGACACTTCCGAAGAGGATGAGGTTGATCCTACGCTATATAAGCAGCTCATAAGGTCGTTGATGTATCTGTTAAATACAAGGCCAAACATCTGTTATGCCATAAATACCCTCAATCAATTCATGGTGTGATCCAGGTGGATATCGATGGCCACCCACCTATTCCATTTGGACCTGCATCATCAATTCTTTCAGTCTTCACTGTCAACACAGCTTACTATTTTTAGCAGGTTTTTGGATCCTGCACTCCCGGAGCTGTTTTTGAGACTTAATGATCCAGTTGGATATTGGTGGCCACCCACTGATTCCATTTGAACCCCCACCATCAGTTCTTTCATTTTGTAAGTTTCAGCACAACTTACTATTTTTAGCAGTTTTTTGGGTCTTGAACTTCCGGAGCCGTTTTGAGGCCCTAAACTACAATTTTTGGTAAAACTGGGAGAAACATTGATCCTCAAAAGTTGTAGTCCTCGAACCAATATTTCTAACGAGTTATTGAGCAGGTCAAACAAAGATCAGATGCCAAAGTTACGTCCCCGGGAAGTTAAAACACCAACTTACCCAAACGGGGCCCACAATTTTGGCGCTTCATCTCTTAGGGTTAGTTTTTTTGATGTTTCGGGTTTTACGTTGTTTCTTAACAATAAATAAGCCTTCGAGCCTCATTTTAACACAGTTCAGGGGCTAGTGTCCAACACATCTCTTATCAAAGATAAGCGCTACCAGTGCCCTAGCTCGCTTGTTCCCATCATTTCAGTCATGTAACACAGTGGGGAGGCCTGTAGTTGCCACATCTCTTCTTAGAGATATGCCACCAGTGCCCTCACTCGCTCATTTCCATTATGTCTCATTGTGACACATTTCATAGGCTTATAACCGCCACATCTCTTCTCAGAGATACGCCTACCAGTGCCCTAGCTGTTTATTTTAGTCATTTGTTTTATTAATAAAATGAAGCATTATTTCTATTGCATCTTTGTATCTATGGTTATAGGTGTATTTTTTTGCGTTCCTGCATAAAATCCAAATCAGTGGTATCAAAGTGGTTTTCTCTTTCTCTGTTTTTCTTTTCATTTCCCCAACACGACCAGGGTATAAGGAGTTCAACCTCGCAAACCCCGATGACCCCCCATGGCGGAAGGAAAGAAATACGAGGGAGCAAGAGATCCTATAAAAATATTACTCGAGGAGGCCCTCGAGAAATAGAGGAACTTGATGATGGATAACTTTTCCAAGATCCTTCAACGGCTACCCACCGACGGCACATCTACATCCAGCATGTCTGCCAATAGGTCCGTAACATCCTGGACAAATCCAATACCAAGTTCAGCAGAATTTCCCCCCCCCAGGGAGGAACTTAACGCAATGGAGACCATTGCTTCCTAAGGAGGGAGAAATGATCCAGGTGGATATCGATGGCCACCCACCTATTCCATTTGGACCCGCAGCATCAATTCTTTCACTCTTCACTGTCATTACTACTTCCTATTTTTAGCAGGTTTTCGAGTCCTACACTCCCAGAGCCATTTTGGGGACTTAATGATCCAGGTGGATGTTGGTGGCCACCCACCGATTCCATTTGAACCCCCACCATCAGTTCTTTTAGTTTGTAAGTTTCAGCACAACTTACTATTTTTATTTATTTTTCAGGTCCTAAACTTCTGGAGCAGTATTGAGGCCCTAAATGATTCTTTTTGGGAAAATTTAAAGCAACATGGATCTTTAGACCGATGTTTCTCACTCAAAAGTTGTACTCCTAGAACAGATATTTCTAACGAGCTATTGAATGCATCAAACAGAGATTGGATACCAAAGTTATGTCCCCGGGAAGTTGAAACACCAACTTACCCAAACGGGGCCCACAATTTTGTCGCTTCATCTCCTAGGGTTAGGTTTTTTGATGTTTTGGGTTTTACATTATTTCTCAACAATAAATAGGCCTTCGATCCTCATTGTAACATAGTTCAGGGGCTGGTAGCCAACACATATTTTCTCAAATATAAGCACTACCAGTGCCCTAGCTCGCTTGTTCCCATCATTGCAGTTCTGTAACACAGTGGGGAGGCCTATAGCCGCCACATCTCTTCTTAGAGATACACTACTAGTGCCCTCGCTCGCTCATTTCCATTATGTCTCATTGTAACATAGTTCAGAGGCCTATAGCCGCCACATCTCTTCCCAGAGATACACCTACCAACGCCCTGGCTGTTTATTTCAGTCATTTGTTTTATTAATAAAATGAAGCATTATTTCCATTGCATCTCTGTATCTATGGTTATATGTGTATTATGTTACGTTCCTGCATAAAATCCAGATCAATGGTATCAGAGCGGTCTGCTCTTTCTCTATTTTTCTTTTCATGTCCCCAACGTGGCCAGGGTATAAGGAGTTCAACCTCGTAAACCCCAACGACCCCCCATGGCGGAAGGAAAGAAAGACAACGGAGCAGGAGATCCTATCAAAATCTTGCTCAAGGAGGCCCTCAAGAAATAGAGGAACATGATTATGGATAAATTTTCCAAGATCCTTCAACAGTTTCCCACCGATGGCACATCTACATCCAGCACATCTGCAACAGGTCCGTGACATCCTGGAAAAATCCAATACAAAGTTCAGCAGAATTTCCCCCCCTAGGGAGGAACTTAACGCAATGGAGACCATTGCTTCCTAAGGATGGAGGAATGATCTAGGTGGATATCGGTGGCCACCCACCTATTCCATTTGGACCCGCAGCATCAATTCTTTCAGTCTTCAGTTTCAACACAGCTTACTATTTTTAGCAGGTTTTCGGGTCCTACACTACCGGAGCCATTTTGGGGACTTAATGATCCAGGTGGATATTGGTGGCCACCCACTGATTCCATTTGAGCCCCCACCATCAGTTCTTTCATTTTGTAAGTTTCAGCACAACTTACTATTTTTAGTATTTTTTCAGGTCCTGAACTTCCAGAACAGTTTTGAGGCCCTAAACGACGCTTTTTGGGAAAACTGGGAGCAACATGTGTCTATAAACTAATTTTTCTCACTCAAACGTTGTAGTCCTCAAACAGATCTTTCTAACGATTTATTGAGCGTGTAAAATGGAGATTGGATGCCAAAGGTACATCCCTAAGAAGTTGAAACACCAAATTACCCAAACGGAGCCCACAGTTTTGGCGCTTCATCTCCTAGGGTTAGGTTTTTCGAAGTTTCAGGTTTTACATTGTTTCTAAACAATAAATAGGCCTTTGAGCTTTATTGTAACACAGCTCAGGGGATGGTAGCCGACACATCTCTTCTCAGAGATAAGCACTACCAGTGCCCTAGCTCACTTGTTCCCATCATTTCAGTTCTGTAACATAGTAGGGAGGCCTATAGCCACCACATCTCTTTTCAAAGATACGCTACCAGTACCCTCGCTCACTCATTTCCATTATGTCTCATTGTAACACATTTCGGAGGCTTGTAGCCACAACATCACTTCTCAGAGATACGCCTACCAACGCCCTAGCTGTTTATTTCAGTCATTTGTTTTATTAATAAAATGAAGCATTATTTCCGCTGCATCTCTGTATCTATGGTTATATGTATTATGTTGCATTATTGCATAAAATCTGAATCATGGTGGAACCAAAGAGGGCTCATTGGGCAGCAGCCAAGGATGTTCTCAGGTACCTTCAAGGAACAGTCGAAATTGGATTGAAGTACACCCATAGCAATAATGTCAAGTTGAGTGGTTTCACCAACGCAGATTGGGCTAGAAGTTTAGTAGATCGGAAGAGTACTAGTGGGTATTGTTTCAGTCTAGGATCAGGAATGACTTCCTGGTGCAGCAAGAAACAAAATTCTGTAGCACTGAGCTCAACAGAAGCTGAGTATATGGCAGCCAGCACAACTTCATGTGAGGCCATATGGCTTCGAAAACTGTTAGTGAACCTACTTAAGGAGAAAATGGAAGTGACCAGCATCTTATGCGATAATCAGAGTAGCATCAAGCTCTCTAAAAATCTTGTGTTTCATGATAGGTCGAAACACATTGACATCAGGTGTCACTTCATCAGGGACTGTGTACAACGTGGAGTTGTTCAGTTGTAGTACACTCCAACAGGAGAACAGGTGGCAGACATCCTCACGAAAGCTCTAGGGAAGACTAAGTTTGTCTACTTTAGAGAGAAGATGGGGATGATGAAGAATCCCTTCCAGTAGCAAGAATGGATAGAATTAGTATTTAGAGGGAGTTGTGGTATAGATGCAGCAGTGATAATGGCAGTGTCAAATGCCGCAATACAGAGGATAGCAGCACAACAGATGAGGGGCAGCATTTTTGAGATCAGCAACGCAGAAGGTGCTTCAAAATCATAGTAGCATGCATCATGCATATTGTTAGAACATCTTCCTCGCTAAGAGGGAGTGTTGATTTTTGTAGCATTCGGAAGTGTTCCAAGTCTCAAACTTTGCAAGGAGGCTTGGATAGCAGCATTCCAAAGAACCCAGAAACCGTTTGTGGAAATTCCACTTGGTTCATGACTTATTAAAATAATTGATTATTTTAATGAAGACCCTAAGTATAAACTGAGGGAAATTAAATAATTAAATGGTATTAATAAGTTAGAGTGTGAATCTTATAGAAAACATGGATCAAGTCAAGTTTTAATCTTAGCCATTGATTAATCTTCTAATTTGGGTCGTTGGTTCTCCAATGAGAATATTATAAAAGAAGGCTTGAGGGTAATTGGGAAAAAAAATCTGAGCATACACTCAATACCCAAAGGAGATCAATTCTGAAGTAATAGGATTTGATTTCAGTGGGAGAGTTGCAGGGCAAAGGGTTTGCAGAAGCAGAAAGAGGAGAGAGTTAATAATGATCGAGATCAGGGATGGAGGGTAGCAGTGGGCCACTGAAGGCAACTTCAGGCTGCAGCGCAGAGAACCCATGCAGTCCCTACGCAGAATTATGCAATCCAACGTCAGGACAGCACAGAGAAACATGCAGGCAAACACAGGAGCCAGCAGAGGTTGATCAGGCTATTAGAGAATTGTCTGAGGGAGCTGGAAATTTAGTCTTAGGTGTTTCAAATTTTATCTGCCATTATATTTCCTTGTAAAGATATCATTTGTTGAATAATTAATAAAACCCTCATCTGCTGCATTGGTTTTCCTGCATTGGGTTTTTGCGGGGACAATTGTCCAAAAATAACTGTGTACATGAGATTGAATCTGGTGTTTATGTCCTTTACTATTTATTTCTCTGCATATGTATTTTTGAATGCTGCAGTAATATCTATTTCAATATTTGCCAGAAGATTTCAGAAAAATAACTTATTGAAATAATCATTAGGAGGAATAAATCTATCACTGAAACTGTATAGTTTTCAGAATGAAAATTTCACAATTATTAATTATTATAATTAACAAACTCAAAAGAAAGGAATTATGTATATGTTAATGTTCTAAGAAAATGATAATTCCTTTCTATAAACTGACACCAAGGCTCAGTGTAGCCATAGTAGGACTTGCTCCTACTTAAGGAGACTTGAAAGAATAAAATAATTTGATGCAAGTGCAGCTATAGACTAATTCTAAGATGAACATATCATAAGAAACCCTATCTTGGAAAATAGAAGGATATCCTTACTCCTCGCCAAGAGCAAAGGTATCTAAAAGGGAAAGATAAATACTACAATTGGATCAAAAGTTACAATAGACTTATATGTCATCAAAACTGTTTAATGACTTACAAGTAATTAAATCATATATGTCAAGGAATTGTTTTGTTAAATGGTTATTAAAACAGTTTCTACATTTAACTCCAATTTTAAACATGAATTCATTGTGAAATTTAGAGTGGACAAAAGAAATAGTTCTTTTGATCCCATATAAAGAAACCACAATAAACAGTTACTTATCACTACGAACAAGTCTCCATGAAATCATAATTGATCTAGATTCTAAGCATGTGCAGCTCTATAAAGGTGATTAAAACCAAGCATTTATTAACATAAAACAGATAAGATCAACAACAGTGCTAATATTAGTTATTAAAATACCAATATAAACTAAATTAAAATAACATCAGAAAAATAATAATAATTTAAAAATCAAATACAATAATCTGGAGAAATGAAACTTATTATTATTTACTCCAATGCCCAACACATATATAGTCCTCACATCTCAAATATTGGAAGAAAATAATTTTACAGTAGTGTAAGAAAATTTTCCCAATAGAGCTTGAGATCTAAGCCCCTACCAGCACCTTCCCGTCTGGTTACAATAGTGTAACAGAGTAAAAGATTATTTGCAGGGTTTTCCTTTTCTTTACTTGGATTTGAATCCCCCTTTCCACTACAGACCCTTCCTTTGTTCAAATGTATTTCATAGAAGAGAGAGTTCGATTCTCTCTTTACATATTTATGTTAAAACTACCTTTGATTCCATATAGTGGGCCCTCCTCAAATTCTCGGTCATATCTTCTTAAAACAAATTATGTTGCATCTTTGAGACCAAATCCCTCAAAATTTCCATTACATTTTCGTTTCAATGACACTCACAAAATAGCCAATATGTTGCTGGTTCTCCTCAGTGATTTGGTGGCAAATTGCACCATTTCCTTGCCTTGGATCTTGGTAATATTTCTTATTATATAAGTAGCCGAGCTCAGATGTCGAGAATCCAATTAACTATTCGAAGTGGGCCAACAGTTTCCATGAATCATCTCTCTTCATTTGGTTCTTATTTGAATCATTTTGTTTAACGGTGGTTCTTCTTCGAATCATGGATTGCGAAAGTTGCAATCGGGTAAGTTTTCCTTTGAGGTGTCGATAACCAACCTTGAATCACATGAATTAATTTTTTTGAAAGAAAAAAACCCTGTATATTAAATATAGCAGTGTCGCGACGCATCGGGCGAGCGCGAGGTATCGGGTCAACTCTCACCGTGTAAATCTGTTCCTGCGCGGCACATTGGAAGGACGCAGCGCACTGGGTTTGTTGTGCGACGCATAGGGCCGGAAAATGAGTTTATAGCCATTTCTTTAAAATCTTCAAATCTCCTCGGTCAAATTAGTAGGTCTGGTGGAGCACAGTGATAATGGTATGGAAAGGATTTCGGCTGGTTCTTGGAGAAGCATTTTGACATCGTTGCATGCATAGAAGTGATGAGGCTATGAAAAGCATATGGAGCTCAGGTTGCTCATGTCTTTGAAAAAAAATTCAAACCTTTAGTTTTTAGTTATTTTACTTGGTGATGCATGCAGTATGAATTTGTGTACAGTCCCAGATTTTTATCAGAGAAAGATATGCTTAGAAGATTAGCGTAGCAGTAGCACCATTTACAGAGGACATTAACAGAGCATCTGTGATTTATCTTGGATTGCATAGAAGTGCACATGTCTCAAACAAGGGTGCAAAAGCTATGCAAACCCCTTCCATTGTCACCACCATGATAGCCATTTAATTCCATTATGTTTCTTCTGTTCTAGCCTTATAACGTGATGGGAAACTGGTTGTTCTATGTTGAATTTTCATTCAAAAATCAACGTCCAGTGGCAGAACTTCTAGACTGAGGGTTCCTGCCGGACATAAACCATTGATATTTTTCTACTGACCTTTCAGCAGTCAACAGGTGTGATCCGGATTTATGCAGGAACGCAACAGAATAAACATATAAACTTAAATACAGAGATGCAGCGGAAATAACACTTCATTTCATTAATATCAAAGAACTGAAATTTGCTTACAGACATAATGGAAATAAAACTAGCTAGGGCGCTGGTAGCTATCTCTGAGAAGAGATGTGGCGGCTACAGGCCTCTGAACTGAGTTACAATGAGGCTCGAGGGCCTATTTATCATTTAGAAACAATGGGAAATCCTAAACAGCCAAAACCCTAACCCTAGGAGATGAAGCGCCAAAACTATGGGCCCCGTTTGGGTAAATTGGTGTTTCAACTTCCTAGGGGCGTAACTTTGGCATACGATCTCCGTTTGACGCATACCATACCTCGTTAGAAAGATCTGTCCAAGGAATACAAATTTTGAATGAAAAAAATCAGTCCATGGACCCATGTTGCTCTCCATTTTCCCAAAAACGTCGTTTAGGGCCTCAAAACGACTCTGGAAATTCAGGACCCGAAAAACTGCTAAAAATAGTAAGTTGTGCCGAAACTGAAAAACTGAAAGAGACAATGGTGGGGCCCCAAGTGGAATAGGCGGGTGACCACCAATATCCACCTGGATCATTCCTCCCCCTTAGGAAGCAATGGTCCCCATTGCGTTAAGTTCCTCCATGAGATGAGGAAATTTCTGCTGAACTTGGTCCCTGGTGAACCACTTTCCTTGGTGCAGGAGTTGGCCAGCTTTGACAACCCGATATATTTGGATCTTCTGCTGGCGAGTGTTCTTGATTTGCATGTCCATGATGCAATCTGTGGTGGCCTGTTCCATGCAGTCTGGATTTAACTCAGTTGGTGTGAGTTGTTCTTCAATGTCCGAGGTGTCCAGTAGAGGTGGGAAGTAAGGATGAAGGCGATCCACATTGAAGATTGGGTGCAGACCAAGGAATGGTGGAATACTGAGCTCGAATGCATTGTTCCCTACAGCCTTGGTGATGGTGTACGGCCCGTATTGGAGCGGGCGAAGCTTGCGGTGGGGTCCAGTGAGGCGCTCCTTCTGCAAATGTAGCCATGCTTTGTCACCCACCTGGAAGTTGTGTGGCACCCGGTGTTGATCATGGCGTTGCTTGTACTTGGCATTGGCTCTGTCCAATATATCATGAACCTGTTGGCGGATGTGTTGAATGCGCTCGATGAAGCTACTGGCTTTGTCAACTTCAGACTGGACATGAGCTGAATTGGCCTGAGCAGTTGCAAATGGCATGGCTACGTCAATGGGGCATAGTGGCTGGAATCCCAAGCCCACCTGAAAGGGGCTATGGCCGATTGAACTATGGAGAGCTCGATTATAACTCTGTTGTACATAAGGGAGGCTCTCGTCCCATGTGCGAGGATGCTTTGAATTGTACATGCGCAGAATGTGTACAATCATTCTGTTGACGACCTCCCGTCCCCAGCCATCTGGTGGGGATGGGCGCATGAACGGTGAGCTTGGTTGTCCAACATCATGGTGGATAAAATGTCAGAGACGACTGTCGCGATCGATATGATGAGCGTAGGATACAGTGCACCCACTAGATTGAAAAGAGTTTTGGCAGTGCTTACTGCGCGGTATTCAACACGAGAACGCCATAATGGCCATCTTCGAGAATACGTAAAGCGACCACAAAAACACAGTCATTTCCCTTCTTAGTAGAAAGCAGAAGCAGGCACCCCTTAATCCATGGATATGGATTCCCAAGGTAAAACTGGGGGTAGTGAAGGAAGTATAGGCCTTGCTTCTTGATGGGTGGTTGTGATAGCACGAAAGCGAGTGCGAGATCGATGTGCTTCTCGACATCCTCGGGGATTCGACGATAGAAATAACACTGCCGGGATTGCTACTATTTTCTCTACCCGTGTGACTCGTGTAGTGTGCTTCCCATATCATCTTGTCACGCTCGCTTGAAGGAACACAAAGGTGTCCCAGGTGACATAAAAGTGCATCTTGGAGGTGAAAATTTGGAACTTGCGTACCCCCCAAGAGTGCCTTGTAAGTGTGACCGAATTCTGGGTCACTCTCATAGAGAAGCGGCCAATCAGAAGTCTCGTGCCCACAAGAGTTGAGCACAGTGGTGAGCGCCACGATCGGTGGTCGGCTGAGGCAGTCTACAACATGATTGGTGCTACCCTTCTTATACTTTATGTTCAAATGAAACTGTTGCAGATATGTAGACCACTTCTGATGGCGATCATTCTGCAACTTCCCTTGTGTCTGTATGAACTGAAGGGGCCTGTGGTCTGTGTGGATGATTGTTTCCTTCCCCAAAATGTAATGCTTCCATTGTCGACAAGCTTGCACAATGGAGTACATTTCTTTGTCGTATGTGGGGTACTTGCGAACTGTGTCAGACAATGTCTCACTGTGAAATGCCACTGGATATCCCTGTTGAGTAAGAACTGCCCCAATAGCATAGTCAGAGGCATCTGTCTCGATCTCAAATGGCTGTTGCAAGTCTGGTAAAGTGAGCACTGGGGCAGAACAGAGGCGGTTTTTCAGTTCTGTGAACGCCTTCTGTTGAGGTTCCGACCAAAAAAAAATTTCTCTTGCTCCTCCCTTGGTGACTTGACTCAAGGGCCAAGTGATATGAGAGAATCCCAACACGAACCTTCGATAGAAATTAGCAAGACCCAGAAAGCTGCGAAGCTCTGTTATAGTGGTTGGGGCTGGCCAATCCCGAATGACTTGGATCTTGGCTGGATCCACATGCACCCCCCTTTCATCAATAATGTATCCCAGATATTGAACCTGGGTCATGCCAAAGGTGCACTTCTCCAAATTGGCACACAACTTGTGTTGCCGCAGTGTTTGGAGGACTTGTCAGATGTGGTGAAGGTGCTCTTCCCAAGTCTGGCTGAAGATCAGAATATCATCCAAGTACACCACTACAAATGAGTTGGTGAATGGCCGCAAGATGTCATCCATCATCCTCATGAAGGTGGCGAGAGCATTCATCAACCCGAAAGGCATGACCAGCCATTCGAAAAGGCCTTCCTTGGATTTGAAGGCAGTCTTCCACACATCGGAGGGTTCAATTGGTACCTGGTGATACCCAGACTTCAGGTCGATCTTGCTGAAATATTTTGCACCTTTGAGTTGGTCCGAAGGTCATCAATCCGTGGGATTGGGTACCTATTCCGGACAGTGATCTTTTTCAGCGCCCGATAGTTAATACAGAGTCTCCACGTCCCATCCTCCTTGGCCACCAACACGTTGACGGGCTCCCACGGAGGCCGTGATGAACTTGGTCGTGCGGCCTTCACTGTGACTCCGAATGCTACGCACTCTTGTTCATCATTCTCTAGAGCAGACGCCCGTGGGTCGGTCCGTAGGTAACGAGCGCACGGGGGTCGAATCAATGGTGTGACACGACGATGCGGGGCTTGTGGGTGAGGTGAATATGTCCCCGATACTCACTCCACAACCTTATCCATTTGTTGTTGTTGTGCGGAAAGGAGCCTTTTTGTACGGAAAGGTAGTGGCCACCGGTCTTCTTTTTCACAAAATGCGAATCATTGAAGAACGAATTTCTGGTTTAGGAAATGAGCTTACTGCATTGTTTTGCAGTAACCAAAGAGATAGCGGCAGGAGGTGGTACCTCTGGTATCCTGTACAACTTATTTCCCAAGTAACAATAACAGCACGAGGTCAAGACTCATACACAACATGACGCTTCCACAAGTATGGTTGTCCTAATAATACATCAGAAACATCAATAGGAGCAACGTCACATAATACCTCATCCGTGAAGGGCTTGATGCTATAGGGAAGGCAACACTGCCGGCTGACGCGGAGATCTTGTCCTTGGTGAAGCCACCCGATGGTGTATGGATGTGGGTGAGCTGTGGTCGGCAAGCCCAACCGCTTCACGGCGTCTGCTGAAATGAGGTTCTTTTGGCTCCCATTGTCGACAATGAACTGTACCGGGGAGCCCTTTACCCACATCTGGGAGTGGAAGAGACGTTCCTCCTCCTCTGGATCTTCCGGTTCCTCCTTTTGGATCTTTGCGGTGGCAACAGTGGCGTTGGGCTCCGCATCAATAATATGTTTCCCTTTTTCATTCGCCTTTTCAGGTTTTGATTCGGAGTCAGAGCATGCATCTGACTCAAAAGCCCTCATCTCGGCCACTAGCGACTGCTTGGCCCGACACTCACTTGTGTTGTGAGTGGAGCTCTTATGGAACTCACACCACTTTCCCGTGTCCTTCTTTGGCTTTGCGGTGTTGTTCTTTTCTTGTGGCTTCGATGAGTTGTCTTTAGTTGCCATGCCTTGGCTCTGTCCTTTGTTCTGCGGTTTGGAAGCACCTTTCCCTTGCTTTTGATTCGCAGATCCAAAGTCTCGCTTCTTCTGCTTGAATTTCTACTCAATCTTAGCGGCCTCTGGGTATATCGTCTTTTGAGGGTTGCTTTAAGACGACGGAATGGAAATAAAACTAGCTAGGGCGCTGGTAGCTATCTCTGAGAAGAGATGTGGCAGCTACAGGCCTCTGAACTCAGTTACAATGAGGCTCGAGGGCCTATTTATTATTGAGAAACAATGGAGAACCCTAAACATCCAAAAACCTAACCCTAGGAGATGAAGCGCCAAACTATGGGCCCCGTTTGGGTAAATTGGTGTTTCAACTTCCCAGGGACGTAACTTTGGCATACTATCTCCGTTTGATGCACATGATACATCATTAGAAAGCTCTATCCAAGGTACAAATTTGGAACAAGCAACATCGGTCACGGGCCCATGTTGCTCTCCGTTTTCCCAAAAAACGTCGTTTAGGGCCTCAAAACGGCTCCGGAAGTTTAGGACCCGAAAAACTGCTAAAAATAGTAAATTGTGCCGAAACTGAAAAACTGAAATAGACAATGGTGGAGCCCCAAAGGGAATAGGCGGGTGACCACCAATATCCACCTGGATCAAGGTGGACTTTTCAATTGAGGGAAAGAGGATGGAAATTAGGTATAAGCTTATGTTGGTGTAGCTGTAGTCTGATCTTGGAAACAGTATATGTTTTCTTCTACAGAATCATCCACTGGTTTTTCAGGCAGGATTATAACCGGAGTTTTCATGGGAGAGTTTTTCAAATAAATTTCCGACTAAGGAGAGTGGGTGGGTACGAAGACGGCTGATGTTGAAAGGTGGTGGCTGAAGCGGATCAAAGGACGATTCCCCTTGATTTCTTTTGATTAGCAGTTACAATAGTAAAGAGGTGGATATGGGCATTTTTCCCTGACTGTTTTACCTTACTATTTTTAACTGAGTTTTAAATTTTGATCGAGAAAGGGACAGGATGAAGCCAGGTGTTCATTGTGAAGATCCCGAGGATGAGCTATACGATGAGGAATTTTTCCTTGCCTTGGAGAAGGCTGAAAAGGACCATTGTGCTGTGAGCTGCCTTTCTCCTGGCGGGACTCGATTAGCCTTCGGGAAAAATGAAACAGTAGTAGCAACGAACGGGAAAGAGAGCGTGAAGCAGAAGGGTAATGGAACCAAGAAGGAATCACCTCACAAAAGAGTGTTAAAGGCTTTCAAACCATCGGGACAGAGAAGACTGTTAAGCTTTGGAACAGATGTTCTATGGGACAGGGCGGATAGTTTACTATCTAGAGCACTCGTTGGTAAATGGATGTTTCCCAGTTATTGCAAGGTGGATTTACACCTCTGGCTGATGGAAGTGTGGGTGAAAGCTATCGGATACGAGCCTAGGATGAGTAAAATTCCTCACGGATGGTTTTGTTACCATTTTTTGAAGGAAGAGGATGTTCAGGAAATTTTGAAGAGATCCTGGGTAAATGGAAGATCTTTTCTGCCTCTCCACTGTTGGATGACAAATTTCCACCCTATAAATAATGCGCCTCAGAACCATCTTCTGTGGGTGAAACTTTCGAGATTGCCAATCCAGTTTTGGATGCAGGCGGTGTTGAAGAGGATAAGGGACAGCATAGGGACCTGCCGCTTTGTTGACCCAAAGTGTAAGGGCATTTACGATAAGCGAATGGCTTGGTTATTGGTTGAGGTTTCCTATGTGGGGGGTCTCCCAGAGGACATCGATCTGGAGTGGCATGGGATTGTTTATCGACAGGACATCGACTATTGGAACATTCCTTTCAAGTGTTTCCATTGTCATCTGCCAGGACACCTGATGAGGTATTGTGATCGCTGGCGGGAGAAGGGTGGGGACTCTCTCGGGCCTAGGGATCGATTGCAGTCAAAGGTTCGAACGAAGATGCAATATCTATCCTCTACAACGAAGTCTCCTGTGTCAGGTAAAATTTCTACTCAATCTACATTATATCCTACTGAAAATTATGGAAAGAAGAAGGGAAGGGGCCAGATGGACAGAGAACGAGGTAATGAAGTGTTGACAGGGGAGGGAAACTGCTTGAAGGGGGAGGAGTCTATGAAAGATGGGTAGGGGAAAGAACCGGTGGTGGTGAAACCAAGCCTTATTATTCCGCATTTATCAGTTCTAACTTCACTACATAATGCATCTTTGAAGGAAACTGTTGAGAACGACTTAATGACAGAACTGAATATTCCTGCAGTTCTCCCTGAAGGATCGAGGACACATTGGGATAGGGATTCAATGGATGCTGAGCTCGAAGGGATGACAGAGGCTATTGTTCAGGGCTGCTCGGAAATTAGTTTACCTGCTTCCGATGCTGAACCATCTTCTTCTAAGAATTCCGTCGGTAGTGATTTGGATCTACTACTGTTAGACCAAGACGCTGAACTGGTTAGTATTCCCGTGGTAAAGGGAGGTATGGCTTCTTCTCCTGTTTTTAAATGTCCGACATCCACTGCTAATGTTACTTTACGCCGTGGGAAGGGGAGACCAAAGATCAAAAAGAAATCATTATCACAGGCGGGTGGAATAGGGATTCAGGATAATGAGAAATTTAGAGACATTCCGGTTAACTTAGCACTGAATAGGGTTCTTAGAGAATTAAGCCCTTCGAAGGTTTGTCCATGAATTGCCTGCTATCTATGAATATTAGGGGACTTGGGGGGATGAGAAAACTTCTGTCAATATGTCATTTTCTTAGAAATAAGGCGCCCTCCATTATTTATATTCAAGAAACCATGCATTGTGCAGAAAAAGCTATTTCCTGTTTCAGCGCCATGTTTCCTGAGTGGCATTTGGCGGCAAGGGATGCTTTTGGAAGATCTGGGGGCGAATTAGTCATGTGGGATCTGGTTAAGGTGGATATGAAGGCATATGGTTTCTTTGGAGGGATTTTACTGACAGGTTTCATCAGAGGATTTAAACAGAGGATTCACTTGATCAACATTTATGCACCCTACATGGAGAAGTTATTTTTCTGGCGCAGGATGGAAAATAGTGGCATTTTGATGTTGGATAATCTCATTATTGTTGGGGATTTTAATCTATCCCTGCATGAGGATGAAATTTGGGGAACCAGAAGCAGAAAGGAGGGGCTGGCATGCAGTATTATAAAGGTTTTCGCAGAACATTCTTTGGAAGATATTTCGATGAAGGATGGGGGTTCATCTTGGTTCAACGGAAGAAAGGGTGATGCTGCTATATGCAAAAGAATCGATCGGTTTGTGGTGAAAACTAATATTCTGGCGTGTATGGGGGAGTGGGAGGTTGATATTGGAGATATTTGTATTTCGGATCACAGGCCCATAGCTTTAAAATGGCGCTTTGAAAAGACTCTGGGAGGTCCACCTTTTAAATTTAACCGCACATGGTTGCAGGACCCTGCTTTCATCTCCATGGTTGAGCAGTTCCTGAATCACCTGCCAAGCCGATGTTCCAAAATAGCCATGGACTATTTGACGGATACGCTCAAGAAATTAAAAGGTAAAGTTAAATACTGGGAGCATGTTAAAAAGGATAATATGAAGAAAGATCTAAAGGCACTGGAAAAAGAAACAGCAGTTATGTTCAAAGAACTGGAAGGCCCTGCATCAAGTGAAGACATATGGAAAAGATTGAAGAGCGTAGAGGAGGAAAGATGCAACATACTTAGGACTGAGGAACAGATTTGGAGATTGAAAAGCCGTGCGATATGGCTTCGAGAGGGAGATAAAAACACTCTTTTTTTCCATGCCTGTGCTATAGAGAGGAAAAATCGAAATTCTATATGGAGAATTAAGGCTAATGAGACCACATATACTTCGGCGAAGGAGATTCATAGGGAAGTTGTTAATTATTTTTGCAATTTATATAACAGTCTTGATGACTCGGCACATGTAGAGAAATTATGGGCAATTGAAGATTTTCCAGTAATGTTTGGAGCAGAAGATAATAAGGAGCTCAAACAGGCAATCAGTGATGAAGAAGTTCTTGCTGTTTTAAAATCCTTTGCAGTGGATAAAAGTCCGGGGCCGGATGGCTGGACCCCGGAGTTCTTCATTTTTTTTAAGGACTTTTTCATAGATCATATCCGGGTTATGGTTGAGGAAGCTATGAATACTGGTAAAATTAGTGGGGCTTTAAACTCTACATTCATTGTTTTGATCCCAAAAGAAAAAGAAAATGAGACTTTTGATAGCTATCGACCAATATCTCTCTATAATTCACTATATAAGATTATCTTGAAGATTATTGCTGAGCGAATGAAAAAAGTGTTATCAAGATTTATCACTCAGGAACAGATAGGTTTTTTGCGGGAAAGAAGTATCCATGACACGGTAGCATCTACTCAGGAAATTATTCACTCCATTCATTCTCAACATTTGAAGGCACTAGTTATGAAAATAGACCTAAGTAAGGCCTATGACAGGGTCGATTGGGGTTTGTTGAGACTTATTTTATACAGGATTGGACTGGAAAGGGTTTTGGTCAATTGGATCATGGGCTGCGTTAGTAATACGTCCATGGCTGTTATCATAAATGGTGTGGCCACTCGTTTTTTTTAACCCAAAAGGGGATTACGTCAAGGATGTTCCCTTTCCCCGCTTTTGTTCATTCTAATAATGGATTCTATGAGCGCCAAATTAAACAGAGCAGCCAACAGACATACTATTAGGGGGATTGGAATTACATTTCACAAAGAGATTACTCATAATCTATTTGTGGATGATATTCTTTTTTTTGGCTTACTCGTGAAGGAGGTGTGGGAGGATTTTTATGGGATCTTCACTAAATTCTACAGAGCATCTGGAATGATGGCCAATCATGGAAAATCTTGCATATACTATGGTAACGGAGATATGGAGCTAGTGGACTGGATTGGTTCCCTGTTCAATTTTAGGTTTGCTCCATTAGACATGGGCTTCAAATATTTGGGATTTTATATGAAACCTAATAAGTACGGAATAAAGGACTGGAAATGGTTGATTGAGAAAGCAGAAAGAAGGATTGGGGGATGGACATCGAAATGGCTATCCAAAGGAGGATGACTTATATTGGCACAGGCTGTGATTCAACAAATTATGGTTTATTGGGCACATATTTATGTGATCCCATCGAACATCCTAAAGGGAATAAGGAGCAGCATTCTTAATTTTTTGTGGAGTGAGGGAAGGGAGAAAGGAAAAATACATTTAGCAAGATGGGAATTGATCATGAGGCCTTTGGACAATGGTGGATGGGGGCTAAAAGACTTACACATTTTTGGACGGGCTTTGATTATGAAATCCATTTGGAGAGGGCTGAACAATGGCGGTATATGGAGTGATATTTTAAAGTTTAAATACTTAAATGACAAGACTATGGAGGAATTATATGTCACCAGTTGGCAGCAGAAAAAGGGAGGATCTACAATATGGAATGGCTTCGGATAGTGTTGGTCGAGTTTTTCTTCTTTCCTGATTTGGAACTTTGGTGGGGGATCGAAGATTTTGATTGGACAGAAAGGATTGAATGGAAGCTTCGATCACGGGAATCTTGGCATGGACATAATAAAATTTCTAAATTCTAGAGGGATCTTCTATTTGTCACAAATCATAAAGGATATTGTAAATGGGAGACCGATATGGATGACGTATAAGGACTTGTATCTTCCTACGCATTTAAGGACAGAATGGGACAACTACAATGTGAATTTAAGAAGCCACGGGTTGCTTATGAACAACGATGGAGATAGGCTCACATGGAAGGGGAAGACTATAAATGAGAGACCGATTGTTAGTGACATTTACCAACATCTGACCTTTCCCACTTCATCTAGTGGAGAGGATGGTATTTATAAAATAATTTGGCGAAACAATTCTCCGTTGAAGATGAGGATCCTACTGTGGCTGATTAAGATGAATAAAAATCTTACGTGGGACACTTTACAGAGAAAAGGTTGGAGTGGACCTGGATATTGCAGACTCTGTATGATTTCTAAGGAGAACAATGCACATCTATTTTATAGCTGCACATTTTCCCGGAAGGTTATGGAGGAATTGGGTAAGTTTTTTAATTTCAATATCCCTATTCCGGCTACACAGTGGAGTTTATCCTATGGTGGCATCTACGGGCCTCTTCACTTAGGGTAATCCCGACATTGTTTCATTGGCAAATTTGGAGAGCCAGAAATCAGGGGATCTTTGAGGATGTTGTTTGCAGTCCAGAGAAAACTGTGGGTCTTATCATTTCCTCATGGGAAGGACTGAGGGAAAAGCAAAAACCAACAAAGGATTTGTCTAAGAGAATGTGGCCTGTGGAAATACATTATCCGGCGGGGTTTTTTGATGGAGCCTCCCAACTGTCAAAATGTGGGTGTGGCGCATGGCTAAGGATGTCTCCAAATTGTTATTACAAATTCTTCTGGCATGGAGAGAACGGCACCAACATGCTAGCATAAATTCTGGCATGCTAGGGTTTACTGTGGTTTGCATCACAACTTGGTGTCGACCAAATGTGGGTCTATGGTGATTCAAAAGTTTTAATTGAAAACCTCAACAAGGGTACAAGTTTAAATCCTGGCAAATTGGGGTCTTGGATGGATAGGATTGCCCTGCTTCGCAAGATGTTCAATGAATTACACTTTAATCACATTTATAGGGAAAAAAATGGAGTGGCTGACTGTTTATCGAAGAAAGGGCTGCAGAGGGTTTTTGAGAACATGCAATATGAGTTGACTGATCCAGATGGGAGAAAAACTACAGGATCAGTAAACTTTCTCTAACATGTTTGCTGCTATAGAATGGTCACTGCCCTGTTTGCCTTTGACAAGAACATTTCTAATAACAGAGGGTATACTAATGAGTATTCGGTAGCCTTCTTCAAGAAAGTGGTTGTTTTTGTTTCTCTCCTTTTCAACAGAGTACTACAGCTGCTGGCTACCTGGTGATGAACAGGACTTGTGAAGGGACTTACACTGCTGTACATTTTACTTGGCTGGGAAAGTTTTTAGTTTTAGAACAGAGCATAAGAAAGTCTGAAAACTTTTTGGGATGTTTTTCTAAGTTTTTAATGTTTCTGGGGGAGTACTTATGTATCTTTTGTCTGCTAATTTTGTTTACAGAACTGACTGTTTAGTTTTCTATCCTTTGTATTGGCAATTTGTATTGATCTGGAACTTCTTTGAACTGGTACATAATATATGACCATAATTTTTTCTGTTTTGAAAAAAAAAATATTAAATATAGCAGTGCATTTGTCCATACATCACATTCTCAGCTATTCACAGCGAGAAAGACAAAATATCACAGCCACTGGCAGTAAGATAGTCTGATACGACGCCTTGATACTCGGTTTGAAGTGAGATTCTAGGGTGCCTGCAGCCAAAAATAAAAGCAAAACATGAGAAACTCATAAAAAGAAGTTTATTTCAATGAGTCCTTGTTAATACATATATCACATTCAAAGGAAGATTCCAAGCTTATCCCATTTATATTTGTTTTTTCTTCATTTTATATTATATTGTGAGTACATTTATCGCATTTATATTTGTTTTTTCTTCATTTTATATTATATTGTAGGACATCGTGATAATCATCGGGGAGTGGTGCACGTTTCATTCCAAACCTTAATTTTTAATTGTCCCATATCAACCGGGGATATAAGGATGAAATTCATGTGTTACCCATTATGAAAATTTTAACCAAGTTGCGGTAATTTTGATGATAAGTAACATCGCAAGCGACTATTGTATTAGTGTGATCCAAGATTGATCGCATAGATACGTTAAGAAAGTGGAACAAATGGGTTTTAAATCCAACATAGAATTTAAGAATCAAATGGGTTTTAAAGCCAACATAATCCAACATAGAATTTAAGAATCAAATGGGTTTTAAAGCCCACATAGAATTTAAGAATCAAGTTTGTAATCAGAATATTGTTATATAAAAAGAAAAGAAAAAAAGTATTTTTAATGTCCATGAGGTTAAAAATAGTTTATGGGACAGATTGCTTCTTTATTTGGGTCTTGTATTCGGCCATTTTTTTGTGGAGTTTTACAAAAAATGCTCACAGTTTCTCGACAGACTCTTCGTTGAATAAATTATCCCAAGAGCTAGCTGCCAGAATACCTGCATAATTTTCTCTGTTGTCTTTGAAGGCCTCGCATTCTAAAATGAAATGTTTTTCTATTTCCACTTTTCCGGAAGAACAAAAAATATATACTCTTTCCTCCCACATTTCTTTTGGCCTTTTTGAGCACCCTGTTTCACAACGGAGTTGATGATAGACGTTGAGGACATGACCCACCTGACATCGGGGTCATACTGGGCTGTAGATGCGCCTCTCTGCGCAATTAGTCCTTAATTAAGCAATACGAATTTTATATCTCTAAGAAATATTAGCCCCTATGTACGATTTTTGCTGATGATTATGAGTGGTGTTAAACTCTTCAATGTAGTACTTCTTCTTTATCCCTAGCACTTTCTCCCAAGTACTTTTTTGGAACTTATCTATAACAAAAGTTTTTATCTCTTTATTGTTTGTAGGACACATGCTCAAGCAAATCCCCATTTACTAAACCATTTGTTAATTTGTCGCATCCAAGTCTTCTTTATTTTGCACAATTTGTCATTACACACAACCTTAGGCCATCTACCCTCTTCCATTAGCTCAATTTTTTTCAAATACCTTATGACTCACACCATAGCAATTGATTCAATAAGAGCAGCCCTTATTTCACTTAACAAGATAGCATAAGGAACTGCACTTTTAATTTTTGTAATCAAATGCTTTTGAATTTTCTCAATTTGTTTCCACTTCATCTTGGTATTTCATCATAGAGTTATTGCGATTTCTCATAACGTTTACTGCAAGAAGGCTAAAATGGCTTTCCATTACATTTTTACATATGTAAAATGTGAGGTAAGTTATTATGGCTCATCACCCTTGCAACTAATCAGAGAAAAATTACAATGAAGGTTTGTTTTACGAATTTAGCCACCATAAACAATAAATAAAAAGTGATAGGGTGGATAAGGGGTTGGTTGAATACGTGGAAGCATGTGAGGCAAGTGAAGTTGTTTTAACATCTAACTACCCTAACTCAATATCAAGTGAAGCAACAAGTACTAATAAATACAAACATAAATAAGCTTAGCTTAGAAACCACTGAAAAGTTTTCATAGAAATTAATACCTTATATTTGAGAATACCCCTTTACTATCAATCTAGCTTTATATCTCTCAACTTCACCATCGTCGTCTTTCTTCAATTTGTAGACCCATTAATGCCCAACAACGTTTCTCACTTTCAAAAGTTTTACTAAGTACCAAATTTTATTTTCTCTAATGCATCGATATATTACTTCATTTGCAACTTCCATTTAGCATTGTCGATATCATCTATTGCTTTCCGATAATAAAAAAGGCTCCCTGTAATCAAAGCAATAGATGAAACAAAATTGATATACCTAGAAGTATTTCTATCCTATATAAATCTTCTTGATGTTGGTTTTGGAATTTCCATATTTTTCTGAATGTCTTCAGCATCCGCAAATTCTTTAACATCGGAAGCTTCTTCCTACTTCCAAGTATTTATAAATAGTTGAGTTTCCAACTAAATCTTTTTTATTTAGTAGAATTTGTTTTTGTTTTAAATGTTTTTTTATAATATCTAGTTTAATGAGGGGGTTAATGAACTACTACATCTCTACTAATGATGGTTTTATGGGCAGCAGGATCCCATTATCTATAATCCTTAACTACATCATCATAACCAACAAAGACGTTTCTTCACTTCGTGGTATGTTGGATTTTAGAACAGAATAAGCTTTGCAACAAAAAAAAATTAAATTTGAGTACTCAAAAAGATGACATGTCCATACATATTCAGGAATTTTACAATCTATTGCAATTAATGGTGATCAATTTACAAGATAGTAAGCAAAAATAACTACTTCTACCACAACTCTTGTTGCAAATTGACATTGCTAAGCATAATGCTTATTCTTTCTAGAAGAGTCATGTTCTTATCTTTGCCATGCCATTTTGTTGAAGTATATATAGTGGTTTTATACTTTTAGATTCCAACTTATTTGTAATATTTTTCAATTTCTAAATATGTGGACTCATCTCTATTATTTGTTCATAAACATTTTATTTTTATGCATGTTCTCTTTTCTACCCTAACTCTAAATCTATAAATTATATTAACATATCATAATTTCTTTTTAAGATATAAAAATGTTACAAAATATGATGATCTTCTAAAAGAAACTATAAGAGATGGCCCCAAAACCTCTGAATAGATATAATCTAAAATCACCTTACTATTATGACTTCCTTCTTTAAACTTTTGTCTGTGCTACTTTCCAAAAATACAATGCAAGAGTGAGAGGGGTGATCCTTTGTTTCGATGGAAAAATTGAGATACAGTATGCTTGGAGATTGAGAGTAGCAACCAACAATCAAACAGAGTGTTTTTCTCTTTGAAAAAGTTTAGAACCAGCCATCAAAAAAGAAGATTCAAAAAAATTTGATTTTAGGTGATTCATTGGTAGTAATCTGTTGAGCATGGGAGGCAAAAATTCTAGCACAAATGCAACTCCTCTCCCATGGTGTTTCGAATTCTCCTTCAACTTCAGTGGTTTGAACAGATTGAACTCTTTCATGTCTTGAGAAATTTAAATTCAATGGTGGATGCTTTAGCGAATAAGATTGAATCAAAGGATAATAAAGTTTAATAGTGAATGTGAATCAAATTCCCCATTGCCATGATGTTTCTTAATAGCAAAGTGGAAATGTTAATTTGCATTTTTGGAAAATCAAAAATCAGGAAAGATGAGAAATCTGAGGAACCAACATTTTGTTGTAGTATTAAAGCCTCAAATGTGATGGCTTATAAGGTTTCGCGATCGGCATTTACCGTCTGGCCTCAATCATCTCCCCTGGTTTCTCCATTTCAACCTTGCATAAACGCCTGGCATGCGAAGTTCGTTGTCCGTCACCCTGTGTATCCTTCCATCTGCGTTGGGTTTCGATTAATTTAGTCGACTGAGAAGAATGCATTCAATTTGCCTCGTGTCAAGGCCTTTATCCTTCCTTCTCAGTATCGATTTGCTCTATCAGCAAGGATTTTGAAGCGGAATTGACATGGAAATCTCAGTCTTGTATTCAATGGCGATAGGGAAGGAAAGTAGAAGTCTTTATAGCATACTCAGTCTCGACAACAGGCCCACTCAGGGCTATGTTTGATGGCTGAAGTGTATATATCATCCTTCGGGCCCTAAATTATGCAAAGTTTGGTTGCAGAAGCGTAGTGGTCAACAAGGCCAGCATTTGTAAGCAAGTGTTGACGTTGAGCAAGTTCGCCATGGAGAATGTGGGCTTCTCTCCCCGTGGCATCACATCGGTCAACGTCAATGACATTCTGGAAACGATTCTTGAGGTTATGGAAGGCATGTAGCTCCCCTTCAAGCAGCAATAATAGGCTGAAGAAAAAGCTCATAAATCCCTTCAGTTGTTAACCAACTCCAACCTAGAATTGATGCACATTAAAATCAACCATTTGCAGAGTGAAATTAGGACCAAATTGGTGACCATCCACTGCAAAATGGTGGAGATGGATGCCCTGTTTATCGCAGGATTGCAGCTAGCTCCAACAGAGGCCAGATCCAGTGAAGATGCAGTACAGAAAAGAGGTAAGACAATTCAAGATTCAGAGTAGCAACGGTGATATTCGAGCTCTAATTTTGAAGATGTGCCTGGTTTGGAGGCTAGTTCTTCGATAAATTTTTTTATTTTTTGGTCAGTTTTAGTTTCTAATAATATGCAAATATTGATTGTATTTAGGCATCTACTACAAAGTATACAATAGGCATCTATTTAGAATTACACGGAAAAAATGCCATAAGTATAGGCTATATATGTACTGGACATCTGGAAGTAGAATTATGGTTTTGGGTCGAAAATCAGATTTTGCTTTTAATAGAAATCTTTTAAATATGCTTTTGAAAAAAACTACAATATTTTTAGAAATTCAAAATCAAATATTTTAAATTTGAAAGTAATTTATGGTTTATTAATATATGTAGCATTTTCTTACATCTTGTTGTTGCTTTATTGATTTGAGGGTAGAGATGTTTAATGTTGTGCAGGACCAGTAATTGTTATAGTAATGGTCCCACCAACCCACCAAAAATTGACATATATGCAACCAATAATTAAACAAAAACAAATAGTTTAAGTCCAAATATATATTAAATTATGTCCAAAATTTCCCAAGTCATTGACTGGGTCCACAACTGTCCATAAATAGTTTAATAAGTATTAAGAGTACAAATCCTATTATCTCAACTAGAAAACTCATAAAACCATTTATCCTTCCAAAATGGTCAGTCTCAGGAAACTCATAAAATCATTTATCCTTCCAAAATGGTCAATTCGAGAAGTACAATAGGGCAGTGGCTTCATCCCCACTGATCATTATTGATGTTCTCTATTCCAACTAAATATCCATACCTGCACATAATAAAAGAGAATGTATGTTAGCCATCAGTGTTGTGTTATTCAACATTTAAACCCATTGTGTTCAATAAATGACACCTATCCAATAACAACATATAAACCCAATAAATGGCACCCACTCAATAAATTCAATAAATGACATTCAACCTATTCTATTTCCCATTAAAACATATCAAAGCACATGGATCAACAAAAACAAATTCACAGTCCTTGGATCACATCAAATTCAATCTTGATCACACATGCAAAATGAAGCCATTGCAATCCATGTCCATCATTGTCACCAATTAAATCCAATTGCCAAAAACTATAAAAGAATTTCAACCACTGCTGAAGTTACATGTTTCACATTCAAACTATTCACCAGACCTGGAGACAAACCATCACAGAACACACCCCAGAACATTTCACAGTATATTCAGGTTAGTTTTTTCAATTACAGCACAATTTTCTTACAATTTTATTTTAATTTATGAGTCTTTATTTCGGTTTTCTTACACTTTTATTTTCATTTCTAGTTCTTTATTTCAGTTTTCTAATTTTCATTTCTAAGTCTTTATTTCAGTTTTCTTACCATTCTCTCTTTTGATTTGAGTTGAGGAGATGAATGTTATCAATAGTTATAGGGAGTGAACTTTACAACTAGGTCCGAGAATAGAGCTAAGGCTACCCTCAGCAACCAAACAACTTGCAAAATTATCGTGTCTTCCCAAATATTTTTTGCTACCATCTATCATAGAGCATGTATAATTTACTGTACAATAGGTTTGTCACTATGATGCTATTCAAAAACATCAGCAACTCAATTCTCTGTAAGTTTGAACATATACAACAATAAAATTAACAAAATATATAACAAAATTTACATATACAACAACAAAATTAAAAAAAATGTATAACAAAATTAACTAGATTACAACAAAAACTTCTAATGTCTAGGAAATGCACTTTATAACAAGGTCCGAGAACAGAGCTAAGGCTACCCTAAACTGCCAAACAACTTGCAAAATTACCATGTCTTCCCAATCCAACCCTAGGATTTTTGTGAGTGTCTCCAACATTGTAAGACATTACAGTCATTGTATAGATTTATTTCATCCAGAAAATATTGTAATTGAATGCAGAGCTAAAGACAACAAAGACCTAGAAGATATCAGAAGATATCCAGTTATATCATAGATTAGAAATTAAAAAGACATGATTAGAAAATAGTAGATTGACTGCATGTGAAAAGGATTCAAGAAAATAGAAAATTTAGTATGACTATCATTATCAGGTCATACATCCTTCATAGTACAGTGATTGCAGTAGCTCGAAAACTGAGGGGTTGCTTTCAAAAAAACAAGTTTGCATCACATTCTAGTCTCTATGCTTCAACATTAGAATACCAGCATATGGGTACAAATCTTCACTCTTCCGAAGATTAATGAAGATATTCACCTTGATGAAAAATGATAGATTTCTTTCATCCAGAAAAGATTGTAGTTGAATGCAGAGCTAAAGACAACAAATACCCAGAAGATATAAGAAGATATCCAGTTATATCATAGATTAGAAATTAAAGAGGCATCTGTGGGTGCAACAATAAATAGTAGATTGACTGCACGTGAAAAGGATTCAAGAGAACAATGTCATAGATTAGAAATTAAAGAGGCATTTGTGGGTGCAAGTGCAACGGAAAATAGTAGATTGACTGCATGTGAAAAGGATTCAAGGAAATAACAAATTTAGTATGACTATCATTATCATGTCATACATCCTTCGCATTATAGTGATTGCAGATTCACATTATAGTGATTGCAGTAGCTCGAAAACTGAGTAATGCAATGTCCATTACCTAGTGTTGTTAGAATTCTTTAAGTGAAAACATTACCTAGTGTTGTTGCAATGTCCATTGCTGGGATTGCTTCCAAACAGTTGCATCCTTATAAGCGGAAAAATAAGTGATCCTCCAGAGTCTAGAATGCAGTGGGTTTTGTGGTGAATGGAACTGCAAAGTAGAAATATGCAAAGGGGTTTGAACACATTTCAGAGAAAAATAGATTTCTAAATGCTTGTCTGCATGTGAGCCATATTATTTTCACTTCAATTTTCTATTGTGCATTGTCAACTGGTTAAAATATTATTAAGATTTGTTCATTCTAGAATTAACAAAACTTAAAGGACCATGACTATTGTTTCAGGTAAGACCTTCCAAGAGCTAACATAACATATAGGGCCTTCACTATAGCTTCAGGTTAGACCTCCCAAGACCTTATTTGTGTATAAGTAAGACCTCTCAAGACTGTAACCTGTTATAAATTGTTATAAATGGGAAGAGATGGTGTTACCAGATTGAACATTATTTTCAATCTTACAAATTTGCAAAGAAATAATTATAAATCAGAGAAACGACTCAAATAATCAAAAGGTGTCGTGAGAATATCTTAAATTGCACTACATACCCCATATTTATATATTTCTATCTAGTCCCAAATTGTTTGATGAAAGCACATGAAGGTTTAAATTGGGACAGTAATAGTGCATGTAGCAGGTCATGGGGTATTGACAGGCCTGGCTATTCTTGGCATCCTCGACCAACATAAAGATGATCATATTTTATCAAAAGTAAGCACTCAAGATACCAGAATTAAAATCCTTATGACCAATTTCCATTCACTAATAGTAATTATTGATAAATCACTAAAATAGTCATATATTTATCTAATATGCATCTTGGACGAACCTAAACCTGAAAGTAGTAAAATTGGTTTGGCATGTAGTCAACTGAAAATGATACATGTCCATTTTGATTTGTAAAGCCAAACAGCATGAAACAATACTAGATTTTATATTAACTAGCTTGTATAAAAGCATACTTTTCAATTATTCTTAACTAAATGCATGGTAGCATAGAAGATGAAAAAAAATAACCAAAAACAAAACATAAAAAAACCATTCACAATATTTAAGGAACTGCATCATTTGTGTAAAAAACTATATCATTAACTCAGCTTGTGGAAAATATCTCAGTAGCTGAGCATAAAAGTTGTAGCATTTGAAGTTAACATATCTCTCTACAATAGCTGAGCATAGAAGCTATCATTTGAACTTGAATTCAACATATCTTTCTGCAATAGCTGAGCATAGGAATCAAAGATGACAAGACAGAAAAGAAGAAAAGGGTAACATAAGGAAAGGCATTCAGAAACCTTGGGTATTAACACACTAATCCAAGGATAAAATGTTGAGATTTTGTATATTTGGGGTAGCATCAGTTGTGATCTAGCTTCCAAACTTTGTGGAGGGACTAGAGTTCACCTGATCTACAAGACCTAGAAATGGATTTGGGAAATTTCATCTGGTTTAGGAGATATTAAATTAATTAATTATTTTAATGTATTTCCTAAGTTAAAACTTAGGAAAATAAAATAATTAAAGTGAATTTAATTAAACATGTGATGAAATTGTCTTAAGTCACACGAATCAAGCTTTCTTTTAATCTTAGCCATTGATTCAAGATTTGATCATGGTCGTTGATTTCCCAATGAGAAAAGTATAAAAGAAAGGCTTGGGGTCATTTGTAAAGACACACAGAGGCAAAGCACTGAGACTAGGCACGAGTTCAAGGGCGAGGTTGCTAAGAATACTCATAGTCTTTTCAAGCTGCGAGGAGAGTGGAATTTAGACCAAGGGGATGATCTGATCCCGGTCTAGAATACTGAAGGCGGAAGATCGACTCAGACCGGCGCGGAGGAAGGCGGCGGTAGCCGGCGGCGGCAAGGACGACAATTTTTCGAAGCCCTTCGGGGTTGCGCAAGGCCATAGGGGCTCCCTTGGTGGTTGCGTCACCCTTCACCCATTATGGGGGTAATGCAGTCCCTTCGGAGGAAACGCGGGGTTTGGAGGCACCCAAGGCGGTGCGAGAGGCTTTCAAGGGCTTTAGAGGTTGACGTAGAGCCTTTCAGGGGCAGCGCTGGGGTTTCTAGGTCCTAATCTTGGTTGAGTTCTGTAAATCCCGTTTGAGGATGTGGATCAGTAATTATTTTGGCCATAGATCGGCTAGTGAGTTGTAGATCTAGTGTTTTCTCTGTCGGGTTTTCCAGATTTGGAACCCAGATTTGTGTATTCAGAAATATTCTTAGTAATAGAACCCTCCAGTAGCCAGAGACCGGTTTTCCCTGTAGAAATTTGAATAATAGATGAGTTATTCACCGATATTATCCTGATTACACACTATTTGAGCTTCATGCATAATGCATAACCTCTTCTACCATTGATCATCAATTTGCGGAATTAGAAGCAGTCGCATGCGCACATTAAAACATAATCAAGCACACATATAACACAGTATGTAATGGGGAAAGCTTACAGCTGAAAACCCCCAACTATCTGTATATAATAATGATAGAGAACATGTAACAATACATAGCGCAAACTCCTCACAAGCTCTCAGCACTATCTCCAATTGTTACACACTACACGAAACTCGGATACGGCAAAACACATGCTCCAATCTGCTCCACCTGTTAGCCAGCCTCTACTACGCAATCCAATATGGATAATTACCAGATCCAGGTTCAAATCCCACTGGTATGTACTGCGCAATCCTCATTGGCTTCTCCATCAATGTGTGTGCAAATATCATGCACCAGTATAGTCACAACTGATAGTCACACTTGCTCTTTCACCTACCTCTTCACTGGTCTCCACTGAAACTGTCCATGCACTGAAGTTAACTGATGTATTATTTAGTTGATTTATGAGTTAATAATTAGTGAATTAATTAATAAATAATTCACACCACTCTCACTAGTGTATCAATCAGTTAGTCTAGATACAACTAGCTCAACTATGTTTAACTCAGTTAAACCGAATACAACTCCACTAACTTCCTCAATCAACTCCACCAAACTCTGTCACATGAGTTCTAACTGAAGTCAACATGCAATAGCTCCACTAAACCCTAGGAATAGCGTAATTCCTTCTGTCAACTGCATGTGCCACTTCTGTGCACTCAACTGAAGTGCTCCAAGAGGATAAGATAATGTTTAGAGTCCAAATATTATTAAGAGATAATAATATTTGACATATCTTTTTTTAGACTAGCAATCTAAAAATAGATTCCGCCCAGTATGTCTAAAAATAGAAGTCCATCTATTTTTTCCGAGTTGACCAACCATCCACAAATAGCATCCTGCAACTCATAGAACATGATCCATATGTCTAAAAATAGACTTTGCGCCAAAAATACCCTACGGGCCCACTTAGTGAAGGCGACTCCTTTCCACTAAGTTCATCATCTTGTTGCAATCTCAACGAGTCCCACCTTGGGTTTTTTCGGGGAATATTTGTCCAGAAATAACTGTGTCACTTTGTCAATGTGTGCTTGTGCTTATTCTAGATTTGAATTGGTAAAGATCTGTTATGTGTTTTGCTTCGATGTGAACTTGAATTTATTCATTTGATAACTTATTTAAATAAGAGGAGCTTAACCAGATTAACAGTAATAATTTCTGCATAAGACATAAGATTCAGACATTTCTACTTGGTATCAGAGCAATAAGGGCTAGAACAGGAAGGGAGGATCTGGCATGGACCAAAGGAAGGGTTCATGCAGTCCTCCAGAGCACGCAGGAATGCAGAGGGAACATGACATGAAGGTGCTTGCATCCAGACTAGAGGAGGATCTTGCCTGTGTATCAAGCACGGCTCCTCCAAGTGTTTGGTATATTGACAGTGGAGAATTTGCTCATATGAAGAGGGTTTGAGAATGTTTTTCAAGCTATCAAGAAGAGCAGATGAATTTCCAAATAACTATGGGAAATAAGGAAAAAGGTACCCCCATCGGGAGAGGTACTGTAACATTTCAGATGGAGGATGGCCACAAGATTAGAACCACGAATGTTTTGCATGTACCAGGGTTAGGGATGAAATTACTCTCAGTGTCTCAACTTCAGAACAAGGGCTATGACGTATACTTTATTCAAGATAAGCTATATGTCAAACACCCTAACTAGAGAAAAAAGGCACAAATCAGAGTAAGGAGTAACAAATTGTATAAGCTCCAGCTTGAATCTCCGGTGGCCCTGATCGGCAGTACAAACGACAAAGATATGAATGAGTGTTAATCAAGGTTGTCATTGATGTCAATATGGCATTGACCAAGATGTAAATATTCTTGAGATGTTGAGTTCCAGATGATGATGTCATGGCTCTTGGTTGACTAGGATACCATCAATGAAGAAGTCAAACCACTAATGAAGGAAGCCCTAAGAAGTACTTGATCTAATGTTGCATGCACTTGATGATCTTGGCCTTAATCTTTGATGACGTATGGAGAACTACATGTCTTGATAACATGGTTACAAGTCATTTGATGATTGGAAGATTGCTTTGGAGATGTTGACAAATTAATAAAGGTTGCACTATGACATATCTTTGCACTAATATATAATGACATTGATGATACGTGATGCTACATAAATTTTTCACTCCTACATATTGACTCTATGATCCTATGATAAGAATGAAGAAGCCACGCTGACCCAAACATTCCTCATGTTGTCCCAAAAAAATTTATGCATAAAATTTAAGGACATCCACAAAGAAAATAGTTTTCACCATCTTAGAAGCAGCATTTTTTCATGGGACCTTCACCATCTCTTAGAGCATAATTTAAGCTTTCTAACGAGCTCTTACTTGGCCGGAAACTCTAAGCGGTTTGGGAGATATGAATTTTTCAAGTTAAGGAAATAATTTTGTCCTTGAGCCGACCTGTGTTAGCCTACACATGTCGGCCTACCTCTAGAAAGATGCATCCTTTCATCTTGATGTAAAAATCATATAAAAAGGAGGCTCAGAAATTTCATTTGACCAAGGAATTTCGGTAAAGATATCACAAAAGGTAAGGAACAGCAACTAAGACATCAAAGAAAGACGCTTAAGGACGAAAGGAGTTGTTCTGAAATTTGCTTGGGCTTAAAGATCACTAAACTGCATTAAAATTTATGTGAGAACTCTCAGAAAAAGTGCAGACTTCTTGAAACTAACTCTTAGACTTATTAGAAGCTCGGACAAGTCTCTATGGCGTGTTACAGCAACCTTTGGAAGCCGAAACTGTGACAGTCATCTGTGGACTTTTGTCAAGCCCAGCAAACTGTGGATTCACAGTATTATATCCTCGGATCTGCTGAATTGTGTTGCTGCTTGGTGCCAAGTGTCATACTGAAAAGTGATTATAGTATACCAGCCCTCACATCAGTGTTATAAAGGCTCGGTATTATGGTATAGCTTCAGGACATAGGCTCAGACGTTTTTATATTTGCAGTCTCAACATAGCTATAGGACTACGAACCTTACTGCAGCCTCAGATCAAGACCAAAGGACTTTGGTGTTCTCTTTTGTGATGAATATCTAACCTTTAGTGTCAAAAGCAGTTCGAATCCTTGACTATAGTGAGCCTGAATTTATAGTGTCCTCTTTTGAGATCAGATTGGACAATTTTGTGAATTAATACATCTGCATTTATATAATAGTAAGCTCGGTGCTGGATAGTGAATAAATTTTGAAGAAGTGAAAGTTTGAACAGTGATAATTTTGGAAGCATGAACAGAGAATTTTTTGAAGCCTTGGATATTCACGTAGTTGGAGGTCTCTTGAAGTAGATTTTGGGAAGACCTTTCAAGTGCAAACTTGAGCAGTCAACAAGGAGGACTTAAACCCAGTCTTACCTCCCAGATCAAATTGTGAAACCTACAGTGAAGAAATATTTACAGCACCAAAGACAGAAATCAGTCGTGTAACATCAATATCAGTGGTGGAGACCTATATTGAGAGTGAAGGGATTTGGAGCACCTATTAAGGAGCTTGTGGAGAGATATCTTGTTTGGGCAAGGAGTATCAAAGACACCATTTTTAACGGTTAGCTTGAAGACCTTCTTGGAGACTTTGATTGAAGCCCTTGTGGAGTGACCTTGAAGAAGGTTCCAGATTGAAGACATTTTATTGAGAAGCCTTGAGTGATCTTGGATATAACATTGAAGTACATGATGCATTAACCATCATGAGGTGACCTTGGAGAAAGTGTTTGGGTGACATGAAGAGCAGTGGAGACACATTCATGAAAAAGAAAGGTTGTCATTGATGAAGTGACATGGAGACTAAGTGAAGGCATTGTTGAAGATTGTTAGGGCTCGTTGAAGAAGACATTGGGAGCCTTGAAGTATAAACAAATATATCTTGATGAATTGAAGCAGAAGGTTGCAGCCTCATAGAGACAACGTTGGTGCCGTGGAAGATAGGGTTGGAGCCCTAGAGGATAGGAGTCTTGAAGAAACCAGGTTGGAGCCTGTAGCAGAGATAGGGTTGGATCCCTAGAGATTGGAGCCTCGAAGTGACAAGGTTGGAGCCTTGGAAGATAGGGTTGGTGCCCTAGAGGTCGGAGCCTCGTGAAGTCCAAGTAGGTGCTTGGCAAAGTATAGGTTGTTGTCTGGAAGGATTGAAGATTAGTGTCTTCATCTAGGGTTGGAGCCCTACAATTATTGTATCTATTTTATTGTAAATAAGAATTTAATAAAAGAATTTATTCTTATTGTTCATATTGTGTTCTAAATATAAGTGATCTAACTGGTAAAAATAACAATTGGAAAGAAATACTGATTCACCCCCCTCTTAGTATTTCCAGCAATTGGTATCAGAGCCAGTACCTTCACTCAAAACCTAACAGCTTGAAGGTTGATCATTAGAACACAAATGGAAAATCCAAGGAAAAAAGTCTCCAATACTCCTAAAGATGTGTCTTCCACAACCATCGAAATTGAAGTCAATCAATTTTCTAAGCCTCCATCTATCAATGGAAATTTTGATATATGGGAGGCAAGAATGAGGAATTTCTTGAAGACTCAAGGAATTGAAGTTTGTAAATCAGTGATTACTAATGACACGATGGATGAAGAATCCAAGGAGTACAATACAAGAGCAATGAAGAATATTTTGAATGCGTTACCAAATTCTGTGAAGGCCAATTTTGAAAAATATTCATCAGCAAAATTCATATGGGACAAACTTCATGATCTTCACTCAAAAGGAGCGTTGACAATGATCTCTAGTCAAGACAATGATGGAAAACAAGAAAGAAGTCCAGAATCCATAAAGGAAGCTGAAGATAAGATAGATGACAACAAGGCTAAAGAATACCTAGAATATGAAGAGAACAAATAAGACTTTGAAGAAGATCTCTTGAATAAAATTATGGCTTCCATGGAAGAGATTAACAGATTGAAAAAGGAAAATGAGGAACTTAAGAAGAAAGTGGAAGTTGGTGACCAAAACAAGACAAGGAAGGAGTTTGACCCTGTCAAGCTTGAAGTTCAAGAAAGAGATGAGGAACTCACCAAACTTAAGGAGGAATTTCATCAAAACAATAGAAAACATCATGAAGAAGTCATATCTATCACAAATCAATTGGATAAGGCAAAGCAAAGGGAAGAAACTTTGTCAAGCCACCTTGAACAAAGACTTAAGAACTTGAGAAATCTTGAAGCAGAGATTGATCAATACAAGGAAGAGGTCTCCTCTCTTAAATCTCAACTAGAAGAAGCAAGGAAACAAGCGCAAGGAGCCGAGAAGGTGATGGAAACTTTGGCATTCATAGAAGGACAAGTTGATGAAGCAGAAAAGGAGAGAAACACCATGATATGCCAACTAGAAGAAAAGGATGAAGAAATCTTCAAACTAAAATCCGACATCAATCTTCTCAAGGCCGAAACATGTGAAGCGAAAAGTATAAAAGAAGAAATGGTGAGCAGTCTAGCAAACGAGAATGAAGAAGTTTTTATAATGAAATCAAATATCAACTCCCTTAAAATAGAAGCACATGAAGTAACAAGGATGATGGAAGAAATGAAGAAGAAACTACTTATGAAAGATGAAGATTGTGAAAAGTTGAAAGGAGAAATTGTCTTTCTTGAAAGGGAAGTTGAATTGTTGAATAAAAAACTATGCCAGCTTTCAAACCCTAGATGACATCTTGATTCATCAAAGATCTCCTCTTGATAAATCGGGTCTTGGTTATATAGGTGAATCTTCAAACAAAAATGATGCAATCCCTAATGCTTCAAACAACAAGGATGTGGAAAATCTTGGAAGAAATATTGATGCCCCTAATTCCAGCAAAGGAAATAAGAAGAGTCAAGATGACATTGTAAGAAACCCTGCTCCAAGAAGATATGCTGATGGTGTCAAGAATGCTAGAGGCAATAAATTTGAGCAAAGAATCCCAAGACAAAAAGACTTCAAGATTACTTGGGAACTCTTCATCACCAGTACCAAAGTATATTTCTTGGATATTGCTATTCTTGTACAAACTTTGGGCACGTAGAAAAAGATTGTAGAATATCACAAAGACAAATATAATGGTCCTCGTCAATCTCCTCAAAGCAATTTTACAAGAAGAAGTCATGATTTCCATTGTGAACAAGATAGAGTGTTTCAATTGCCATAACATTGGACATAGCATTGATCGTAACACATCTTGACCCCTGCAAAAAGCCCCTAGAACCATGCCATAGAAGAAAGTTACACAAGTATGGAGAAGGAAACAAGTTGAATCCGGAAGTCTCTTGAACACTCTAGCGAACAACACATGTTGTTGACTTGATAAAGTCATCATTGATATTCTAGAATTTATCAGTGAATGGGCCCTATGAAATATTTGATGAGTCACCCATGGACATCCATCCTTTGATAGATAATCTCTCAGGAGCAACTCCATTGAAGAACATGACTCCAATATTGACTTCTTCCACCCGATCACAAGGCAGAAATTTTTCTTGAAGCTGGAGGAGGTTATGCAGGCACCGGGAGTTGGTTCATCACATGAAGAAAGACACACCTATCATGGACCACATTTCTAGAAGGAAGAGCACCATGACAGGGGCAGTAATATTGTGATGAAGAATCACTATTGATGAAGAAAAGAAGCAACTTGACAGGGGGAGTACTTGAGCACCACATTTTCCATTGATCTCAAGGGGGAGAGAATATTGGAAGGGCAAGAATATTACCATCAATGACAAAGGGGGATATTGTTAATCAAGGTTGTCATTGATGTCAATATGGCATTGACCGAGATGTCAATATTCCTGAGATGCTTGGTTCCAGATGATGATGCCATGACTCTTGGTTGACTAGGATACCATCAATGAAGAATTCAAACCACTAATGAAGGAAGCCCTGAGAAGTACTTGATCTAATGTTGCATGCACTTGATGATCTACGCCTTAATCTTTGATGACATATGGAGAACTACATGTCTTGATAACATGGTTAGAAGTCATTTGATGATTGGAAGATTTCTTTGGAGTTGTTAACAAATTAATAAAGGTTGCACTATGACATATCTTTGCACTAATATATAATGACATTGATGATATGTGATGCTACATAAATTTTTCACTCCTACATATTGACTCTATGATCCTATGATAACAATGAAGAAGCCACGCTGACCCAAACATTCCTCATGTTGTCCCAAAAATTCTATGCATAAAATTTAAGGACAGTCACAAAGAAAAATATTTTTCACCATCTTAGAGGTAGCATTTTTTTGTGGGACCTTCACCATATTTTAGAGCATAATTTTAGCTTTCTAACGAGCTCTTACTTGGCCGGAAACTCCAAGCAGTTTGGGAGATATGAATTTTTCAACTTAAGGAAATAATTTTGTCCTTGAGTCGCCTTGTGTTAGCCTACACATGTCGGCCTACCTCCAGAAAGACGCATCCTTTCATCTTGGCTTCAAACTCATATAAAAAGGAAGCTCAGACAGTTCATTTGACCAAGGAATTTTGGTAAATATATCACATAAGATAAGGAACAGCAACTAAGACACCAAAGAAAGAAGCTTAAGGATGAAAGGAGTTGTTCTGAAATTTGTTTAGGCTTAAAGATCACTAAACTGCATTAAAATTTATGTGAGGACTCTTAGAAAAAGTGCATACTTCCTGAAACTAAGTCTTGGACTGATTAGAAGCTCCGACAAGTCTCTGTGGTGTGTTACAGAAACTTTTGGAAGCTGAAACTGTGACAGTCATTTGTGGACTTTTGTGAAGCCCAGCAAACTGTGGAGTCACGGTATTATATCCTCAGATATGCTTAATTGTGTTGATGCTTGGTGCCAAGTGTCATACTAAAAAGTGATTATAGTATAGCAGCCCTCAGATCAGTGTTATAAAGGCTCGGGATTATGGTATAGCTTCAAGACATAGGCTCAGACGTTTTTATATTTGCAGTCTCAACATAGCTATAGGACTACGAACCTTACTGCAGCCTCAGATCAAGACTACAGGACTTCGGTGTTCTCTTTTGTGATGAATCTCTAACCTGTAGTGTCAAAAGAAGTTCGAATCCTTGACTACAGTGAGCCTGAAGTTATAGTGTCCTCTTTTGAGCTCAGATTGGACAATTTTGTGAATTAATACACCTGCATTTATATAACAGTGAGCTTGGTGCTGGACAGTGAAGAAATTTGAAGCAATGAAAGTTTGAACAGTGATAACTTTGGAAGCATGAACAAAGAAGTTTTTGGAGCCTTGGATAGTCACGTATTTGGAGGTCTCTTGAAGTAGATTTTGGAAAGACATTTTAGGTGCAAACTTGAGTAGTCAACAAGAAGGGCTTAAACCCAGTCTTACCTCCTAGATCAGATTGTGAAACCTACAGTGAAGAAAAAATTTCAGCACCAAGGATAGAGATCAGTTGTCTAACATCAATATCAGTGGTGGAGACCTATATTGACAGTGAAGGGTTTTGGAGCACCTATTAAGGAGCTTGTGGAGAGATATCTTGTTTGGGCAAGGAGTATCGAAGACACCTTTTTTAAAGGTTAGCTTGAATACCTTCTTGGAGACTTTGATTGAAGCCCTTGTGGAGTGACCTTGAAGAAGGTTCCAGATTGAAGAAATTTTATTGAGAAGTCTTGAGTGATCTTGGAGATAACATTGAAGTACATGATGCATTAGCCATCATGAGGTGACCTTGGAGAAAGTGTTTGGGTGACATGAAGAGCAGTGGAGACACATTCATGAAAAAACAAGGTTGTCATTGATGAAGTGACATGGAGACTAACTGAAGGCATTGTTGAAGATTGTCAGGGCTCGTTGAAGAAGACATTGGGAGCTGTGAAGTATAAACAAATATATCTTGACGAATTGAAGCAGGAGGTTGGAGCCTCATAGAGACAATGTTGGTGCCTTAGAAGATAGGGTTGGAGCCCTAGAGGATAGGAGTCCTGAAGAAACCAGGTTGGAGCCTGTAGCAGAGATAGGGTTGGAGCCCTAGATATTGGAGCCTCAAAGTGACAAGTTTGGAGCCTTGGAAGATAGGGTTGATGCCCTCGAGGTCGGATCCTTGTGAAGTCCAAGTAGGTGCTTGGAAAAGTACAGGTTGGTGCCTGGAAGGATTGAAGATTGGTGTCTTCATCTAGGGTTGGAAACCTACACTTATTGTATCTATTTTATTGTAAATAAGAATTTAATAAAAGCATTTATTCTTATTGTTCATATTGTGTTCTAAATATAAGTGATCTAACTGGTAAAAATAACAATTGGAAAGAAATAATTATTCATCCCCCTCTTAGTATTTCCAACAATTGGTATCAGAGCTAGTACCTTCACTCAAAGCCTAGAAGCTTGAAGGTTGATCATTAAAACACAATGACAAAGCTAAGGAATAAAGTCTCCAATCCTCCTCAAGATGTGTCTTCCACAACCATCGAAATTGAACTCAATCAATTTGCTAATGCTCATTTTTTCAATAGAAATTTTGATATATGGGAGGAAAGAATGAGGAATTTCTTGAAGACTCAAGGAATTGAAGTTTGGAAATCAGTGATTACTAATGACACGATGGACGAAGAATCCAAGGAGTACAATACAAGAGCAATGAAGACAATTCTGAATGGGTTACCAAATTTTGTGAAGGCCAATTTTGAAAAATGTTCGTCAGCAAAATTCATATGGGACAAACTTCATGATCTTGACTCAAAAGGAGAGTTGACAATGATCTCTATTCAAGACAATGATGGAAAACAAGAAAGAAGTCCAGAATCCATCAAGGAATTTAAAGATCAGAGAGATGACAACAAGGCTAAAGAAGACCTCGAAGATGAAGCGAACAAAGAAGACTTTGAAGAAGATCTCTTGAATAAAATTATGGCTTCCATGGAAGAGATTAACAGATTGAAAAAGGAAAATGAGGAACTTAAGAAGAAAGTGGAATTTGGTGACCAAAACAAGACAAGGAAGGAGTTTGACCCTGTCAAGCTTGAAGTTCAAGAAAGAGATGAGGAACTCACCAAACTTAAGGAGGAATTTCATCAAAACAATAGAAAACATCATGAAGAAGTCATATCTATCACAAATCAATTGGATAAGGCAAATAAAAGGAAGAAACTTTTCAAGCCACCTTGAACAAAGAGTTAAGAGCTTGACAATCTTGAAGCGAGAGATTGGTGTACATTTCAGAGGTCTATCTCTTGATCTCAACTAGAAGAAGCGAGATGACGCAAGGAACGAAGAAGGTGATGGAAACTTTGGCATTCATAGAAGGACAAGTTGATGAAGCAGAAAAAGGAGAGAAAACGCCATGATATGTATACAACTAGAAGAAAAGATGAAGAAATCTTCAAACCAAAATGGATATCACATATCTCAAGGCTGAAACATGTGAAGCAAAAGAAGCTAAAAGAATAAATGGTGAGCATTCTAGCAAAGGAGGAGAGAAGTCTAGAAAAGGAGAATGAATAAGTCTTCATAATGAAATCAAATATCAACTCCTATAAAATCGAAGCACATGAAGCAATAAGGATGATGGAAGAAATGAAGAAGAAACTACTTATGAAAGATGAATATTGTGAAAAGTTGAAAGGAGAAATTGTCTTTCTTGAAAAGGAAGTTGAATTGTTGAATAAAAACTTGAAAAGCTCTCAAACCCTAGATGAAATCCTAAGTCAGCAAAGGTATCCCCTTGATAAATCAGGTCTTGGATATGCAAGTGAATCCTCAAGAAATAATGATAATGGTTCAAACAACAAAGATGTGAGGAACCTAGAAAGAAATGTTGATGCTCCCAGTTCCAACAAAGGCAAGCATAAGAATCAAGAAAAAAATGGAAGAAATTCTACTCTAAGGATACTTGCAGATGGTGTCAAGAATACAGAAGGCAATGAATATCATCAAAGAATCCCAAGGAAAAAAAACTTCAGAAGTACATCAAGGAAAACTCCATATCCCAGGTACCAAAGTATATTTCTTGGATATTGCTATTCTTGTAAAAACTTTGGGAACATGGCAAAAGATTGTAGAGCATATCACAAAGACAAATATAATGGTCCCCGTCAATCTCCTCGAAGCAATTTTTCAAGAAGAAGTCATGATTTCTTATTCATGAACAAGATAGAGTGCTTCAATTGCCATAACATTGGACATATGGCATGTGATTGTAACTCAACTTGGGCCCTTGCCCAAGCTAGAACCATGTCAGAGAAGAAAGTTACACAAGTATGGAGAGGGAAACAAGTTGAATCCGGAAGTCTCTTGAACACTCCAGCCAACAACACATGTTGTTGACTTGATAAAGTCATCATTGATATTCTAGAAGTTATCCGTGAATGGGCCCTATGAAATCTTTGATGAGTCACCCATGGACATCCATCCTTTGATAGATCATCTCTCAAGAGAAACTCCATTAAAGAACATGATTCCAATATTGACTTCTTCCACCCGATCACAAAGTATAAATATTTCTTGAAGCTGGAGGAGGTTATGCAGGCACAGGGAGTTGGTTCATCACATGAAGAAAGACACATATATCATGGACCACATTTCCAGAAGGAAGAGCACCATGATAGGGGGAGTACTTGAGCACCCCGTTTGCCATTGATGTCAAGGGGGAGAGAATATTGGAAGGGCAAGAATATTGGCATCAATGAAAAAGCAGGAGATTGTTAATCAAGGTTGTCATTGATGTCCATATGGCATTGAACAAGATTGTCAATATTCTTGAGATGCTTGGTTCCAGATGATGAAATCACATTTCTTGGTTGACTAGGATACCATCAATGAAGAAGTCAAACCACTAATGAAGGAAGCCCTAAGAAGTACTTGATCTAATGTTGCATGCACTTGATGATCTAGGCCTTAATCTTTGATGACATATGGAGAACTACATGTCTTGATAACATGGTTAGAAGTCATTTTATGATTGGAAGATTGCTTTGGAGCTGTTGACAAATTAATAAAGGTTGCACTATGACATATCTTTGCACTAATATATGATGACATTGATGATACGTGATGCTACATAAATGTTGCACTCCTAAATACTGACTCTATGATCCTATGATAAAAATGAAGAAGCCACGCTGACCCAAACATTCCTCATGTTGTCCCAAAAAAATTTATGCATAAAATTTAAGGACAGTCACAAAGTAAAATATTTTTCACCATCTTATAGGCAGCATTTTTTTGTGGGACCTTCACCATATTTTAGAGCATAATTTTATCTTTCTAATGAGCTCTTACTTGGCCGGAAACTCCAAGCAGTTTGGGAGATAAGAATTTTTCAAGTTAAGGAAATAATTTTTCCCTTGAGATGACCTGTGCTAGCCTACACATGTCGCCCTACCTCTAGAAAGACGCATCCTTTCATCTTGATGTCAAACTCATATAAAAATGAGGCTCATATAGTTCATTTGACCAAGGAATTTCGGTAAAGATATCACGGAAGGTAAGGAACATCAACTAAGACACCAAAGAAAGAAGCTTAAGGACGAAAGGAGTTGTTCTGAAATTTGTTTGGGCTTAAAGATCACTAAACTATATTAAAATTTCTGTGAGGACTCTCAGAAAAAGTGCAGACTTCCTAAAACTAAGTCTTGGACTGATTGGAATCTCGAACAAGTCTCTGTGGCGTGTTACAGCAACCTTTGGAAGCCGAAACTGTGACAGTCATCTGTGGACTTTTGTGAAGCCCAGCAAACTGTGGAGTCACGGTATTACATCCTCAGATCTGCTGAATTGTGTTGCTGCTTGGTGCCAAGTGTCATACTGAAATTGATTATAGTATACCAGCACTCTTTTCAGTGTTATAAAGGCTCGGTATTATGGTATAGCTTCAGGACATAGGCTCAGACATTTTTATATTTGAAGTCTCAACATAGCTATAGGACTATGAACCTTACTGCAGCCTTAGATCAAGACTACAGGACTTTGGTGTTCTCTTTTGTGATGAATCTCTAACCTGTAGTGTCAAAAGTAGTTCAAATCCTTGACTATAGTGAGCCTGAAGTTATAGTGTCCTCTTTTGAGCTCGAATTGGACAATTTTGTGAATTAATACATCTACATTTATATAATAGTGAGCTTGCTGCTGGAAAGTGAAGAAATTTTGAAGAAGTGAAAGTTTGAACAGTGATAATTTTGGAAGCATGAACAGAGAATTTTTTGGAGCCTTGGATAGTCACCTAGTTGGAGGTCTCTTGAAGTAGATTTTGGGAAGACCTCTTAGGTGAAAACTTGAGCAGTCAACAAGGAGGACTTAAACCCAGTCTTACCTCCCAGATCAGATTGTGAAACCTACAGTGAAGAAATATTTACAGCACCAAAGAGAATAAAGAAGAATTTGAAGAAGATCTCTCGAATAAACATATGGCTTCCATGGAAGAGATTAACAGATTGAAAAAGGAAAATGAGGAACCTAAGAAGAAAGTGCAAGTTGGTGACCAAAACAAGACAAGGAAGGAATTTGACCCTGTCAAGCTTCAAGTTCAAGAAATTGATGAGGAGCTCACCAAACTTAAGGAGGAATTTCATCAAAACAATAGAAAACATCATGAAGAATTCATATCTATCACAAATCAATTGGATAAGGCAAAGAAAAGGGAAGAAACTTTGTCAAGCCACCTTGAACAAAGAGTTAAGAACTTGAGCAATCTTGAAACAAAGATTGGTCAATACAGGAAGAGGTCTCCTCTCTTAAATCTCAACTAGAAGAAGCAAGGACACAAGCGCAAGGAGCCGAGAAGGTGATGTAAACTTTGGCATTCATAGAAGGACAAGTTGATGAAGTAGAAAAGGAGAGAAACACCATGATATCCCAACTAGAAGAAAAGGATGAAGAAATATTCAAACTAAAATCAAACATCAATCTTCTCAAGGCCAAAACGTGTGAAGCGAAAAGTATAAAAGAAGAAATGGTGAGAAGTCTAGCAAATGAGAATGAAGAAGTCTTTATAATGAAATCAAATATCAACTCCCTTAAAATCGAAGCACATGAAGCAACAAGGATGATGGAAGAAATGAAGAAGCAACTACTTATGAAATATGAAGATTGTGAAAAGTTGAAAGGATAAATTGTCTTTCTTGAAAAGGAAGTTGAATTGTTGAATAAAAACTTGAAAAGCTCTCAAACCCTAGATGACATCCTAAGTTAGCAAAGGTCTCCCCTTGATAAATCAGGTCTTGGCTATGCAGGTGAATCCTCAAGCAAGAATGATAATGCTTCAAACAACAAAGATGTGAGGAACCTAGAAAGAAATTTTGGTGCTCCTAGTTCCAACAAAGGCAAGGAGAAGAATCAAGACAACAATGGAAGAAATTCTACTCTAAGGAGACTTGCATATGGTGTCAAGAATACAAAAGGCAATGAATATCATCAAAGAATCCCAAGGAAAAAAGACTTCAAGAATACTTCAAGGAACTCTTCATCACCCAGGTACCAAAGTATATTTCTTGGATATTTCTTTTCTTGAACAAAATTTGGGCACGTGGCAAAAGATTGTAGGGCATATCACAAAGACAAATATAATGGTCCCCGGCAATCTCCTCGAAGCAATTTTGCAAGAAGAATTCATGAACAAGATAGAGTGTTTCAATTGCCATAACATTGGACATATGGCACGTGATTGTAACTTGACCTGGGCCCCTACACAAGCTAGAACCATGCCAAAGAAGAAAGTTACACAAGTATGGAGAACGAAACAAGTTGAACCTGGAAGTATCTCGAACACTCTAGCGAACAACACATGTTGTTGACTTGATAAAGTCATCATTGATATTCTAGAAGTTATCCGTGAATGGGCCCTATGAAATCTTTGATGAGTCACCCATGGACATCCATCCTTTTATAGATCATCTCTCAGGAGCAACTCCATTGAAGAACATGATTCCAATATATAATTCTTCCACCCGATCACAAGGTAGAAATTTTTCTTGAAGCTGGAGGAGGTTATGCAGGCACCGGGAGTTGGTTCATCACATGAAGAAAGACACATCTATCATGGACCAAATTTCTAGAAGGAAGAGCACCATGATAGGGGGAGTAATATAGTGATGAAGAATCACTATTGATGAAGAAAAGAAGCAACTTCACAGGGGTAGTACTTGAGCACCCCGTTTGCCATTGATGTCAAGGGGGAGAGAATATTGGAAGGGCAAGAATATTTCCATCAATGAAAAAGGGGGAGATTTTTAATCAAGGTTGTCATTGATGTCAATATGAAATTGACTGAGATGTCAATATTCTTGAGATGCTTGGTTCCAGATGATGATGTCATGACCATTTGTTGACTAGGATACCATCAATGAAGACTTCAAACCACTAATGAAGGAAGCTCTCAGAAGTACTTGATCTAATGTTGCATGCACTTGATGATCTAGGCATTAATATTTGATGACATATGGAGAACTACATGTCTTGATAACATGGTTAGAAGTCATTTGATGATTGGAATATTGCTTTGGAGCTGTTGACAAATTAATAAAGGTTGCACTATGACATATCTTTGCACTAATATATAATGACATTGATGATACATGATGCTACATAAATGTTTCACTCCTACATATTGACTCTATGATCCAATGATAACAATGAAGAAGCCAAAGAATGAAGAAGCCACGCTGACCCAAACATTCCTCATGCTGTACCAAAAAATTTTATGCATAAAATTTAAGGACAGTCACAAAGAAAAATATTTTTCACCATCTTAGAGGCAACATTTTTTTGTGGGACCTTCGCCATCTTTTAGAGCATAATTTTAGCTTTCTAACGAGCTCTTACTTGGCCAGAAACTCCAAGCAGTTTGGGAGATATGAATTTTTCAAGTTAAGGAAATAATTTTGTCCTTGAGCCGACCTGTGCTAGCCTACACATGTCGGCCTACCTCCAAAAAGACGCATCCTTTCATCTTGACTTCAAACTCATATAAAAAGGAGGCTCAAACAATTTATTTGACCAAGGAATTTCGGTAAAGATATCACAGAAGGTAAGGAACAACAACTAAGACACCAAAGAAAGAAGCTTATGGATGAAAGGAGTTGTTCTGAAATTTGTTTGGGCTTAAAGATCACTAAACTGCATTAAAATTTATGTGAGAACTCTCAGAAAAAGTGCAGACTTCCTGAAACTAAGTCTTGGACTGATTAGAAGCTCAGACAAGTCTCTATGGTGTGTTACAGCAACCTTTGGAAGCCGAAACTGTGATAGTCATCTGTGGACTTTTGTGAAGCCCAGCAAACTGTGGAGTCACGGTATTATATCCTTAGATATGTTGAATTGTGTTGCTGCTTGGTGCCAAGTGTCATATTGAAAAGTGATTATAGTATGCCAGCATTCAGATCAGTGTTATAAAGGCTCGGTATTATGGTATAGCTTCAGGACATAGGCTCAAACGTTTTTATATTTGCAGTCTCAACATAGATATAGGACTACGAACCTTACTACAGCCTCGGATCAAGACTACAGGACTTCGGTGTTCTCTTTTGTGATGAATCTCTAACCTGTAGTGTCAAAATAAGTTTGAATCCTTGACTACAGTGAGCCTGAAGTTATAGTGTCCTCTTTTGAGCTCGGATTGGACAATTTTTTGAATTAATACATCTGTATTTATATAACAGTGAGCTCGGTGCTGGACAATGAAGAACTTTGAAGAAGTGAAAGTTTGAACAGTGATAATTTTGGAAGCATGAACAGAGAAGTTTTTGGAGCCTTGGATAGTCACGTAGTTGGAGGTCTCTTGAAGTAGATTTTGGGAATACCTTTCAGGTGCAAACTTGAGCAGTCAAAAAGGAGGACTTAAACCCAGTGTTACCTCCCAGATCAGATTGTGAAACCTACAGTGAACAAAAATTTACAGCACCAAGGACAGAGATCAGTAGTGTAACATCAATATTAGTGGTAGAGACCTATATTGACAGTGAAGGGTTTTGGAGCATCTATTAAGGAGCTTATGGAGAGATATCTTGTTTGGGAAAGGAGTATCGAAGACACCTTTTTTAAAGGTTAGCTTGAAGACCTTCTTGGAGACTTTGATTGGAGCCCTTGTGGAGTGACCTTGAAGAAGGTTCCAGATTGAAGACATTTAATTGAGAAAACCTGAGTGATCTTCGAGATAAAATTGAAGTACATGATGCATTATCCATCATGAGGTGACCTTGGAGAAATTGTTTGGGTGACATGAAGAGCAGTGGAGACACATTCATGAAAAAACAAGGTTGTCATTGATGAAGTGACATGGAGACTAAGGTTTTCATTGGGAGCCATGAAGTATAAAAAATATATCTTGATGAATTGAATCAAGAGGTTAAAGCCTCATAGAGACAAGGTTGGTGCCTTAGAAGATAGGGTTGGAGCCCTAGAGGATAGGAGTCCTGAAGAAACCAGGTTGGAGCCTGTAGCAAAGATAGGGTTGGAGGCCTAGAGGTTGGAGCCTCAAAGTGACAAGGTTGGAGCCTTGGAAGATAGGGTTAATGCCCTAGAGGTCAGAGCCTCATGAAGTCCAAGTAGGTGCTTGGAAAATTACAGGTTGGTGCCTAGAAGGATTCAAGATTAGTGTCTTCATCTAGGGTTGGATCCTTACACTTATTGTATCTATTTTATTGTAAAGAAGAATTTAATAAAAGCATTTATTCTTATTGTTCATATTGTGTTCTAAATATAAGTGATCTAACTAGTAAAAATAACAATTGGAAAGAAATAATTATTCATCCCCCTCTTAGTATTTCCAACAATTGGTATCAGAGCCAGTACCTTCACTCAAAGCCTAACATCTTGAAGGTTGATCATTAGAACACAAATGGAAAATCCAAGAAAGAAAGTCTCCAATCCTCCTAAAGATGTGTCTTCCACAACCATCGAAATTGAAGTCAATCAATTTGCTAAGGCTCCATTTTTCAATGGAAATTTTGATATATGGGAGGCAAGAATGAGGAATTTCTTGAAGACTCAAGGAATTGAAGTTTGGAAATCAGTGATTACTAATGACACGATGGACGAAGAATCCAAGGAGTACAATATAAGAGCAATGAAGACAATTTTGAATGGGTTACCAAATTCTGTGAAGGCCAACTTTGAAAAATGTTTGTCAGAAAAATTCATATGGGACAAACTTCATGATCTTCACTCAAAATGAGTGTTGACAATGATCTCTAGTCAAGAAGATGATGGAAAACAAAAAATAAGTCCAGAATCCATCAAGGAAGTTGAAGATAAGAGAGATGACAATAAGGCTAAAGAAGACCTAGAAGATGAAGAGAACAAAGAATACATTGAATAACATCTCTTGAATAAACTTATGGCTTCCATGGAAGACATTAACAGATTGAAAAAGGAAAATGAGGAACTTAAGAATAAAGTGCAAGTTGGTTACCAAAACAAGACAAGGAAGGAATTTGATCTTGTCAAGCTTCAAGTTCAAGAAAGAGATGAGGATCTCACCAAAATTAAGGAGGAATTTCATCAAAACAATAGAAAACATCATGAATAATTCATAACTATCACAAATCAATTGGATAAGGCAAAGAAAAGGGAAGAAACTTTGTCAATCCACCTTGAACAAACAGTTAAGAGCTTCAGCAATCTTGAAGCAGAGATTGGTCAATACAAGGAAGGGGTCTCCTCTCTTAAATCTCAACTAGAAGAAGCAAGTAAACAAGTGCAAGGAGCCAAGAAGGTGATGGAAGCTTTGAAATTCATAGAAGGACAAGTTGGTGAATCAGAAAAGGAGAAAAACACCATGATATTCCAACTAGAAGAAAAGGATGAAGAAATCTTCAAACTAAAATCAGACATCAATCTTCTCAAGGCCGATACATGTGAAGCGAAAAGTATAAAAGAAGAAATGGTTAGCAGTCTAGCAAACGAGAATGAAGAAGTATTCATAATGAAATCAAATATCATCTCCCTTAAAATCGAAGCACGTGAAGCAACAAGGATGATGGAAGAAATGAAGAAGCAACTACTTATGAAAGATGAAGAATGTGAAAAGTTGAAAGGAGAAATTGACTTTCTTGAAAAGGAAGTTGAATTGTTGAATAAAAACTTGAAAAGCTCTCAAACCCTAGATGGGTTTCTCCAACCAAGAAAAGCTCCCTACAAATCGTGTCTTGGCTATGTAATCTCAAGCAAGAACATACGCTCAAAAAACAAGATGTGAGGAACCTAGGAAAGTAAATTTTAGAGGTTTCAATTCCAACAAAAGTTACAAGTAGGAAGAATTCAAGACAACAATGCAGCACATCATAAGGAGACTTGCATATGGTGTCAAGAATACAAAAGGCAATGAATATCATCAAAGAATCCCAAGGCAAAAAGACTTCAAGAGTACTTCAAGGAACTCTTCATTACCCAGGTACCAAAGTATATTTCTTGGATATTTCTATTCTTGTACAAAATTTGGGCACGTGGAAAAATATTGTATGGCATATCACAAAGACAAATATAATGGTCCCTGTCAATCTCCTCAAAGCAATTTTGCAAGAAGAAGTCATGATTTTTTATTGATGAACAAGATAGAGTGTTTCAATTTCCATAACATTGGACATATGGCACGTGATTGTAACTTGACTTGGGCCCTTTCACAAGCTAGAACCATGCCAGAGAAGAAAGTTACACAAGTATGGAGAAGGAAACAAGTTGAATCTAGAAGTCCCTTGAACACTCTAGCGAACAACACATGTTGTTGAATTGATAAAGTCATCATTGATATTCTAGAATTTATTCGTGAATGGGCCCTATGAAATCTTTTATGAGTCACCCATGGACATCCATCCTTTGATAGATCATCTCTCAGGAGCAACTCCATTGAAGAACATGATTCCAATATTGACTTCTTCCACCCGATCACAAGGCATAAAATTTTCTTGAAGCTGGAGGAGGTTATGCAGGCATTGGGAGTTGGTTCATCACATGAAGAAAGACACATCTATCATGGACCACATTTCTAGAAGGAAGAGCACCATGACAGGGGGAGTAATATAGCGATGAAGAATCACTATTGATGAAGAAAAGAAGCAACTTGACAAGGGGTGTACTTGAGCACCCCGTTTGCCATTGATGTTAAGGGGGGGAGAATATTGGAAGGGCAAGAATATTGCCATCAATGACAAAGGGGGAGATTGTTAATCAAGGTTGTCATTGATGTCAATATGGCATTGACTGAGATGTTAATATTCTTGAGATTCTTGGTTCCAGATGATGATGTCATGACTCTTGGTTGACTAGGATACCATCAATGAAGAAGTCAAACCACTAATGAAGGAAGCCCTAAGAAGTACTTGATGTAATGTTGCATGCACTTGATGATCTAGGCCTTAATATTTGATGACATATGGAGAACTACGTGTCTTGATAATATGGTTAGAAGTCATTTGATGATTGGAAGATTTCTTTGGAGCTATTGACAAATTAATAAAGGTTGCACTATGACATATCTTTGCACTAATATATAATGACATTGATGATACATGATGCTACATAAATTTTTCACTCCTACATATTGACTCTATGATCCTATGATAACAATGAAGAAGCCAAAGAATGAAGAAGTCACGTTGACCCAAACATTACTCATGTTGTCCCAAAAAATTTTATGCATAAAATTTAAGGACAGTCAAAAAGAAAATTAGTTTTCAACATCTTAGAGGCAACATTTTTTTGTGGGACCTTCACCATCTTTCAAAGCATAATTTTAGCTTTCTAATGAGCTCTTAATTTTCCAGAAACTCCAAGCGGTTTGGGAGATATGAATTTTTCAAGTTAAGGAAATAATTCTTTCCTTGAGCCGACCTGTGCTAGCCTACACATGTCGCCCTACCTCCAAAAAGACACATCCTTTCATCTTGACGTAAAACTCATATAAAAAGGAGGCTCAAACAGTTCATTTGACCAAGGAATTTCGGTAAAGATATCACAGAAGGTAAGGAACAGCAACTAAGACACCAAAGAAAGAAGCTTAAGGATGAAAGGAGTTGTTCTGAAATTTGTTTGGGCTTAAAGATCACTAAACTGCATTAAAAATTTTGTGAGGACTCTCAGAAAAAGTGCAGACTTCCTGAAACTAAGTCTTGGACTCATTAGATGCTCGGACAAGTCTCTATGGTGTGTTACAGCAACCTTTGGAAGCCGAAAATGTGACAGTCATATGTGGACTTTTGTGAAGCCCAGCAAACTATGGAGTCACAGTATTATATCCTCAAATCCACTGAATTGTGTTGCTGCTTGGTGCCAAGTGTCATACTGAAAAGTGATTATAGTATACCATCCCTCATATCAGTGTTATAAAGTCTCGGTATTATGGTATATCTTCAGGACATAGACTCAGACATTATTATATTTGCAGTCTCAACATAGCTATAGGACTACGAACCTTATTGTAGCCTCAGATCAAGATTACAGGACTTCGGTGTTCTCTTTTGTGATGAATCTCTAACCTGTAGTGTCAAAAGCAGTTCGAATCCTTGACTACAGTGAGCCTGAAGTTATAATGTCCTCTTTTGAGCTCGGATTGGACAATTTTGTGAATTAATACATCTGCATTTATATAATAGTGAGCTTGGTGCTAGACAATGAAAAATTTTTGAAGAGGCGAAAGTTTGAACAGTGATAGTTTTGGAAGCATGAACAGAGAAGTTTTTGGAGCCTTGGATAGTCACGTAGTTGGAGGTCTCTTGAAGTAGATTTTGGGAAGATCTTTCAGGTGCAAACTTGAGCAGTCAACAAGGAGGACTTAAACCCAGTCTTACCTCCCAGATCAGATTGTGAAACCTACAGTGAAGAAATATTTACAGCACCAAGGACAGAGATCAGTTGTGTAACATCAATATCAGTGGTGGAGACCTATATTGACAGTGATGGGTTTTGGAGCACCTATTAAGGAGCTTGTGGAGAGATATCTTGTTTGGGCAAGGATTATCAAAGACGCATTTTTTAAAGGTTAGCTTGAAGACCTTCTTGGAGACTTTCATTGAAGCCCTTGTGGAGTGACCTTGAAGAAGGTTCCAGATTGAAGACATTTTATTGAGAAGCCTTGAGTGATCTTGGAGATAAAATTGAAGTACATGATGCATTCGCCATCATGAGGTGACCTTGGAGAAAGTGTTTGGGTGACATGAAGAGAAATGGAGACACATTCATGAAAAAAAAAGGTTGTCATTGATGAAGTGACATGGAGACTAAGTGAAGGCATTGTTGAAGATTGTTAGGGCTCGTTGAAGAAGACATTGGGAGCTGTGAAGTATAAACAAATATATCTTGATGAATTGAAATATGAGGTTAGAGCCTCATAGAGACAAATTTGGTGCCTTGGAAGATAGGGTTGGAGCCCTAGAGGATAGGAGTCCTGAAGAAACCAGGTTGGAGCCTGTAGCAGAGATGGGGTTGGAGCCCTAGAGGTTGGAGCCTCAAAGTGATAAGGTTGGAGCCTTGGAAGATAGGGTTGGTGCCCTAGAGGTCGGAGCCTCGTGAAGTCTAAGTAGGTTCTTGGAAAAGTACAGGTTGGTGCCTCGAAGGATTGAAGATTGGTTTCTTCATCTAGGGTTGGAGCCCTACACTTATTGTATCTATTTTATTGTAAAGAAGAATTTAATAAAATCATTTATTCCTATTGTTCATATTGTGTTCTAAATATAAATTATCTAACTGGTAAAAATAACAATTGGAAAGAAATATTGATTCACCCCCCTCTTAGTATTTCCAACAATGAGTTATGGCACAAAAGGATGGGGCATCTACATCATGGAGCCTTGGGGATTCTCAAAAATACTGTCATAGGGGCTCCTAAACTTAGCACAAAGAGAGATGAAGTTTGCAGAGGATGCATACTGGGGAAGTACGCAAAGGCAGCGTTTCCAAGAAGCAGTAGCAGAACCAAAGGTGTATTAGAATTAATACACTCTGACATTTGGTCTGATGTCTACAATGGCTCTCAGTGGGGCAAAAAAAATTTCCACTTTCATTGATGATTATTCTAGGAAAACTTGGATCTATTTTCTGAAGACCAAAGAGGAAGTCTTTAATCGGTTTAAAGATTTCAAAGCACTGGAAGAGAACTCTACAGGAAAGAAGATCAAGAAGTTAAGATCAGATAACGGTGGAGAATATATCGATAAAGACTTCACAAATTTCTGTGCATAGGAAGGCATCAAGAGAGATTAGACAACTCCTTACAATCCAGAAAAAAATGGAGTTGCAGAATGGAAGAATCGGACCATAATAGAAGCTGTAAGGGCAATGTTGTATGACCAGGAAATACCCAAATTCTTATGGGCAGAGGCCTACAACACAACATTTTATATTTAGAACATAACTCCAAATAGAGCTTTGGGGAAGGTTACTCCCGAAAGTGTGTTCACAGGCAGCAAGCTAGAACTGAGTCACATTAGGATATTCGGCAGCATAGCATACTGCCACGTTCCAGAGGAAAAGAGGAAGAAGATGGATCAAACTGCAAAAAAGGGTTTTCTAATGGGCTACAGTGAGAATGCAAAGGCATATCGCATTTATGTTCTAGAAAGCAGGAAAGTCGTGGTAAGAAGGGATGTAAAATTCATGGAGGAGAAAGCCTTTAGGAAATCTCGAGAGATGGCCACAGATACGCAGATTGAGGAAGATCCAGTGGTACAGCCTCAACGGCCTCTGGGGGAGAGGTCCAGTGCCTCTCCAAGGCACAATTGTTCTAAGGGAAGCTCCTCCAATGAAGAACAGGTGAGACCACCCAGCACTAATGAGAGACCGAGTAGAGAACTCCAACAAATTATTAGAGATGCAGAAGGATTTGTTGGAACACTTAGAGAAGGGAAGAGGATAAGGAAAAAACTTGACAGATGTCAGGCACTGGTAGCTCACGTTGCAGAGCCTTCTACCTTTAGGGAAGCAGCTCAGCATCAGATATGGATAGATTCCATGGTAGAGGATTATAGCTCCATCATGACAAATGATGTCTGGGAAGTAGTCCCTAGACCACAGGACAGATCTGTTGTAGGATCCAGGTGGATCTACAAGATCAAATATGCTATAGATGGAAGCATAGAGAAATTCAAAGCAATATTTGTAGCAAAGGGGTATGCCCAGAAAGAAGGCATTGACTATGAAGAAACCTTTGCTCCAGTAGCAAGGTACACTTCTATCATATCCATCATCTCTTTGGCAGTGCAGATGGGATGGGAGATTCACCAGATGGATGTAAAGACTGCGTTCTTGAACGGTGTGATAGAGGAGGAAGTGTACATAGAGCAGCCAGAGGGCTTCGAGATACATGAGCAGAAGACTCATGTGTGTAGACTTAAGAAAGCCTTGTGTGGCTTGAAACAAGCCCCTGTGTATGGTATGGTTTGGAGCTGGATGGCTACTTGGAACATAAGACAGTCTGGCCAAGAGCATTTTAGATCTGCACTTCATATTTGCTTCAAGAGTAGTCCCTGGGACCACAGATAGATCTGCTGTGATCCTGGATTCACAAGATGGGAATATGCTAGATGAAGCATAGAGAAGAAATTCAGCAATACTAGGCAAAGGCCTGTGGGGCAGGTATATGTATCAAAATGAAGAAATCCTGTTCAAAGATAGTGCTGTAGTACTGCCATCACACCCATCATCTCTTTGGAATATGTGACTGGGAGATTCACTGTATGGATGTCAAGACAAATGCCTGAACGGTGTGATAGAGGAGGAAGTGTACATAGAGCAGCCAGAGGGCTTCGAGATACATGAGCAGAAGACTCATGTGTGTAGACTTAAGAAAGCCTTGTGTGGCTTGAAACAAGCCCCCAGGGCATGGTATGGTCGGATTGATGGCTACTTGCATAAGATGGGGTTCGTCAAGAGTGACGCAGATCCCAACTTGTACTACTTAAGAGTAGGAGATGAGCATCTTATTCTTGTTATGTATGTGGATGACTTGTTTTTGACCGGGTCAGCCAAGCTCATCAAAGACTGCAAAGAGAATCTGGGAACAAAATTCGACATGAAGGACCCGAGTGGATGCACTATTTTCTTGGGTTAGAAGTTTCGCAGCAGGAAGGGGAAGTCTTCCTAGGGCAAGGAAGATATGCGACAGAAATTTTGAAAATATTTCAGATGGAAGACTGTAGACCCATGGCCATGCCAATGATCATTAACTGGAAGAATATAGACACATCAGAGGATGATGAGGCTAATCCCACATTGTACAGACAGCTCATTGGGTCATTAATGTATCTAGTCAACACGAGACCAGACATCTGTTATGCAGTGAATACCCTTAATCAGTTCATGGTGGAACCAAGTAGGGCTCACTGGGCAGCAACCAAACACATTCTCAGATTTTTGAGAGGGACAGTTGAGCATGGGCTAAAGTACACCAACGGAAATGAAACCAGTTGAGTGGGTTCATAGATGCAGACAGGGTTGGAAGCACAGTAGATCGGAAAAGTACCAGTGGGTACTATTTCAGTCTCGGATTAGGAATGACCTCTTGGTGCAGCAGGAAACAGAAGTTCGTAGCACTAAGCTAAGCCAAAGTATAATACATGGCAACAAGCACGGCTTCGTGTGAGGCCATATGGCTCTACAAATTACTCTTGAACTTACCCAAGAAACAGATAGAGCCAACCGGGATCATGTGTGATAATCAGAGTTGCATCAAGCTCTCTGAAAATCCTGTGTTTCATGACCGGTCGAAGCACATTGACATTCGGTGCCACTTTATCAGGGACTATGTCCAAAAGGGAGTAGTACAGTTGCAATACACTCCTACAGATGAACAAGTGGCAGATATCATCACAAAGGCTCTAAGTAAGATCAAGTTCACTTACTTCAGAGAGAAGATGGGGATGGTCGAGAACCCTTTTCACTAGAGGAAAGGGTGGTCTTTCGAAGAAGAGGGAGTTGTAGTACGGAGGTTGCAGTGGCAGTGGTAGTGGCAGAGTCATGGGCAGCAGACAGGATGGCAGCAGTAATGCAGAGTTGAGTGGCAGGAGGCCAAGCTCCAGCAGCACAGAACCAGTGCACAAAATCATGTAATGCATAAGTGTGATGTATTGTTAGAGCACAGCTTTGATGCTAAGAAAGAGTGTTGATATTTTGTGTATTTTGGGTAGCATCAGTTGTGCTCTAACTTACAAACTTTGTGGAGGGACTAGAGTTCACCTAATCTACAAGATTCAGAAATGGATTTGGGAAATTTCATCTGGTTTAGGAGATATTAAATTAATTAATTAATTTAATGTATTTCTTAAGTTAAAACTTAGGAAAATAAAATAATTAAAGTGAATTTAATTAAACATGTGATGAAATTGTCTTAAGTCACATGGATCAAGCTTTCTTTTAATCTTAGCGATTGATTCAAGATTTGATCATGGTCATTGATTTGTCAATGAGAAAAGTATAAATGAAAGGCTTGGGGTCATTTGTAAAGACACACAGAGGCATAGCACTGAAGCTAAGCTGAGATTCTAGGGCGGGATTCCTAAGAATACTTAGAAGTGTTTCAGCTGCAGAGAGTGGAATTTAGACCAAGGGAATGATCTGATCATGGGGTCTAGAATACACAAGAGGTAGAGATCAGCTCAAGGACAGCGCAGAGGAAGGCAACAATAGCAACAGCAACAAGGACAACGTAATTTTCAGGAAACCATTCAGAGGTTACGCAGAGACCCTTAGGGGAAGCGTAGTGACTTTGTCACCCATTCTGGGGTAACGGAGTCCCTTCCAAAGCAGCGCTGAGGGTTTGGAGGCCATCCAAGGCTGACGCAGAGGCTTTCGAGGGCTTCAGAGGCTGACTCAGTGCATTTCAGGGACGACGCTGGGTTTTCTAGGCACTAATCTTGGCTGAGTTTTGTAAATCCCATTTGAGGGTGTGGATCAGTGATTATTTTAGCCCTAGATCAGCCAAAGAGTTGTAGATCTAGTGCTATCTCTGTCGGGTTTTCCAGATCTGGAACCCAGATTTGTGTATTTAGAAATATTTCTAATAATAGAACCCTCCAGTAGCCAGAGACCAGTTTTCCCACCTTGGGTTTTTCCGGCGACTATTTGTCCAGAAATAACCGTGTCACTTTGTCAATGTGTGCATGTGCTTATTCTAGATCTGAATTGGAAGAGATCTGTTATGTGTTTTGTTTCGATGTTAACTTGAATTTATTCAGTTGATAACTTATTTAAGTAGGAGGAGCTTCACCGGATTAATAGTAATAATTTCTGCATAAGACATAAGATTCAAAAATTTCTACATAAAATTCTTCTACAGAGTTATGCTCGTCTCAAATTTTCTAATGTTGGGTGGGCTCTGATTTCTAATGTTGGGTGGGCTCCTTAGAATTTTCTACACAGATTGTTGTATCTTAATAAAAATAAACTAACATTTTTATACTCAAATTGTTTTATCTTAATCAAAATAATGTTATTTCTTCCTTATAAAGGAGCTCTATATCATACTTTTATTAACCATAATGATTCTGGATGCTTTGTTATCAACATTAACTACAAATTAATAGCAAATTATTCTTAACTAAATGCATGGAATAATTTTGCAGGTAGTTGCATTCATGGCAAGAGTTAGTTATGTAGCTCGTACAAGGAGAAATGGCAAAAGAGTGACCAGGGGTGCCCAACTACAATGCACTTCATCAGATGAGGAAAGGACAAGTGGTGCAGTTGTCAACAATTCTCCAAGCAATGTTGTTGAGGATGACCATGTGACTGAAGCTAATGTTGTCACACCATCACTCACAAAGCCACTATCAACCACAGTCCACGGGGAAAGTTCAACTAAAAAGATCAGCACTATAAGAGGTTGGACAAAAGAAGATATGTTAGTTGAAATTGAAGACATAGAGTTTAATGGCTATTCAGTTCAGACATCTGCAAAGAAACATGGTATTCTTCCCTCATCAATACGTTATTGGATAAATGAGTTCACTCATACCAAACGTAGAGGGCCTCTTATAGTTATGACTGAAGAGGAGGAGGCTGAGGTGGTTGAGTGGTGTAAATAAATGGTCCAATTGGGACATGAGCAAGAGTTGATACAACTCAAATCCGCAGTTGCTCAAATTTTTCAAGGGTGGCCAAACCCATTCAAAGATGGGTTTCCTAGTAAATCATGGTGGTTTGGGTTTAAAAAAATGGTATCCAAACCTTGTATTGCGTACAACTGAGGGCCTTGACAGAGACAGAGCATTAAATTTGTGCCCTGCAATTGTATGTAAGTTCTATGATGCTCTTTCTAGTGCATACGATAAAAATTCTTATGATGCAGACCACATATGGAATTGTGATAAAACAGGTTTACAGACGGAAAGGAATTGTGGCATGCGAGTGATTTCCAAGAGAAGGAGCCGAAACGTGCCAAATATTTTTCCTAAGAGCACGGAGTGGATAACCATTTTATTTTGTGTCAAAGCAATTGGTGCTTCAATCCCAAGATTTTAACTATTCAAAGCTAAAAATCAGTTGAAAAACTATATACAAAACTATGAACTAAGTGCATGCATGGCTACACATCCCCATGCATGGATGACTAAAGAAAAAAAATTTAATTGGATTTTCCACTTCGTTGCATCTGTGTCAGGTGGTGTCTCACCTAATAACATAAACCTATTGATATTAGAGGGCTATGGAATCCACATGGTTGTACAAACAATTGAGGAAGCGAACAATTTGGGCATTGACCTTTTAACATTGCCTGCTCATACGACTCACATATTGCAACCCCTTGATGTTAGTGTGTTTGGCCCTCTCAAGAACTATTTCAGGTCAAAGCGTGTTGCATGGATGGCAAAGAATTTAGGGGTTGAGGTGAAAAGGTTTGAGCTAGTAGACTTGCAAGTAAAGCTTTTAAAAGGGCTCTGACACCATCAAATATCAAGGCTGACTTTAGGAGGACAGGAATATGGCCATTGAATTATGATGCTCGTATGCATGATACTGGTTGTAGCCAAGCATTTCATGTGGATGGTCAGGAAGAAGAGCATGTCCAAACATATGTTGAAATTCAAGAAGAAGTACATGAACATGCTAATGTGGTTGCAGCTGGTAATATAATTTCCCTCTCAAGGACAGTTATATCCTGATGACGATGAGTAGGTATGTGAAGCATAGTATATTCATGAAAAATTTGATAACATGGAGGTTTTTCTACCAACTCAAGCACATGGAAATTTTGTTGCTTATATTGTTAATGAAATTTTTGAACATGCAGTTGACAATGCAGATGTAGTTGAAAATGAAATTGTTGATATTGTTAATGCAGATGTAGTTGAAAATGAAATTGTTGATATTTTTAATGACATTTATAATGACCAATTAACATTTCCAAGCCAAGTAAACCCACCATAATGGCTGGGAGAAGCCATGATTAATTTGAACAAACAAAGTGTCTCAAGAACCAATGAACAAAGCATGAACATGCCTTCACAACCGGCTGAATTGAACAGTGAAATTGTTCATTTTTTTGTGGACAATAGATCAATGGAAGAAGATAAAGCACATAATGAGGAACCAAATGAAGATAACATTATAGTTCAATCAATTGCCACAGATATTGAAAGGCAAGTGTCAAGCAATGACATGCAGGTGGAATGGGGGGTGGAAAAGTTACTTGGGCGATTCCTAAAGTTAATAGTAGAAATAGTGTCAATGAAAAAGAAGAAAGGAAGACCCAGTAGTCTTCATTTGGGCCAAAGTTCACAGTTACTCACCTTAGAAGACTATATAAAACTCTTAGTTTAGTATGAAAAGAAAAAAGTTGAAATTCAAGAATTAGAAAAAGAAAAAAAAGGATCAAGCCAAGGAGAAGAAGGTAGCAAGGGTTTTTGCAGCGCAACATCGAGCAGATGAAAGGCTTGAAATAGGGAGAGCAAGGCAAGAGGAGCAAAAAAAACAAATGGCAAGACAAGAAAAGGAAGCAAAAAAGGCTAAACAAATACTTGAAAAGGAACAAGGGATCACTGATATGGTTGACATAAATGCAAGCACAATTGATGAAACCAGGGACATGTCCAACACATTGGACAATATTGAAAATAATACACAATTATTCCAATACCTCATAAACATTCAAGTGCCTCACTATCAAAATGGGGGTTTACCCACTTTCCTTATTCCCACCACAAGAGGTGTGAATTCAATGTATTCTCATCACACACCTCCTCTTAGCGTAGGTGTGAGGTATGGGTACTCAATTCATCCATGGTTGGAAGGGACAAATTTGTCTCAATTATATGGCAGCAATCAACCACAACCTAATCAACCGTTCTTAGAAAGGCCAACTTACTTGGCTCAATCAGTCAACTTGGGTTTTGGCACTGAAGATTCTCAAGGCCATAAAGAATAGGGGTGTTATATGTTTTTGGTTGTAACCACATTATGATGTGGATTTTGGATGGACTGTATATTTTTCTAGTGACATGAAGGTTGATTTATTCCATATTGTATGCGGCATTGTAGCCAAAATCAATCTTAGAAAGAACATCTATAGTCTATTATAATCGTACATTTTGACAGAATGACATGAGAATGTTCTTAGTTTTGTTAGTTTTTTGATATTGTATGATGTATGTAGTGTTTTTATATGTTTGAACTTTTTTATCTTAATAGATTCCAGATTTCATGTCTACTACACTAAGTAGAATTTCAATGTTTTCATCATACTTCACAAACCATATCTCACATATCTATCCACACACAACATGCTGCAAAGCATACCTCTTTATACTAGTTTTGTTAGTTATTTGATATTGTATATTGTTAGTTTTTCCTGAACACATAGAATGACATCACTACACACTACATAACTCAGCTAACAACATAGAACAAACAGTGAATAGTTTTAATTACCCCAACAATAATTTGAACATCTTTAAAAGTTGAAATAGGAAAATAAACATGGCTGAAAATTGAACTTCAGAACTAATGAGAGAATTTAACTACTGAAAAATTAACTCATTAGGGGAATTTTGAGGGTCTAAAATGGGCCTCCTAAGGAAATAATAAAATAATAGCTAAACCAATAAAATAATATTTATTAATTTGCAATTCATTTTTTGCACCAAAATCCATGTAACCATGGTTAAATTCAATTCAAAAATTGTACCAAAATAAAAATAATAAAAAAATTGTATTGATGTGACTATAAATAAGACTGAGATTTTCAAGAAAAAATCATTATCATTGCACAACTAATGCATTTGTCCTTTGTACTTAAACAACTTAAAATAAAATATAAATATAAATTCATAAATTCTTAATTATAGAATATACTATTGATTAAAATTTATATTATTTAAATTATATAATAACATATATTTAATATACTATATAAAAATTTAATATAATATAATATATTGTTTTATGTGTGAATTTTATATTACATATTGAATGATTTGATTTATAATAAATATTTGAAAATATACAAATATAATATTTATTGAAAAGTGTGTAAATACATGAAGATTGTTTAGGGATATGTATTGTTTTTTTCAAAAAGTGTGAAATGACATTTATTATGAGTACTTTACTTTATGACTTTAAAAGTACTTATAACACTACCATGATTAACCATGAGTTTTTATCCACTATGGAGAATGTGACAAGTAAGTACCTTTAACTCGAGCAATGCCACCTCAACCATTAGGGATGATGTAATCTCCTAAAATGTGATTGGTTCTCATAAAATGAATTTTGATTGTACATTTTCCTTAGGAGGCCCATTTTAGACCTCAAAATTCCCCTAATGCAAAATTCAAAGCCTAGACACCCATAGTGGTAGCAGTGGAATGAAACGTATTCCAAATGCAAAGTATATATATATCTCTATGTTACATGTAACACTATGCCATAACTTCTTTGCAAAAAAAATAATGTCAGCATACAAAATGGCAACATATAACCCTACAATAAACTCTGTTAATTAAAATATTCCATACTCTATCACATTGTCCACTCAATTCTTTGCTAAAATAATATCATATCAATTCAGACTAACGATGGCTAAGACTTTAAACTTGAAGGCTACGAACAAATAAATAACATGACCTTGAAGATCATTGCACCAATAGACACGGGCTACTCTACTCATCATCTCATTAAGCAATCTGAGATTGAAAACTAGATAAATAATCAAAAGTCTCGAAAAAACACAAACCTCAATCCAACAATTCCAAAAGAGTGTTTAAATAAATTTCACACAGGTCATCAAAACATTCCTGCACTATCTCAACGCTCACACTCTTGTCATTTCAATTCCTGCACTACTCACGCTCTCATGCCTTAACTCCTGCACTACTCACTCTCATTCTATGCATTCAAAATGTGAAAATATGGGTGTGTTGATCAAATGTATAACTCACATAACCAAAAAGAAACCCTACTTTGTTAAATCAAAAAGCATCTCATGTCAAAAGTCTAAAGTTGTGTCTAAAGAAAATAATCTGCAAGAGAAAACAAATGGAAATGGACAAACAACAAATAATATGAGATTGCAAACTAGATAAATAATCAAAAGTCTCGAAAAAACATAAGCCTCGATCCAAAAATTCCAAAAGAGTGCTTAAATAAATTTCACACAGGTCATCAAAACATTCTTGCACTATCTCAACTCTCACTCTCTTGTCATTTCAATCCCTGCACTACTCACACTCTCATGCCTTTAACTCTTGGCATTACTCTCTCTCATTCTATGCATTCAAAATGTGGAAAACTGGGTGTGCTGATCAAATGTATAACTCACATAGCCAAAAAGAAACCTTACTCTGTTAAATCAAAAATCACCCCAAGTCAAAGGTCTAAAACTGTGTCTAAAGAAAATAATCTGCAAGAGAAAACAAAAGGAAATGGAAAAACAATAAATAATTTAAGATTGCAAACAAGAAAAATAATCAAAAGTCTCGAAAAAACACAAGCCTCGATCCAACAATTCCAAAAGGGTGCTTAAATAATTTTCACACAGGTCATCAAAACATTCCTGCACTATCTCAACTCTCACTCTCTTGTCATTTCAATTCCTGCACTACTCACACTCTCATGCCTTTAACTCCTGCACTGCTCACTCTCATTCTATGCATTCAAAATGTGGAAATCTCGGTGTGCTAATCAAATGTATAACTCACATAATAAAAAAGAAACCTTACTCTTTTAAATCAAAAAGCATACCATGTCAAAGGTCTAAAGTTGTGTCTAAAGAAAATAATCTACAAGAGAAAACAAATGGAAATGGAAAAACAATAAATCAACTCTTGGCAAACCCTTTTCACACTAGTTTGTTTGAAACACCAGAGAAACTTGTTCCACACATATCAAATAAACATATCACTTCACAAGGTAATATAAAATACATCCACTGTTTAGTCACATTACATTCAAAGATAACTTGTTAAATCCAACTAATCGTTAATCACCATGTTGTGCAACCTTTAACCCCAATATGGATAATGCTTTTAACGCCGAAAACAAAGTTCAAACAAGTCTCAAGAAAAGAATACAATAGTTTGAATCTTGCACTTATATATTATGATTTTGAATAAGAGTTGTGTCGTTATAAAACTTAGGGTTTAGAGACCTCAATATCGCTTCATTTATATTATTAATCACAAAATATGTATAAAAAGACAATACGCCCTAAGTATTTGGTTCCCAGAGCAGGTCGATATTTCAGAGGAAAGTCTTGTTAGATGAAAAATCCTTTATACCAAAAGTCACCAATATCGAAAGGAATGATTCTGCTCAAAATATATACAATTCATCTAGTCATATATAAGAAACAAGAGCCAGCCAGTGTATGTCTCATGCAACCCATAACATAAAAGAATGGAACAATATTTTGAATAAAAGAATCTCTCATTAATCGATATCAAACCATGGTTTTCTCATAAGTTCCTCAAACCCAACACTACCAAACACAGTGGGAAAACCCTAAGTTGGATTGTTATTGTAGCCAAATCTTAAGGGATAAGAAATGATTTCAATAATCAATCCATGCACGACATAACTCAGATATCATAATACTGAAAATCTTAAATATGCACAATATCTCCTCCCCATATCTGGGTTATAAAGACTCCAAACCACACATAGTTTGGATTTTCAATCGAAAGCAAAGGTCTCAAAAACCACTGGTGCTCAGGTGCAAACCATTAACCCATTATCGTTGCCATTCAACATAAAAAACATAAAAAAACATACCGTATGCCGCCACCAATTAAAAAACATAAAAAAAACATGATATACAACAGCAAAAACATAAAAAAACATGCCATAGAACAGCAAGAAGAGCTAAATTGTTCCCAAAAACGAGTAAAAGTGTTAAAAAACACAGATTATTGTTGGTAGGATTGTGAATCCTACTAGAGAACCGCATAAGCCACCACAACGCCGCCCCAAACCTCGGTAAAGCTCTTCAATGGCAGCCATGGAAAATACCAGCGAAAAAACACATAAAAAATAATTTTTTTTAAACCAAATTTGCAAAAAAATAGAGATTTCATCAAAAAAACTAAAGAGATAAAGCAAACAGACCCAAACCCTAGCGGACAATAATGGCATACCTAGCGGACCAGCGTCAGAACAATGGCAGACGTGGCAAACAGGTTTAGGAACGGGTCGCGACCATCAGCAAACCTTAACAGACAACAATGAAAAACCAGTAGGAGATGAATGGCGAAAGCTGTGAACAAGAGATACAACTGGCCGCAACCATCATTGAACCCTGGCGGGAAACAATGTTGATTAACCTTCGCAACAATCACCGACAAGGCACACAGGTTCTAGAACTGGCAATGACCATCACCAAACCCTAGCGGGCAACAATGTTGATTAACCTTTGCAACAATGGTAGACAGGGCGCACAGGTTTTAGAACCGGCAGTGACCATCACCAGCGGAGCAGAATTCCCACACTCTGGGCCCGAACAACTTTACACAAGGCTTTGTTTTCATGGTTTTAGATTGTCCGTATGAAACCCTAAACCCACGCCAAATGAGTGTATATATGATTGTCACCAACCGACAGGTGGCTAAGTCCATTGGGAAGGTGTAGTACTGTTGATGTGGCGCACGACACATCATATGTCGAGGTGGAAGGGAGGGTGCACAGTGTATGGCGTTCCTCCCCTACTCTCTTTCAGCTTGGAAATGTTTCCAATCTTTGCAACATTCATAACCAATAAGGCACCCTTGGACACCTTTAGAATTCCACCTTGCCCTATTCATTTCTAATGTCTAAAATCCAAAACTCCCAACGAAATTAAATTATTCTCTAATTCAAGCACATGTCTAACATGTATCATTGCCCTTATAAATTATTAAACATTTTAATCTTAATGCTTCCAACCCCAACAATGTTACATGAAAAGATTATTTCCCATAAGAACAATACCACCATCAACAACTTGATAAGAAAGTGAACTTCTATGTGGACACATGATATGAAGCACTAGAATCTAACAACCAAAAAATAGACAAAACTTTGTCGACCATACATGTACTTGATTCCACTAAATTTTCTTCTTTTTTGGAGCCTTCTTTGTATTCCCTACCTATTCCAACGATATTTTTTGAGATGCCCAAATTTGATACTGTACCAACATTTGAGTTTACCTTTCTTATCTTTGACTTTGATCTTGATGTACCTCTTGATTTCTCACCTTTTTGTCTGGATTGACTCTTAACCACCATTTCTTCTAATGTGGAGATTTCGATAGTAGATTTCCTTCGCTCCTCCTCAAATAACAATGCTCCCACAATAAAATCATAGTCAAGAGTACCGGTTACACTAAAGCTAATGGAACTAACTAAATGATCCCAAGATTCAAACAATGAATACAATAATGTAGTTGTCTTATCTTCCTCATCAATTTTTACACCCATACCAGTAAACTAGCATATAAGAGTATTAAATATATTTAAATTATCTACAATTTTGGTACCTTCTTTCATACATAGACTATATAATTACCTCTTCAAGTAGCCATAATCCAAAATTATTTTAGCATTAGACTTCTCCACTTCAAAATTGACATTCATTACCTTCACCATTAATTTTCTATATAAAACTCCCTCCTAATTAGAAATTTTTTTAATATGTCAATTTGAAGAAAATGGATATATATATACACCAAAAAAATGGCTCTGCATCCTCTAAAAACAAATTTTACCCAAAAAAAACAAGATCTATGGCCTCCAAGGGGTTACCTCAACATCTTTTTCCTCCTACATGTGAATCGACTCATGCAAAAAAGTCAAGCACAGACTCAAGATGCCTTTCCTCTACATGGATTGACTTCTCAAAAAACAATCAAATCTAACTTTCACGAGCATCAATTAAGACCTCAAACAAAGTTAAAACTTCCTCTACATGGGTCAACTAAATCATGTCTTTTCTAGCAAATCAATTTCTCCTTTTACCTGGCTCCACAAGCCATTCCATCCTTGTATTTGACGATTAGGGCCTAGCAATGCAACCAACTTAAACTCTAGAATTTTCTCAACAATTAGGGTTTCATGGGTGACGATTGACTTCAACCTTCGTCTTTTGCATGATTGACCCTTCAACATTGTATTTTCCGAGATTGGCCCTTCAACCTCTACTTTTTGCATGATTAATGCTTCAACCTTGGATGTGTTCTATGCAAACACATACAAGCTTGCAAATAGTGACTTGCTCCTCCTTTACAAAGGGTTGTGCCTCCTCTTAACAAACTCTAGTGCATAGTGGACAGAACTTTATCCTCGTGATTACACAAAATTCTATTCCCTTTCACCTTCACTTTGATACCACTCGGTATTTTAGAGCTGAATACAAAATATAGTTGTAGAGAAATAACGATACAAAATAACAAATGAAACTCTCACACAACACAATTTACGTGGTAAAACCCCAACAATATGTCAAGGTAACATCTACAACACAAAGTATGGTATTTTTATTACTCAAGATGAAAATTACAATCAGACTCAAGATGAAAATTACAATAGATCTTTTGAACTATATAGACATATCTAACTTGGCACCATTGCATTCATTACATGAACCACCACCCATCATATAAACTATAATAATTTGCCTGAAGTAAATTTTGGTTTTTACAATAGAGTTTTATTTTAATTTTCTCATGATTCTAATTGAAAAGATCTTTATTTTCTTCCCTCCCTTCACATATTTTTCCTTCATCTATTTTCCATGTGATTATTATCTATTTGATATATGTAACTTACCATAAACCAAAAAAAAAGAGTAAAAGAACACCCATCTTTAGTTATATGCTCCAAGAAGTTAATTGCAAAGATTTACAATCATTGTGCAAGAAATTTTTCAAGACCATTAAGATGGGAATCTACATTTTGCAATTTAAACACCATAACATTTTATTTCATTAAAAATTAAATTGATGTCAGATTTGTTGAATCCAATGAAACGGAAGTTGTGGTGTCCATTGAGGTTCCATGACCACTCGACAATAAATCATCGTAAATGTAAGTTGCCTACTACTCATGGAGCATTATTATAGATATTGCAACTGTAAAAGAATTAATGAAGATTCAGAGTACAACCATTGATAATAATAATTAAAATGTTGGATAACTGACAATAAACTCAATACAAAGTGGATCCAAAAAAAGCAAAGCCAAACCATGCCCAAAAATGATCTTGACATTCAACGATGAAGTTCTTGTCCAGTGATCTCATCAGCCATAAAATAAAATTCCATATAATCCAACCTATGACACCACGGAATTTGAGACTACCAATCAATCTGCAAGTCAATTCCAAAAAGTGCAAAGAGAATGTGTTTAAATACCTGCTCCATGTTATTACAGTAATTTACCCAAATAGAAGTAAACAACCAATGGCAACTGCTCTACAGCGATATCCCAATCTGTTGTATCAATGCTCTAGAATAGATGTAAGTTCATTTCAGCATATTTGAACATTTATCTTTACATTAGAAATCTTCAATATTTTCTTGTTGCATCAAATGTATTAGACTACCCTCCAAGATTATAGATCTTAGATTCAAAGGTTATTGGATAATGAAAATAGAAATTGATCATGATCCTTGTGTGCTTTCTTTAAGATTCTAGATTATTAGTTTTATTTCCCATATAATTGTAATTCAATATAGAAATTTATGTTTTCCCACCCCAGTTTTCAATTTCACCTTATTTCTCCAATTAGTTAAATGCTCCTTCCCATAACCTTACATTCAACAAGCTGGAAAATAAATATTTGCTGAAAACAAAAATTCTGGAAATGTTTCACGATGCTAGAAAATGCAGAAATAAAAATCAACAGACTCAAACAGCGATTCAACACATTTTAACACGATGATTTTTAGTCAAAATGACCCTAGAAAAACCCCCTACAACTCTTGGGGAAAACCAGTTTGAAAGCTTCTTATTTATAGAAAATGATTTTACAGAGAGGTGAAATATACAGGAAAAATTCCAGAAAATTAATTACAGACTTATCTAGTTTTCCGTGCTTGCCTCTGCCTTGGAAAACGTGCCAAAACAGCGAAAAAACTCAAAACAGAAATTTATTACAACAAATGACAGTTTAAGAATTCGTGCCCAGAACTTCGTTGTACTGCCGTATGGACTGTATGGAATTTACAATAAGTTGTCTTTCTCGAAAACTGTGATCGCTGCCTCGAAAAACGTGCCCAGCCACCTTGGAAATTGAGCCCTTTACTACTATACTTTTCCTCGAAAATCATGATGCCTTTCTTCTCGAAAATCGTGCCTCAAAACTGTTGTACGAACTGTTGTCTCAGTTTTCGTGCTACTGTACGAACTGCTGTCTCGATTTTCGTGCCACTGTACAACCTTGCTGCCTCGAAAATCGTGCCCTCTTTGCTGTTGTACGGATTTGTTGAGTATGCCTCTCCTTCACCTTTTCAAGCTCTCTTCAGAAAATGTCTCCAGCTCTCCTTCTCTTCATCTCTCAATCTGCTCATGAAAAAATGAATGACATTTTCCTCATTTTCCTCCTTTAACCTAACCCTAAGTGACTTTTGGGAAATCCCTAAATTCAATCGCTGAAATAGCTTTAGATCTAGGGCTGAGATTAAATGCTCATTTAAATCTCACTTTCTAATTTTTAATTCACCCCACTTTAATAAAGACCCACTTGGTCATGTATTTCCAAAGTAACTTTTCCTTTCTAATTTTACATTGACTTTATTAAAATCACTTTAAAATTAGACTTTAGTAATTTTATCACTTAAAGTCACTTTTAAATTAAATTTGACTTTATAACTTTATAAAGTCACTTTAGGAGAAAAATTAAATTCTTTTGGACATTTTTCCCTAAGCCAAAGATCAAAGCCTTAGGCCTCTAAGAGGAACCTCCCAAACATCATTTTTCATAGAAGAATACTCCTCCCCGCAAGTAAGTATCTATCCTGGAGTACCAAGCTCTGGGAGCTTGCTTCAGGCCATAAAGGGCCTTCTTCAGTCTGCACACATGGGACTCCTTCCCATGCACCTCAAAGCCCTGTGGCTGCTCAATGTACACCTCCTCCTGTATGAAGCCATTGAGAAATGCGGTCTTCACATCCATCTGGTGGATCTTCCAACCCATCTCTGCTGCTATCGATATAATGGAGCGGATCGAAGTATATCGAGCCACAAGAGCGAAGGTCTCCTCATAATCAACTCCCTCTACCTGGGAGAACCCTCTAGCCACAAACCTCGCTTTGAATTTCTCAATGCTGCCATCTGCAGCATGCTTTACCTTGTAAAGCCATCTGGAAGTAACCACGGATTTGCCCTCAGGCCTCGGCACCACCTCCCAAACATCATTCTTCATGATAGAAGAATACTCCTCCTGCATGGCCTCTCTCCAGACCTGCTGGCTAGCTGCCTCCTCATAGCTAGAAGGTTCAGAGTCAACGATGTTGGCAACCATTGCCATATAGCTACAAACCCCTGTGGTCTATCAATTCAGCTCCTTAGCCCAAGAACGATGTGGGCCTCTCTCAAGGTATCTTGAAGCCACTGGCTTCCTCTTCCCCGAGCACACCTCTCCCATCGAGAATGAAATCCCTCCTCCTCATCGAAGTCTTCTACTCCCCGACCTGTCTGTCCATTGTCCTCTTGCCTGCAACCCCAAACCCTAGATGCCGAGGTACCATGTGAATCGTCCACTGGACCCCCAGTGAACTACTCTACTGGACCGGCCGCATGCCGCCTCAAGCACCACCCTCCCGACTGGCGAGCCACCGCCAACAACTAATTCTAACACCCCAATCGATGTGGCTCTCCTGGATCCTCGATCCCCCACCTACTCACCGGCTTCCCGAGGGTCCGCCGATCCGTGATACTCTAATCCCCCCGTGACCTCCTGAAAGCCCTGTCCTCCTCGAACTTCACATCTCTCTTGACAACAACTCTCCTTTGTGCAAGAATATAAATCCGAAAAGCTTTCGAGGTCTCACTGTAGCCCACAAAGATACCCTTCTCTACGGTGGGCTCTAGCTTGGTCCTCTTCTCCTTGGGTACATAGGAGTATGCAATATACCCAAAGATACAAAGATGATCAACATCAAGCTTCTTCTCGGAAAAGCTTCCTCCGGAAACAAAACACACCACAAGTGACTGCTCTGAAATAAATGCAAGAATGTTGCAGGCCTCTACCCACAAAAACAATGGCAACCCCTGATCATGTAACATGGCTTTGGCAGCCCCTCCGATGGATCTGTTCTTCCTCTCCGCAACCCCGTTCTGCTGGGGGTTGTAAGGAACAGTGAGCTCCCTCCTAATGCCTGCCTCCGCACAAGAGTCAACAAACTCTCCAAGGGTGTACTCTCCTCCATTGTCCGACCTCAGGGACTTGATCTTCCGACCTGTCTGTGTCTCCACAAGAGCTCTGAACTCCTGAAACCGCTTGAAGACCTCACTCTTGGTCTTCAAGAAATAAATCCAGGTCCTCCTCGAGTGATCATCAATGAATAACACATAGTACTCATATCCACTCAAAGAAACATGAGACATCCGACCGCTCACATCGGAATGAATCAAATCAAGTATCCCAGTCGCTCTGCTGTCACTGCTGGGAAAAGGGGATTTGGCAAACTTTCCCATCGCACATCCTCTGCAAGTATCAAAGTGATCAGTACTGAAATCTGGCACACCTGTAGTGATCTCCCGCAAAGTCCTCAAGGCTCCATGATACATATGCCCCATCCTGCGGTGCCAAATCTCACATAGCTCAGAATTGCTAGCTCTGCTGTCGGTACTACTGCTCAATGCCAAAAGGGGCTGAAATGCAAACTTGTACACCTTTGCATGGCATACACCTATCACTCTAGCTGAATCAGCTGGAGCGCCCCTGGGATACATCAGCACCTGTCCACCCCTGAACAGTATCTCATATCCTCTGTCCTCCAAAGCTGAGACGGATATGAGGTTCTTCCTCATCCCCGGCACATAAAGAACATCTGACACCTTCAAGGGAGGTTTAGACTCCCTCTGAAATGTCAGTGTTCCCACACCGACTGCTCTAACAACTCTGTCATCACCGAGTACTACCTCTATATCAATGCCACTCTCTGAAAGCTCTGAGAAGTACTCACGGACTCCTGTCATGTGACGTGAAGCCCCACTGTCCACATACCAGATACCCGAAGATGCTCCGCTAATCGAGGGAAATGCATGCTCCCTCTGAACCTCTATGGCAGATAATCCTGCACTAGAAGACTCACACGCAATGAACCCAAACTTCCGGTCAAAGCGATCTGCAAAGTCCTCAACCTCTGCTGAAGCTGCCATGCTCTGGTTCTTCCCCTTCTTCTTCTTCTTCTCCGGACACACAACTGCATAGTGTCCCATCTTCTGACAATTCCAACACTTCACCTTGAAATAGTCCTTCTGTGTGTTATCCTGTTTACCTTTACCTTTGCCTTTGCCCCCACCATTGCTTGTGGAAGCCTGCTTCTTCCCTTTGCCTTTCTTGCGTCCTGCCAACAGTGCTACATCCTCATCTTGCTCAACTGGCTTGGCTGCCCCAAGCTGACCTTTCCTGATCTCTGTCTGAATGCAATCATCCCAAAACCTCTCCCATGTGGGAAGGGTCTCACATGCACAAACCCCATCAACAAAGTTCATCCATGAACTGGGGAGGCCATTCACTGCTATCCGCACCAACTCAGTGGGTGGAATGACCTCTCCAATTGCTGCCAACTCATCTCTCACATTAGTAATCTTTGTGAGATATCCAACTGCACTATCAGTCTTACCCATCTTAATGGTTTTCAGCTTCTCCTTCAGGACCATTTTCCGGTTCTCATTGGTACTTTGGTAGAGATTGGACAATGTTGTTCACATCTCATGAGCATTTCTCTTTCCTCTCACATGAGGAATGCAATGGTCTTTGATTCCGTCTAGAATCAGTCTCTTACCCTTGTTGTTCTTCCTATTATATGCTGCCAACTGAGTAGCATCAGTAGGCACATTAACAGGCTGCTGTTGGGTATGAACCATGATATCCCAGACTTTTGCCTCCTCAAAGATACTCTGCATTCTCTCCTTCCAAACGCTGTAATTGGTATGACCATCCAACCTATCCTCCACCCTCAATCCCAATGACATCCTGCTGTCCTAAAACTGAAAAATAGCACTGCTGTAGTAAAGATAAAAATTCTGTTTGTGAAAAATCAGCTTGCTAGAATTTTCTGAGTGAAAAATCAGCAGGCTGTATTTTTCTCCTTGCTGTCCCAAACTGCACTTTCAGCACTCAAGCTCTGATACCATGTAGAAATTTCTTGTTTTTCCCACCCCGGTTTTCAGTTTCACCTTATTTCTCCAATTAGTTAAATGCCCTTTCCCATAACCTTACATTCAACAAGCTGGAAAATAAATATTTGCTGAAAACACAAATTCTGGAAATTTTTCAGAATGCTGGAAAATGCAGAAATAAAAATCAGCAAGCTCAAAACAGTCATTCACACATTTTAACACAGATATTTTTGGTCAACATGACCCTGGAAAAACCCCCTACAACTCTTGGGGAAAACCAGTTTGAGAGCTCCTTCTTATTTCTGGAAAATGCTTTTACAAAGAGGTGAAATATACAAGAAAAATTCCAACAAATTAATTACAGAATTGTCTAGTTTTCCGTGCTTGCCTCCGCCTTGAAAAACGTGTCAGAATAGCAAAAAACTCAAAACAAAAACTTATTACAGCAAATGACAATTTAAGAATTCGTGCCCAAAACTTAGCTATATGGCTGTATAGACTACAAAATTTACAGCAAGCTGTCTTTCTCGAAAATTGTTGGCTACCTCGAAAAATGTGTCCAACCACCTTAGAAATCGAGCCCTTTGTTGTTGTACTTTTTCTCGAAAACCATGTTGTCTTTCTCCTCGAAAATCATGTCTCAAAACTGTACAGACTATTGTATGAACTGTTGTCTCGATTTACGTGCTGATGTACGGCCTTGCTGCCTCGATATTTGTGCAGCCTCTTGCTGTCTCGAAAACCATAACCTCCTTGTTGTTGTACGAATTTGCTGAGTGTGCCACTCCTTCACCTTCTCAAGCTCTCTTCAGAAAATGTCCCCAATTCTCCTTTTCCTCTCTCAATCTGCTCATAAAAAAATAAATGATTTTTTCCTCCTTTTCCTCCTTTAACCTAACCCTAAGTGACTTTTGGAGAATCCCTAAATCCAATGGCTAAAATAGCTTTAGATCTAGGGTTGAGATTAAATGTTCATTTAAATCTCACTTTCTATTTTTTAATTCACCCCACTTCAATAAAGACCCACTTAGTCATTTATTTCCAAAGTCACGTTTCCTTTCTAATTTTACATTGACTTTATTAAAGTCACTTTAAAATTAGACTTTAGTAACTTCATAACTTAAAGTCACTTTTAAATTAAATTTGAATTTATAACTTTATAAAGTCACTTTGGGAAAAAAATTAAATTCTTTTGGACACTTTTCCCTAGGCCAAAGATCAAAGCTTTAAGAAGCCACCTGTCCTCCGGTAACCAAATTTTAACATTTAAATCATGGCCTAGCATTTACATTACAGTTTCTTGCGAAAACATACAAAATAGAATGCATAAGATTTCAACATGGAGCATTTACATTACAATTTCTTGCAAAAACATACAAAATAGAATGCATAAGATTTCAACATGGACTTCAAAGACTTTTCTGCAAAAGGAAATGAATAATTACCTAATGCAATAAGGTACTTCCCCATTAATCTCAAAGTGCAATACAAAATCTTTACATTTATTATTAGCTGAATAGGATATGAAAACTATCATAAGCATCTTTCTTGTAACAAAAAACCAAAAAATTCTCAAAAAAAATCTGATATCCATGCTTTCTATGCACTTTGATAACATGCATAGCAAATTCTCGTCAAATACATCTTATAATAAAGTATATTCACAAGCTACCTCTTGATAAATAGATCGTATTATTCAAGTAATATTACCAATAAACTTTAAAGTTTAAGCCGAAGACCTTACACTTATTGGGTACCAATATTCTACCAATTTAAACATATCCTACAGCCCTGATTTACAACACCAAAGGAAAGCATTCTAGCTCATATTATTTTTTGAAAAATCTGAACCCTCAATTCGATTCATGTTCCAGACATCTAGATGGTTGAATATGCTATCGTCAGTTGGATATAGGCAGAGTTGAACATTTCAGTTCTTTTGTTATTCATTAAAGCCTAAACTAAATGGAAGTATCTTGTGATGACATTCCAGGCCCCTTCTTCCACCACCCAAAAACCAATCCACTGTGCACCAATCAGAAAGCTCAAGAAACCAATGGTTATGTTAGTAACTATCCTTGGAGAAAACTTCCTTGATGTATATCAGTTAACAGCATCATACCAATCATCCTATGTCATCATACCAATCATCCGATGTCAGGATGATTACATTAAGTGCACAAATACGGATACAATTCCCGGAACAGATACAGTATCCACATTGGATATGACATGTTTTAAAATGTCAGGATATGGCACATATATACATACGCACCATGAAACATACAAATTTCAAAATGCCATTCATTACTTTCAAATTTGGGAATAGATCCAAAGAGAAGAGTTCTCATTAACAAAGGTCCAAGCAATGTATTTATAACTTGATGAGAAAGAAAATTAGGGCAAAATAGTGGCGAATGGAATGTTGAAACAGCCAATACAGTTTTTCAAAATTTTGAAATGACATTGGAATGTTCTAGTCGAGTTTCGGAGGTGTTTCGTACAAGGATCCTTTCTGAATGCTGAAACATTGTCCCTGCACGTGGGGGATGGTGTTTCCAGTAGCCTGGTTCCTGCACAAAATTATTTTGTAGGAACCTACATATAAATGTCTCCAAATCCTGCATTAGAGAGTGCGGACCACACCAATTTTTTATCATAACACTGCAGAAAAATTATCATGAAACGAATACTGAAAAGCATTCACTTATTTCATATAAAAGAGGTCATGATAACAAGAGATGATCATAGTGAAAAGTTATTCACAACAAGCCAAATTTGATGAAAACAAATGAACATAAGTTGAAGAGATGTTCAGGTTTTGCGAATTAGTATGCCACGTAACATACTTGCAAGGCACGCAGTATACAACATTTTTTCAAAACAGCATACACCTATTAACCATGGGCAAATTAATGCCCCATGCAAGACAGATCTTACATTTTGAGAAAATGTCCAAACAAGAGCCCATAGAAAACAATCTGACCAAATGGGAAAAAAATGACAATTTAAAACACCTAGATCCTAGAATTTGTCTTAATAACTTAAATATATTTAATAGCTTCCTGTCTTCTTGTTAAACTGGCATGCATTTTAAAAGGTTAAAAGGCTCTGAGACATGCCAAAAATACTAAAACCCATTAAATGTTATCCATTATATGCAAATGGCATGTATTTTGACACGATATACAAAATAAGGCACACATGAAGAAAAAAACAAAGAGAGACAGATACATAACACCCTCCTCCACATTTCCTCGTTTCACAGACTTAAATGCCATTTGGAAAACTCATGGGTATATTGCACATAAAATTTACATGGATTTTCTATAGAGGGGAACAGACATGAATATAACAATTTTCCAAGATAGGCTACTATTGCCATACACAAAAGGAATCTTGCAAAGCAATACCAATTATCTTCATGTCTATGTAATAGAAATTTGGGTGCTTTGATGTCTCAATGCTTCCTGGAGATTCTTTAATGCTTTGTCGTAGGTAACAAAACCCATGAACCAAAATTCATGATCATCTGCAGTAATGATTTGAATGTATTTTTCCGCAGGGTTCATCCTGTTTGCAGAGGGATTAACCGCCTTAAGCTGGCTTAGCAGCACAGTGACCTATTCATTCATGATAAAAGCGTTGTTAGTTCATTCTATGTTTGCACACATAAATACTGTGGACTATAGAACAAATGATTGAATCCATACATACTCAAAGGAAACATCAATAACCAATTGTGCACATTCAAACTTTAAGCTACACAAACACATTTGACTAGAAAGAAAACACATTTTACTAGAAAGAGGAGGATGACAAAGTTAAATGAAATGAAGACTGCAAATAAAAGTAGAGAAAAGCAGTAAAAACTGATACTTCCGCTGATAACATCACAGAAACAATACATCTTCTGCAATTATTTACGGGGGTTTTACCCGTGTCACACTTCATTGATAAGTAATAAGTTCGATAACAGGCTACTGAAATAGTAGATAATAATACTTCAATTTAAAAAGCATGTACACCTGAAATATTGCGTGGCAGGCAATGACCATGAAATTTTCATCACTTGTGGCTTATAATATTCTTGAACTCATATTGATAGCCTCTGAAGGCTTTTGCAGACAAAACCAGCCATCTTTATTTCCCCTCTTCTTACCTGATTTATCTCTTCCATACGAGTTTTGTCCCTCTAATAAATTCCTCCATAGTATTTGTTGCTCTACTTAACATCGCTCCCTTCAAAATTTGTGAATCGAGCCCTAGGTGGTGAGCTTATATAGAGATCGCCATTGGGTAAGTGAGGAAGCCCTGTGGAACAAACATGGAAAAGACAAATGCACCAAGGTATAAATTGGAAGGATCCACTCAGGATGGAATCTAGAATATAAGGTTCGATTTTATGGAACAGCACTAATCAAGGTCTCCAGATGTCTCACTCAGCCTCTGGAAAGTGAAGGATGGGCATTTCATTAGATTTTGGGAAGATGCTTGGAAGCAGAGCAAACCTCTATAGAACATAAAAAAGTGCTAGGAAAATTTAAAAGGGTTTTTGAAGAGCCTCGTTATACCCATGTCTGCCACTACTGTATCAGATCTGTTTTTGTTGAGTTGTGACTCGAGGGTTTACAAGAATGGTGACCTTGTTCAGTTTCAGTGATTGTTATAGATTGAAGGGAACTTCCAACATTATCCCTTGGGGATAATATTCATTGTACATCTTACACATTGCATTGGTTGAGAGATTGATCATTGATGTGATAGCAGTGTGATGCTAAGCTATTGGTGAATTGAGTAGGTCATCTTGTACATTTGTATTATCTGGAGATTTTACATTGTACCGAATCTTGGAGAGTTTATATTTCCTGTTGTACTCTTCATATGTGGTTCTACTTTGTACTCTCATATTGGAGTGATAAGTTTTGGGGAAAACCAGTGTTCCTTGGGTACACATACCTCAGGGTCGAGGGCATGCCCGCTTCCCACACTCCCAAGGTAGGGGCTGTCCACTGCCTAGAGAAACATTTTGCAGCATATCCCCTTTTGCAAAATGCACACCAAAAAATTTCACTAGTGTGTGAAACATGTTTGAAAAAAGGGGGTTTCTAATCACCCCCCTTATAAAAGAGGTGGCATCTCCCACAACCCCATGCCACCAACTCGATTTTTTTCCAAATACATCTAAAATTTCTTTTTTTTTTAATTATAAATAAAATAAAAACACCAAACCTTCTAATACCTAATCCCCTATCTCATATTTCATTTTTCAAATTGATTTGGTCTTTTGCATAAGAGTGAGCCACCATTAGCTAGCCGCTCTTTACGATTATTTAGTAATTTCAACTTTTTAAACTTCAGTTTCTACTATTTTGCTTAGTGCTATTTACAATGACAGATGATGAATCTGAATCAATGTATTTCATTTCTAAATCTGACTGCAAATCATGTTTATATCATTTACAAATTTGAATTTGTTAGATTTCCTGCAAACCTAGCACCCAGTATTTAATTCCTAACAGAAAACTAATCTACTAAATAAATACAAAGCTAAATTTCCTTAACACAAATTCAGTGTAAGAAAATTTAAATAACCAATCTCATAAAACAATGACACAAACAAATTCAGCCCAATCAAATCAATTCATCATTAACAATGATGTTAGAAATTAGAATATTCAGAAATACTGAAGGGGGGGGAGGTGAGTTAGTGTTAACAAATTTTAACTTCAAAAACTTGTAAACACATCAACAGATATAAAGCAAAGAACATGAATATACAGAGCACAGATATTTTTAGGTGGAAGGCCAAAGTGGGAGAAAACTACAAAATGTTTTCCTTAATATATATATAATATATATATATATATTTGTTAACACTAACTCACGCCCCCACCCCTTTTTAGTATATATATATATATATAAAGAGTACATTCAAATTTATCAGCTCCAACACCCTAGTTTATCAGCACCAACTCCCTGATTTATCAGCACCAAAGAGTATAGAAATGTCAATATTAGTCAAAACATGTTTGCCCTCCTAACAGTTGCTCCTTTGTCCTTCACACAAGCACTCAGCTTCCCAAACACAGCCTTCTTAGCAATATAAATTCAGCCTGTTGGAAAAAAGTAACTAGGTTCGGTCTTCATAATTATCTTTGTACTTATTTCATTATATATTATGTAAAATCAAAAAGAAGAAAAAGAAATTTTATTTTCAAGCATGGGTTTCATGCTCAAGTCAAATTATTATTTTAATTAAGCATGTTCTTCACGCTCATTATTATTTGTATCGGAAAAAGTCAAAGGCTTCTTTATAGACTGGAAAAATAATTTTTCAATATGTAATTTGGGTCAAAATTGCCTCTAGATGCCAAGTCGGCCCTACCTGTCAAGTTGGCCCTGCTCAGAAGACATGTTTATTCAAACCCCTAAGGGCAGGATAAATAGAGGGTGAATTGAGCTCATTTGGACACAAGCAATTTGCATGATCTTTTCTGAAATATAGCAGAGAAAGATAACAAAGGAAGGAGGGCAGAAGTCTGAAATTGGCAAATAAAGAAGGGTTTTTCTTGAGGTTGGATTTGTGGAAGTTCTGCCTTGACACATCTCTTGTTGAAGGTTTGTTCCTGATGTTGTACATGTCGTTGGTCTCTTGTTGTTGATGGATTTGCTATGTGGAAGGAGGGCTTGACTTGGCATCTAGAGGGTTGGAGTCTTTTTATGGTCATGGGTCTTGGATATCTCACTTTGATCTGATTCTATAAGAAAAGAATTTTTCTAGGTTTTCTCCTAAGTTACCAGGATTCGGATACGGATACAGATACAGATCTGGATCCGCTAGATTTTTGAAAATCCAGGATCCAGATACAGCAAGGATACGTCAAGTACAAAAGAATGTAATAATCTTTAAAAATAAAAATAAAACACTTAGTTCAAAAATTAAAATCCATTTATAAATCACAACATTTAGAACTGAAACCATTATTGACAAGGGTTATTGCTGAATTATAATCAGCTGGAGAAACTAGGATGGCTCCCCAGGAAAGGTGTTGGGGATTCCAACAAAGGAAGGAAGCAATTGGGTATGACCGAGATGCAATCCAGATCAAGTTTCAATCAAGCTAAGACACATTATAATTAAGGCTCATGTCTATGAACAATATGCCCTGATACTCTGTAAAGCTCATGAAATACTTTAATGTTTATAAATCTCAAGTATGCTAGAGAGGGAAGAAGAAAAACACACCCTCCCAGGTTAGTGGCAAATATTTATCTTTTTTGTGTATGATATCAGTAACTCTAATTTTTAACTATGGAAGAGGAGGAATGATGCATTCTTTACAACAGGCAGCCTTCACATCACATGGTATGACAGTTCATTAATTTTTGCAATTCTTATATCCAGATTTTGGTTCAAGTAAAGAAGGCGAATTACACATAGCCCATGCATAGTATTAAAAACCGGAAGCGGTGATCGGACCGGTGGACCTAATGAACTGGGTTTCCGACCAGAACCGGTCTAACCGGTACTGGTCATGTCTAAACAAACCAGTTTTAAAAAAATACATTAAATAATTAATTTACAAAAAAAAAAAAAACAACAACAAAAAAGAAAAAGAAAAAAAAAACAACAAAAAAGAAAAAAAAAAGAAAAAAACTATTTTTAAGATTGGCAACCATGATTCCAAGCACATAGAGACAAAATATGCAAAGTTTGCTCATTTATATACCATGTAAAGGTGAATATATCAAAATGGCACCGAGTGCAATACATATCATCGAAAAAATGCATAAGCAATGAGGCTCCAAATGGCCCATAAAGTCCAAAAACAATGCTACAAGCTATGAGGTCATTGGCCTACAGTCTACTACAAATCTACATATATGATATTACTAATTAGTGATCAACATTATCACTTGAAACTTCTCATCATGATCAAACTCAGTTGGTTGAGTCTCCACTGCCAAACTTTGCAACTGCTCCAGTCACAAACTTCTCTATTAGTTCAATGACTTGAGTCTCAAACTTCTGAAGGTATTCTGCCCTAATATGCCCTATTACTTCATTTGGTGTTCCACATGGCTTTACATGGCCTCCTATCGCAGCCAAGTGTTGCTTGAACCTGTAAATACCCCCTCCTACAATAGATTTTTGGCAATAATTGCAGATCATTTTTCCATCAATCATATCACAATGAGCCCATGCAGTATCCTTGGCTTTTGGAGGCATGATGGCTACTACTTAGCTCAAACTCTATGTTGTTCCACTACTCCAGCAAAAACTCAACACTCTTCAAGCTCTCAATCAAACTCACAAAAGCTCCAAATGATATGGTGTGAGACAAATGAGAGGCTACCCCTGCTTATAAAGGATTGGGGAGGGTGTTTTTGGAAGGAAACAACCCTCGTCTTCCCTCCAAAACAACCCTAAACCGGAAAAAATTCCGTGCGTGGGTCCCTTTGCGGCCTTGGCAGTTGATCGGCCGGTGAAGGACGGAACCGACCGGTTTATCCATAAATTGGCGGGTTTTGTCCTTAATCGGCCGTCAACACCGGTTTGACCAGGATTTCATGCAAAGTAGGAGGTTAAACCAGGTTTTTTGACCAATTTTGACTGGCCAGGGGTTTGACTGGCCGGTTTGACCAGTTTTTGGTTTGACCTGGCCGATTTTTAATACTATGGACCCACGTGAGGCAGCTATTGGACTTTTGGGGAGGCAACAAGTGTTCCATATACTATGAGCAGACAACCAACTAGCGTTTATCCAGCTCATTTTGTTCACTTCAGCTAGTCCCATCACTTGAAACACAAACCTTGCCATCGAGTTGGCTAGGTGGTCAGAAAGGGGGATAGAAGTGTAGGCACAGCTAGCCACCCCCTCAAGTGCAGCCAATGTTTTCAAACTCGGAGCCAAGTTCACATGGACTTAGTCAAATCATCCAAGTTGACCACATAATTCCTCTTGAAAACTGCAGGATCCGTCTACCTAGCATGGAATTTGTTTCCTCAACATACGATTCATTTCCTGCAAGTATGGATCTGCCACGTTGCCATATTTTTCATGGATCTAGGCGGATCTGAATCCTCGACCTCCTTGTGCCAAATCTGGTAACATGGGTTTTCCCCTTGTGAGGTTTTTGCCTTGGCTTGGAGCCTATATCATGATTCATGTGTTCTTTGTTTCTTGTGATTTTCATGTTTTGTATATTTGGTAATTGTTTGATGAAGAGAACATAATAAACATTAATAAGAAGCCAACAAAATCCATAAGCAATTATCATGACAGAGAAATCTAACCTAATGTACAATCAAATTGATTTCTCAAAATGGTAATAGAGCTAAGGTGATGAAAAGGTTGGTTGATGACCACTCTTGTTGGCATCCTAAGATCATCATTCTAGACACCATCATATGTGATTCGTACGATCTAAAAGGCATTCTTTGTGAATAGGTTTGTAAGGAAGATTTGTTTGAAGATTTCAATGGCTCGATATATAAGTTTTGGGCTAGCTCTACACACAGTATAATCACACTATAGCAGCTCGCATCTCTATTGACTCCTATTATTATTACAATGGTGATTCGATAATTATCATCGTTGTGCTCTATGATACATCTCCCGCAATGGCATCACTTGATTATACTCCTTGGCTCGCTCTGTGTTATGATGCCTTGCATATAACTACAACAACTCACACTTACGTGGATATCACATACACTCTGTGACAGAAACTCACATTCTATAATAGCTCGTTGGACTCATTGACAAAAAATTTGTGCTCGCATGCAATCTTGTGGCTCGCATTTACTCTTGTAGCACATATAATATGTTCCCATGGCTCGGATCAATATTTTGTGGCTCGAGTTTATTCATGTGGCTCGTAGCAGTGGTTCTATAGCATGCATTAATTAAAGTGGTTTCGCATCGCATTTATCACTGTGGCATGGCTCGCATCATTGATACGCTATGACTGTCGTAATTATACTCAGAGGCGTCACAATTATAGAGACATCGCAATTATTCATTATTTGGCAAACCTATACAGTAACATCGCTTAGCATCATCGTTTGGTATATCTACACAGTGACATCGTGTGGTATCGATCTAAGTGGCATCGCAAATCTACGTGTAAGGTTTGTATCATTACCAATGACTTGCATATGCCTGACCGCACAATGACTCTACAACTAGCAAAACAACGACTCGCATCCTGTTACTTTTAGATAACAATGGTATGTTTTATGCTTAGCACAATTTACTTCAATGCTCCTTTAGCATCCCAATAACAATATCCAATTATTTCCAGTAGCAATCACATTGACAATTACTGCAGATAGAACATAAAAAAAAATGCAAAAGACAAGCCAAGACAAAAGAAGACTGGATTTAGCGGATGCCAGGGAAAAACCCCGATGTGGGGAAAACCCTTTGATAAATTCTTCTTCTTATTATTCAATAGTTCAAGACAGAGCCATGGGAGGCCTCCCTTCTTTCCTCAAACCCGTCGCTTCTCCCAATTCACGCTCTGAAAACGCTCCCTGCCAAAACGGGAGCGTTTCGAGGAGCACTTGAGAGTGAACGCTCCCCGAGCGCTCCCAGAGAGTGCTTTTTTTAAGGAGGAAGCACTTAGGAAGCGTTTGCTCCTGAGCGCTCCCTGAACCACAATTGCACTCCCGTTCCAGAAAAATGACGTCGTCCGCACGCAAAGAGGAGGGTGAATTTTTGGAGGGACGGGAGGGGAGGGGAAGAAATAAAAGGCCCTCCCTCCCTCATTCTTATTATTTCATCTTTGAAGAGAGAGAAAGAGAGCTAGAGAGGAGAGGAGAAAGAGAGAGCAAGAGAGCAAGGAGCTTGGAGGTAGAGCTTGGGATCGAAGGACAAACTTCAAAGAGGTAGGAGAGTCTAATCTAAATTTTATTTTATTTTTCTGTGTGCATTTTTAATTTGTTCAAACGTGAAAAGAAAAAAAAAATTTCTATGTTGCATTTTAATTTGTTGAAAAATGAAATAAATGATTCTTTTTTCTATGTTGCATTTTAATTTGTTGAAAAATGAAAAAAAAAAAAGAATTTTTTTTTCTATGTTGCATTTTAATTTGTTGAAAAATGAAAAATTGAATTATTTTTTTTGTGTTGCATTTTTTCCTATTCCCATTTGGCATTCCTCCATTGTTTTGCAGGTTAAAAACTTGAAAGTTTGAATTTTGAAACATCGTGGCTATATGGCTTGGCATTTTCTTCATGTTGGTTCCGTTTTTTGTTATTATGGTGTTGGAGAGTAGAAGAAAGAACCCTATTCCAGAAGAGGAGGATGAAGAAGTGGGTTATAGTGGAGATGATGAAAATCCTGAAGAGGAGTACCAAGCTGAGGAGGAAGGGGAGAGTGGAGATAATGAGACCAAAGTGACACCAACTAAAATTGACCAAACACCATTGTGGAAATATGTTACTAGGCCTGAAGTAAGGAAAGGGGGTGGAACCACTAAATTTTTATGCCCCAATTGCAATACACAATACACAAGTTCATACACCCATGCCAGAAGGCACCTTTGTGGGAAAAGGCCATGGGATGGAGATAAAAATATAGGAATCAAAACTTGTGTAAGTGTGTCAGCAACAGATAGAGCCAAATACACAAGGTAAGAGGAGGAAGCCCAATACAAATCCAAAATATCGAAGGGTTTCATTGAATCTTATGCACCATCACATCATGGGCAAAGAAGTCCATCAACTTCCACCCATGGCAGTGGATATGGAGGCACACCTGGACCAAACATCTCTTTAAGGTGTAGAACCATATCAGATTTCCTTGATGAAGGGTCTAGGAGTGATGTGGATTCAAAAATTTTCCGGTTTCTCTATGCATGTGGGGTACCATTTAATGTTCTTCGCTCACCTTATTGGCATGAAATGGTTTATGCCATTAATGATGCCCCCAAAGGATACAAGAGCCCCAGGTATGACAAGGCTAGAACCATGGGACATGATCATGAAAAGCAAAAATAACTCATTGTTTGAGTAGAATCTATGTCACACGGTTCGGGTTCAAATTCGAGTTCGGCAACGATTAAGTTCAATTCAAATTCAAATTTTTTGTTGAGGTTCGGCATTAAGTTCAACTATATATATATATATATATATATATATATATATATATATATATATATATATATATATAACAAAATCAATCAATAAAGTTATATGAATAGCAATGAGAACGCATGAGTCACAAATCACAACCACTATTTACTTCACACTCCGGGAGGCGGGGACAAGCAGTGTCTAGAAATTGAATTCAGGAAATTGCAGAGAATATAACACTGAGAACAATAGAGCGAGTACACTCAGGCTGAAGTTGGCTTGTGAAAATCTATCAACAACCACGGTAAATAAAGACAAACCAGTGGCCACTGTGGCAAATTAATTGGCGGGAAGCAGAACTAGAGAAAACCATGTGTTGCCCATGGTTTTTCTCATAAACCTTAAAACAACTGACAAAAACTGCCCGAACTCTAACCTCAAACCCCAAATTTTTTTTTTTAAATTATAAAATTTGGCTTCAGGTTCGTCTTTAGGTTCGCCTTCAGGTTCGAATTTGTTCAAATTCGGCGAACCCTGTGACATAGAGTAGAATGACAAGTTATTGGAATGAGAATGGGGTGTCCATTGTATCTGATGGATGGAAAAATGTAAAAGGCAAGCCATTGATAAGTGTTCTTGTTGTGTCTGTTAGTGGTGCAATATTCATTTCATCATATGATTATTCAGATAAATTCAAGACCGGCATCAACATTGCAGAACCATTACTTGACACAATTGAACGTATTGGACCATACAATGCCGTCCAAGTCATCACTGATAATGTTGCTAATTGTAAGGCAACGAGAGCAATTATTGAGGAAAAATACCCCAACATATTTTGGTCTGGGTGTTTTGTTCACACAATGAACCTTTTGATGCATGATATAATTAAAAACAAACAACCTCAATACAGATGGCTTGGTGATTTGTACAAGAGAGGCAAAAAAATGATAAAATTTATTACAAATCATAGCAATACCCATGGGCTTTTCCGCAGTCACTCAAGATTGGAGTTGTTGAAGATTGCAAAGACTAGATTTGCTACCTATTACCTCACCTTCAGGCGCCTTTTGAAGGTAAGAGAATCATTGGCAACCATGGTATCAAGTCCACACTGGCAAGTATTAAAGGACAGGGCAACAACATTAGTTGACAGGCAAGGTTTTGAAAAAGTGGAGGAGATCGCTCTTGATCCTTTGTTTTGGGCACCTATAACGGAAATTTTGAATTTCACGAAGCCCATTTATAGCATGATTCGCTTTGCAGATACAGATAAACCAGTGATTGGGGAGGTGTATGAGCAGATGGATAGCATGTTGGGGCAAATAAAAGATGTTGTTAAGGAAAATGATCCCAACTTGTATTCAATGATTCACAACTGTGTGTACACGGTGGAATAAACTTAATGTTCCACTACATGCTTTGGCGTATATCCTTATGCCAAAATACTACTCTCCATCTTGGTTGGGCCAACCTGCAACTGGGGATGGGGTTAGGATCAAACCTCATACAGATCCAGAGGTACAAGAGGGATATATGAAAGCATTAGACAAGTTGGTCCCTGACAAGGAGGAGTGTGCTAATCTGCGCCTTCAATTAGGCAGATACTTCAGTTGCACTGGTTTGTTTGGTTCTTTGCATGCAATGGAAGATAGAGACAAATTTGATGCTCTCACATGGTGGGAAGCATATGGCGGCATGGGACTTCTGCCAAAATTGGTAAAAAAAGTTCTCTCACATGTTGCAAATATTTCTTTTTGCAGAGAGGTGTTGGAGCACCTACAGCTTCATCCATAATGTGAGAAGAAACCGACTCAATGAAAACCGAGCAGAAAGCTTGGTTTATGTGCACTACAACTTGAGGTTGTTGAGTCATTATTGTGATCGGGTTAATGAGGATCTATCATATAAAGTTTGGGACAACAACCCAGAGGACGATAATTTGGAGGACGGCACTATACATCTAAAGAATTGGAAGCAGAAATTTTGAGAGATGAGGATGAAGCAACAACAGCCATGCCATCGCCACACCCACCATCCGATAGTTGTAGTGCCAATGCAAGTGCAAGTGTTCGAGTTCCAACTATTGTTCCTTTGTTTACGTAGCCTCCACCTAAATCCTCACGTGGAGGGCATAGGCCTTCTAGTTATGGTCGTGGTACTTCCCACGAGGAGACTGCTGGAAGACCACCATTACCACGAGTTGCTAAAAAATTAGACATTTCTCGTGGCAAGAGGCCAAGCAATAGATATAATAGATTTACAGTTTACTAGTATTTTCTATTTTTTAGTAGTTTTTAACTTTTTATAACTGTTGAAACTTGACTCTTTCATATTTAATGGAAGATATTTTTTGTAAACAATATATGACAATTTATGTTTGAAGTTTGAAACTTTGATGTTGGCACTAATAAATTTATAAGTCATTATGAGTTATGAATATGATACTTCATGAAAGTTGAAAGTTGTTTCATTTCGTTTCATTTTATAACATTTCATTTCATGTTAAATATTCTTTGTTGTAATGGTTACACTTAGCTTACAAGTACAACTATGGTGATCAATGAATCAATGATGATAAATGTTATATATTGAATTTTGAAAGCTTGAAACTTCAAGATTGATGAATCATGAGACTCAAGAGTCAATATGTCGTATGTTTCTAACTTGTGGACGTGGTTGATGAAGATTATAACTTCTAAGTGATTGATGTTATATGGTTCAATCTATGATTTTATGTTTTTTATGTCTAATTCATCATTCTACATGCTTTTGTTGACATATATGCATCAAAATATTAAAAAATATATAAAAATATATATATATTATAAAAAAATGCTCCCTAAAACGCTCCCGGACCAAGAGCTTTTGAAAATGGCGCTCTCGGTCCCACTCCCGCTCCTGCTCCCAACTGACCTTGGTTCAGCAGAGATAAGATAAGATAATTTTATTAATGTCCAACGAATGACCACAAAAGGTCAATGGGACTACTGGTTACAATGATTACAATATGCTAGCTGCTGGATCAAGCGGTCCCCTTTCTTTATAAGAGCAAGAAAAGCAAAACAACAAGGAATACAAAAGTAAAAGTCTAGATGACTGAAACATCTTGTCCATGAGATGTGATGAAGAAGTCCTGGAGGAGGAGGTTAAGCCTCAGGAATGGGGGGAGAGACTCCTTCTCCTAGCATCCGAGGTCGTTAGAAGAGGACTGAAGGAAGTTTGTCAATGTCTGCTGGACTGTTGTTGTCGCCATTTGGAGGGCTTGGGGTGCCCCCTGGAGGTGGGGGGGTGCCTGGTTCTGGATCACTGGTGGGGTCTAGTGGGACGAGATTCTCGGATCCGCACTAACCTGGAGTCATGATCTATGGATCGATCGGTGGCTCTCTTGGTGCCCTACAATATCGGGAGTGTTCTGAAGAAGTTGGTGATCCTCTGAGTAGTAGTCGAGGCGGATGGGGGCTAGAGCAGAGTCAAGCGGTGTCTGAAGGTCTCCTGGAGATAAAGAGCCAGGCATCTCTAGTCGAGGTATCAAAGAAAGCTGGCTAGGCTCTAGGGGCCCCTAAATAAGCAATAAAAGCGCCCGCGGATCTCATAGTAGACGGAGCATCTGAAGATGAAATATGACTCAGTTTCCACTTCCTGTAAGTGGCAAAGTTGATAGATCCTCTCCGTCCTATCGATATGGTGATCTGTTTCCACTCGAAGCCTGTGCGATTCAACTCTGAGCTGCCCTAGGGGGATCCTGATGGCATGCATCCAATGCTGGGAGGTATAGGTGGGTCGAGTGATGAGTCCATATCTGATTTCCAAGAAGTGCTCGACGTAGAAAGCCATCTTTGGGCGCAGGTCGCCCGGAGGATTGACCCATGTAGTCTAAATGTATTGTCTGTAGATGTCTTCCCTGATGATTTTGTTGAGTTCCTGCTAATTTGGGAGAAGGTGCCCCGGGGCATTCAGTGAATACTGGAACGGGGGGAGATGATCTGTCTAGATACCGATAAGACCAAGGAGTCCTGCCATCCCGATGAACCAACATTTGGTGCTGTCATTCTGCATGCGAGCAATGTTCTCCGAGGAGCAATAGGCCAAGTAGGGTACCTGTCTCACCCTTCTCTCGTGTCTACCAAGCCACGGATCTGATGAAGGTCAGAGACTATCCTGAAGATTACCTCCAGTCGGAAGGGCTTAGCTCCGAACTCTGCTAGGTTGATGTTATGAGGAACCGTTTACTTGCACCGGATGAAGCAAAACAAGAGAAGAGTCTAGACACGTTCAGCGGAGGCCCAATCTGACTCCAGTAGTGATGGGCCCCAAATTTCCGACCCATACAGTACAGTGGGGCGAATCAAGGTATCCATGATGTTCATCTTGGATGGAATGTCCTAGAAGTGGTGGCAGAAGCACTGTCTCTCAAGAAGGGCCAGGGAGCCATACCCTTTGTTTATCCTGGGATGAGAGGTCGGCCGAAGGCTGAAGCAGGGGCTCGAGAACTGCACTCCCAAGTAGATGTAACTATTGACTACTTCGATTTCTTCTCCCTTGAATAGGAAACAGAAATTCGAAGTCTTTTTCACTTCATTGAAGATTATGATTTTGGTTTTGCTTAGGTTCACCGTCAAGTGTCAAAGGTCACAAAAGGCTGTGAGGACGTCTAGCTGTTTCTGTAGTCCATCCGGGGAGGAGGCTAGGAGAACAATATCATCTGCAAAAAGTACGATGGATATCAAGACATGGTGGAGAAGGCACCCATCTGATTCTTGGATATGCTCTCAGAGGAAAGATTCCAGCTCATCAATGTCAATCCCAAAGAGAGTGCGGGAAAGTGGGCACCCCTGCTTTACTCCAATAGTGCTTCGGATGAACTCCGACATCCCTCCAACTGTGCGGAGATGACCAAGGACAGACTCGTAGAGATGCATGATAGCAGTCAGAAGAGTCGAAGAGATGCCAATCTCTCTCAGCCTCTAGAAAAGGTCCTCCCTCGGGACCAAATCGAAGGCCTTCTTGAAATCCACAAAGCAGCAAAACACCTTGGAGGACTGGTGTCGGGCCTCCTCGATCATTGCCCGAAGAGTGAAGATATGGTCGGTGGTCTGGTGGTTCAGTCTGAAGCCAGCTTGCCCCCTGGCCCTGAGATGTTTCTGTTCTAGGAAGCTGGAGAGTCCCCTGTGGAGGGCGGTAGCGTACAGCTTGGAGAGAGAGTACAAAAATCAAATTCACTTGCCCAATACACAGTCAAATCAGCCCTGTCAAATTCTGCAGTCAGTTGCAGTCAAACTTCATCCTTAACCAAAAAGTCAGCGCTGGTCAAATTAGTAGCAAAACACCTCCTTTGAAACTCGGTCAAAGGCAGTCCAATTCGGCCTCCAGCAACGGGTAAATTCAACCCAAAACAGTGCCACAAACTTCGGTCAAATATCCATGTGGTCAACACAAGTCAAACAGCCCCAAACACCTCGATTTTCCTGTCAATCAATGCGGCCTCAAGAAAGTGTAATTATGCACTTAAAACCGCAATCAAATTCGGTAAAAGCAGCGTCATTCAAAGCTGGTCTGAAGTCTGAAATTTCCGGCCTGCAATATGTCCCAGAAAAACTCCTCCTTCAGCCACACGTGAGAGAGAGAGAGAGAGAGAGAGTACCCAAGTTGTACGAACCAATCTGATGAAGAGAGATAGAAGAATGTGTGAGTGAATGATGTCCAAATGAGGTGAGAGCTCACTCCTATTTATACAATTCGTTGTGGATGAAGAGACACGTCTATTAGGCTTCTTGAGCCTACATTAAGCTTAGGTCGGCCTGAACAATTTGCACATGTGAGAGAATAAATTCAAAATTACACTTTTGCTTGTCCGAATGAGATGATCTTTAGATCAACCTTGGACCTCTCGAAAAGAGGAATCCAATGCAATCATCATCTTCCTCAAATGAGTTGTCCCAAGGTGGAATTTGGCCCTAGTTTCCAAATTTAACACATTCTAGACACAATAACTCACAATTTTTGAAGATCACATTTCTCTCTGTTACACACATGTGATTTTTCAGTGGCTCATATTTATTACTATGGCTCGTATGGTATGTGGATCATATATCTATGTGCCACGGTTACAGTGACTTGGAGACTTGACAATGGCCCTGTTGCCCAACAATAACCTTGACATATATTTGATGATGAGACAGAAATTTTATATGACAGCGATTTAAATCGTGAAGAGACTTTGACCTATGGGAATTACATATGTTGACAAGTGATAGGGTGGTAATAAGTTTCTATGGAAAAATACCAATATAACATAATGTGACAACAGCCATGAGACACCTCTATTCATATAAGGCAGCTAAATTTTATCATGAAGTCGACCTGTTTAGAAGGAACTTAAATTATCACTAGAACCTAAAGTACTTGGAGCACAAATGAACCAAAAGAATTATGAAGTTCATCCCTACATTATGAATATAAGAAGCAGTCTTAGATGAAGTCAATACACATCAACTAATGACAAAGCTAGCAGCTCAACAAAAGGTTATGTAGTTGGAGAAGTTGAGGCATATTTTGTTAAAGAGAATTGACAATTGAAGAACCAGATCTCTGCAAAGAAGAGGTAAGGTAAGATTGTAAAGGTATGTACTATTTTTGTGTACATTTCATGATGATGATCATAAAAAGGGTTTGCATTAGGGACAACGACATATAAGAGATTGATGTTATTGCATATGAGGACTAGGTCTTGTAATCACATGAAATGGATAAAAGGCATGACAGTATCATTAGGGTTTTGCGGCATGCTAGTAAAATTTCACAATGCTTGGATTACAAGTCTTGAGGACTATGAAGTTTCTAGGGATTACATAGGATTTGCAATTCCTTTCGTGATAGATATTGAAGACATTAAAATTTAGGGTTTTGCAACTAGCTTTCTTGTTTGGTTGTAAAACTCTATAGTTTGTAAGTGATAGATCTTGACATTTAGGGTTTGTAAGCCCTAGAAAAGTATGGAATAAAAGGAGAAACCCTAACTAATTGTTTCCGTTGTGAAAGAAAAAGGAACCTAGTTCTTAAGAATGACAAGTATTATAACATGTTAATGTGAAGACTAGATTTGATGAAAAAGGGTCCAAGATTAAGAGGGAGTCAACCTTCCTCGAGAGATAAGTATTTAATGTCTTCTTGATTATTACTAATGCTACTGTCTCTATATTTTGCCTCCTTGTTCTTTCATAAGTCTTCTAACCAAGGTTACAGGTCAAGGCAAGTTTTATTGAAAGCTTGACTAAGCAGGTGAAAGATTTGAAGGAACGTGGCATAGCATGGAGACTGTGAAGGAAGAAGTAGTTTGACATATGTATCAAAGAAGACAACTAAAGGAAAAGAAGTTCACTCACCATAGTTGGAAGGAGGGAGCTATAAAGAATTTGATGAACACAATCAAACACTTGGTAAAAAGTCCTGAAAAGATGTTTGTAATTGAAGAATTTTGATATTATTGTATCAAACATTGATTGATTTGTAGCCAGAACATATTGATTAATGAAACCTGAGGAGTATGATGCAGAACTTTGTTGCAAAATGAGATACACCATACAAAGGTATGTTGAACGCAGAGGGAGCAAGTAGCAGAATTTGAAATGAAGAATCCCACACCTTGATTTGAGACCATTGTGATTTGGTAACCCCGATATTGATGATTTGCTTGAGATATGATTTGGCTCCCTGGAAAGACATATTGCAAACGTATATGTAGAGGCTGGAAAGATAGCAGTTGAGATAATTTGTTGGGTTATACTGATGTACCTACATATGTGTGGTTTGATCATGGAACACATGGATTGTGTGGATAGCACTATTGATGGCTTGAAAGATCACAAGGGCAAAATTGATATTTGGAAAGTTGATGTGAGTTATTGTAGAATATGAGGCAGAACTCTAGTATGAAAAATTGAAGGCATGTGCTAGCAGCTATGAGGAAATTTGGCTCCTTGAAGATGACAAAGTTGCATGAAGATTGACAAAATCCTGAAAGGTCGAAGTTTGATATGATGTGATGTTGTTAGGCGCTAAGAAACCCTAGTTAAGAAATTAGGAATTTTATTAAAATTTCTCTTTCATGATAATTACTTGTGATTTGTTATGCTTCTTTCATTTAGATCTTATCTTCGTTAGATTATTACATTCTTCATCAAGTCAATTATCAAATGCACAAGAGACACAAAATTTAGGTTAGCAAGCCAGGGCCAAAACCTCTCCCTTTTGGAGAGGAAAACCCGATCAAAATTCTTCTTATAGATGTTCAACTGACAAGTACCAAGACCATGACAAAGACCATTGACACTAGTATGCTTCCAAGGCCTTGTCATTGCTCTTCTACGCTCCTTATGTTGATCTTCCTTTCTACATTGAACTGCACCAGCACTAGGGAGACTAAGTCCCTTATCTAGCAACTCTTACTGATGTGCCTTCTATTGTTCCTTCTTCACCAAGTCCGAGATCCTTCTTTCTCTTGTTACTCCTTGCACGGTCCCTCTGTTTCGCTGCCAAGGCACCTCCTTACGCACTGTTGTATTGTGAACTAGACCATGGTTACTTGGGAGCGGGAGCGAAAGCGAGAAGCGGGAGCGGGAACACCATTTTCAAAAGCTCCCGGTCCGGAGCGTTTCAGGGAGCGTTTTTATAAATATATATATGTTTTATATTTTTTTTTTATTTTGATGCGTATATGTCAACAAAAGCATGTAGAATGATGAATTAGACATAAAAAACATAAAAACATGGATTGAACCATACAACATCAATCATCTAGAAGTTATAATCTTCATCAACCACACCCACAAGTTGGAAACATACAACATATTGACTCTTGAGTCTCATGAATCATCAATCTTAAAGTTTCAAGCTTTCAAAATTCAATATATAACATTTATCATCATTGATTCATTGATTTCAAATTTCAATATATAACATTTATCATCATTGATTCATTGATTTCAAAATTCAACATATAACATTTATCATCATTAATATATATCATTTATCATCATTGATTCATTGATCACCATAGTTGTACTTGTAAGCTAAGTGTAACCAATAAACATTACAACAAAGAATATTTAACATGAAATGAAATGTTATAAAATGAAACGAAATGAACTTTCATGAAGCATCATATTCATAATTCATAATGACTTATAAACTTATAAATGCCAACTTCAAAGTTTCAACTTTCAAATTCAAACTTCAAACTTAAATCGCCATATATTGTTTACAAAAATTATCATAATAAATATGAAAGAGTCAAGTTTCAACTATTCAACTGTTATAAAAGTTAAAAACTACTAGAAAATAGAAAAGACTAGTAAACAACAAATCTATTTTATCTATTGGCTGGCCTCTTGCCACACCCACGAGAAATGTCTAATTTGTGAGAACCATGAGGCAATGGTGGTCTTCTAGTACTCTCAAGAGTACCACGACCATAACTAGAAACCAGAGGGCAACATGAGGATGTAGGTGGAGGCTAAATCTGCAAAGGAACAATAGTTCGAAATCGAACACTGGCACTGGCACCCACACTGCTACTGGATGGTGGGACTGGCCCTGTGTGTGGCGGTCGCATGGCTATTGTTGCTTCATCATCATCCCTCAAGAGTTCTGCTTCCAATTCTTCCATATGTATAATGTCGTCCTCCAAACTATCATCCTCTGGGTTGTTGTCCCAAACTTATATGATTGATCCTCATATGCCCGATCACAGTAATGACTGAACAGCCTCAAGTTGTAATGCACATAAACCAAGCTTTCAGCTCAGTTTTCATTTAGCCTATTTCTTCTCACATTATGTATGAAGTTGTAGGTGCTCCAACACCTCTCTGCAGAAGAAGTATTTACAACTTGTGAGAGAACTTTTTTGTCAACTTTGGCAAAAGTCCCATGCCGCCATATGCTTCCCACCATGTGAGAGCATCAAATTTGTCTTTGTCTTCCATTGCATGGAAAGAACCAAAGTTACCAGTGCAACTGAAGTATCTGCCTAATTCAAGGCGCAATCTAGCACACTCCTCCCAGTCGGGGACCAACTTGTTTAATGCGATCATGTATCCCTCTTGTACCTCTAGATCTGTATGAGGTTTGATCCAAACCCCACCTCCAAATGCAGGTTGGCCCAACCAAGATGGAGAGTAGTGTTTTGGCATAAGGATATATGCCAAGGCATGTAGTGGAACATTAAGTTTATTCCACCGTGCACACACACAGTCGCGAATCATTGCATACAAGTTGGGATCATTTTCCTTAACAACATCTTTTATTTGCCCCAACATGCTATCCAGCTGCTCATACACCTCCCCAATCACTGGTTTATCTGTATCTGAAAAGCGAATCATGTGATAAATGGGCTTGGTGAAATTCAAAATTTCCCTCACACGTGCCCAAAACAAAGGATAAAGGGCGGTCTCGTCCACCTGTTCAAAACCTTGCCTGTCAACTATTGTTGCTGCCTTGTCCTTTAATACCTACCAGTGTGGACTTAATACCATGGCTGCCAATGACTCTCTTACCTTCAAAAGGCATCTAAAGGTGAGGTAATAGCTAGCAAATCTAGTCTTTTCTATCTTCAACAACTCCAATTTTGAGTGAGTACGGAAAAGCCCATGGGTATTGCTATGATTTGGAATAAATTTTATCATTTTTTTACCTCTCTTGTACAAATCACCAAGCCATTTGTATTGAGGTTGTTTTTTTTTAATTATATCATGCATCAAAAGGTTCATTGTGTGAACCAAACACCCAGACCAAAATATGTAGGGGTATTTATCCTCAATAATTGCACCCGATGCCTTACAATTAGCAGCATTATCAGTGATGACTTGGATGACATTGTATGGCCCAATACTTTCAATTGTTTCAAGTAATGGTTCTACAATGTTAAATTCGGTCTTGAATTTGTCTAAATAATCATATGTTGAAAGGAATATTGCACCACTAATGGACACAGCCAGTACACTTATCAATGGCTTTCCTTTTACATTGGTCCATCCATCAAATATAATGGACACCCCATGCTCATTCCAAGAATTTGTCATTCTATTCAAAGAATTACTTATTTTAGCTTTTTCATGATCAAGTCCCATGGTTCTGGCCTTGTCATACTCAGGGCTCCTGTATCCTTTGGGGGCATCATTAATGGCAAAAACCATTTCATGCCAATAAGGTGAACGAAGAACATTGAATGGCACCCCACATGCATAGAGAAACCGGAAAAAATTTTAATCCACATCATTCCTACACCCTTCGTCAAGGAAATCGGATATGGTTCTACGCCTTAAGGAGATGTTTGGTCCAAGTGTGCCTCTGTATCCACTTCCATGGGTGGAAGTTGATGGACTTCTTTGTCCATGATGTGATGGACCTAATGGTGGATAAGAATCAATGAAACCCCTAGATCTTTTAGATCTATGTAGGACAACCTCCTCTTCCTTTCTATATTTCTCTCTCTCTATATTGCTGGCACACTTACACAAATTTTGATTCCTAGATTTTTCTCTCCATCCCCTGGCATTTTCCTACAAAGGTGCCTTCTGGCACGGGTGTATGAACCTATGTATTCTTTATTGCAATGGGGGCAAAGAAATTTAGTGGTTCCACCACCTTTCCCTCCTTCCTTCCTCTGAACATATTTCCACAATGGTGTTTGACTTTGGTCTTGTTTAGTTGGAGTCTCTGTGGCCTCATGTTCTCCACTCTTCCCTTCCTCAGCATACTCCTCTTCAGGATTTTCATCAAATCCACTATAACACACTTCTTCATCCTCCTCTTCTCTAATGGGCCTCTTTCTTCTACTCTCCAACAACATTATTACAAAGAAAGGAACTAACATGAAGAAAATCCCTACCATATAGCCATGATGTTTCAAGTTTCAAGCTTCTAGCCTGCAAAAAAAAATGGAGGAATGCCAAATGGGAATAGGAAAAAATGAAACATAGAAAAAAAACAATTCAATTTTTCACTTTTCAACACACTAAAATGCAACATTGAGAAAAAAATTCAAGTTTTCATTTTTGAACAACTTAAAAATGCAATATAGAAAATAAAAAACTAGATTAGAGAGTCCTACCTCTTTGTCCTGAGTCCTAACTCATTCAATCCTCCTTGTTGCTCTCTTCAAGCTCCTTGCTTTCTCCTCTTCCTCTCTTGCAGCTTGCTCCTTGCTCTCTCCTTCTCTCCTTGCTCTCCTTCTCTCCTTGCTCTCAAGCTCTCTCTCTTGCTCTCAAACAAACAACAATAACAATGAGGAGGGGAGGGCTTTTTATTACCCAACGCCCCCTCCCTCCCAAAAAAATTTGGAAAAATTCGTCGTCCAAATTTTTTTCCGCGTCGGCGAGCGTTTTTTTTGCCAAGGAGCATTCGAGAACGAACGCTCCCCAAGCGCTCCCTGAAACGCTCCCGAGAAAACAGGGAGCGTTTATTCAAGCGCGTTCCCGAACGAGGCGCGTTTTGGGAGCAGGATCGGGGGGGACGATTCCCAGCGACCTTGAGCTAGACCGAGACATTAATCTCTTTGTGTACTTCTTTTATTGCAACTCAGATATATGAAATAGCCCTAGACTGAGCTCTCTTAAACCCAAACAAGGATCCCTTATATTTATAGGGACTGTCTTACATCCATTCAGCTGACATGATCATAGGAGTGTGAGCCGGCTTCATCAAGGAGGTTCTCCAACATATTCTGAGTCGACTTGTTGGAGCATGTTGACAAGGTCTTGGAGCATATTATTACATCAATAAATTATCTTTTGCAAGCGTAACATCACTTCATATACATGACTCTAAATTATATTTATGACAAGTTGACAAACTCTTGAAGACATCAAGAAGAAGTCTTTGACCTTTAATAAAAACTCCTTGCTCATGAAACCCACGAGGTAAGCATTACAAAATACATTTTATTATATTTGTCTTCTTCTTCATTACACAAATTCATAATTACAAGTCATTATGAAGACCAAACCTAGTTACACTTTTCAACACTCCCTCTTAACTAGGGAGGTATTCATAATGGTACATGGTCACTCTCAATCTGAATAATCTCATAAGAAGAATCGGATCGGTATACCCATTTGTATAGCATCATATCAACCAACATTGTCATAGTGCAAGCCCTTGACTAACAGCTCCATCTCTCCACGAGACATTTGATCTCCAATGTTGGTGAGACCAATGATGAATAGGCACCTCTATCATTGTCTCTCTTGGATCATATCCCACCCAGGTTCACTCAAGATATGTCTAGGACTATTCTTATATTGGATTCCCAGTCCTCAAAGTTCTTCCACGACTACTCTTATCTTCGATGCCCTAATACATACTCAAGAGTATCGGATGCCAGATGATTACCCAATCCTCCATTCTGTCTTCCCAGGTGAAGACCAGAATGGTGTGTCTATCTCTCCCTCTCAACTAGGGAGGACATATTCCATAAATCGAATGTGCTCATTCATGTACAAGGAATGTACCTAAGCTCCCTCTCGGCTTAGGAATTACCAAGTTTCTTCCAAGTAAGAAACTTAATACCAAACTCCCTCTAAATTAGGGACTTGTAGCAGCAATGATGAAAACACGTAGCTGCTCATGAAGAACTCCTTTCTTCGATATCATGAATATCTTCGTTGTTGAGGAATCTTCATCTTTGGGATCTCTTCATAAGGCACAAATCATCCATCATTTTCATCCAAGAGCCATGTCTTCTATCAAAAATTGATCCATCAATCTTCTCATAATGTCTAGCTTCATGCCATGCTGATTTTCTTCAAACCATACTTCTTCCAAGGATCTTTCATTCTGCCACATGGTTATCAACTTGTGGAAGACATATGCTTCCCTTTGGCAGCCCTGCATAAGCTCATCAGATATTATTTAATTATAAATATGAGCTTTTAAATCAAAAGTCACCTTAGTGATGCTCTTTCACTATGACATGTTCTTGTAAGCACCGACATCCTTCGTTTACAGGTTGACACATCTCCTAAAGATATGTATTGTTAAGGGTCTCCATCTTTTCCAGAATTCTATCAGGGTCTACATATCTTCCCAAGATATTTTCTAGTCAAGTCTCCTTGGCTTCCTTGGATGTTGACTGCCTCTTATCATGATTGTACTTCTCACGATCTCTTCCTTTCTTTCTCCACACAATTTGATTTTATTCCCAAGAGCTTTTGATATGCAGTTCCTTGATTATGTACAACCACCTCATATCCCATATGAGAACATATTATGTTGATTTCATCTGGAGTGGATCATTCCTTTTGACAACTTGTGCATCAAAGGAAATTATATTTTCCTTTTGTTCATACTTCTGAAGATAATTGTATATTACTTGCAACCATATGACATGACTTCATAGCATCCAGTGTAAGCATAAATATACATGTACCTCATCTCTTTTCCTTTCGAGTCATCCTGCAGCATTTTTCCATAGAATGAAAAGTTTCATTCTCTTGACCTGCCTTATCAATATGCCATCATATCTTAATCCCAGAATTCTACAAGTTAGAATTCTCGATGAAACCTTTTTGCTTTCTTTCTAACCAGTGAATCCAAAGAGGACTCCATTAGAAAATGTCAACCCCTATTTCCATATTGATTAATGAATGATGAAACTTGAACTAGATGACTGCCTTCTATAAATATTATTTCCAGTGAGGTTCCCAAGAGATACTTATCTCATAGCATAGTTGTCACATAAATGTGTTATAGATATCCTCCTATGACGAGTGTTCCTCCTTCAATGCTTCCATCATAATGCCAATTCTAAAGTGATGCATCTATCTAATATACAATGCTTCCTAACATACTATTTTACCACTGACAGATACCTCTTAAAGAGGAAGATGATCTCAATCATAGTAGATATCTTTCACCTCTTCTTTCTTAGGTTTCTTTGAATCTGGTTCTTGTATTTCTCCAGCGACATGGGTTTCTTCCTTTTTCCTCTTGTCCTTAATAGATTTGGGATAATCCTTCCAATAGTTCGCAAGTTCATTACATCCATAGCATCGTATCTTATCCATGTTTCTCTTTTTCTTCTAAGGACCAAACTTACCGAATCTTCCCTTCTTGACATGGCAGCATAGGCTTGATTCTCTTTATTTGACCCTGTATCAATTTTAGCTTTTAAAATAGTCTCTTATATCTTACATAGAGACCATAAATCCTGGAATGGTGTTGCTTCTTTCTTCCCATAGATGCTTGAAGTGAAGTTTCCCCATCCCTCCTATAGAGCGTTCAGCACCACTGTAGACATTTCTCTATCAGACATTACTTCTCCCAATTCCTGCAGTTGATCTCGCATTTCAGAAATCTTCATAAAATATGAAGTGATTCCTTCCTCTTTTGACAACTTCGACTTGTATAGTTCTTGTCTCGAAGATATTACTTCCCTTGCAGTGCTCACCAAGAAAAGCTCCACCAATTTGTCATATTTTTCTTTTGAAGATTCTAGTTTTTATATAGGGGATGAGAGAGTCCTTTATGGATTCTATAAGAATCCTCTGGGCTCTTATGTCTCCCTTCATGTATTTGGCATTTGCTTGAGTATCTTCTTTTGAAGGTCTAGTTGCCGACCCTTTGATATAGTCCATGACTTCATTCTCAATAAGATTTAGATTTGTTCTTTTCTTCAAGTTTGACCAAGTTTGGAGAGCTTTGACTATTGTCAACTTGAGCTAACTTTGACTTGTTGGAAGACTTTGAAAGGAGGGTTGACTTGGGTGCTGTGGAAGGTCTTTGTCTTGGATTTTGGGTCTTGGATTTCTCACTTTGATCTGATCCTATAGGAAGAGAAGAGTTGACTGAGTTTTCCCCCTTGTGGGGTTTTGCCCTGGCTTGGAGCCTATATCTTGTGTTCACTGTCTTCTTATGATCTTTATGTTTATGTTTTGGTAATTGTTTGATGAAGAGAACATAATAAAAGTAGAAAGAAGCTAACATACATTCACAAGCAATTATCAAGTAAGAAAAACCAACCCTAACTGGCTGCCCTAGTGATTTCTCGACAATGCCTTCATTTGTTTGGGAGTCAAACTTTCCTATATTTTGGTCATCCCTTTATGCAACATTTGCTTCCAAATATTCTAAAATGCTTGACACTAGTTGTTCTTCCCTTCCACACTTCACAGGGACTTTTGTCATTGTCGCTTTTGAGCAATCATCTGTTCAAAATGTGCACAGTTGTATGTACTACTTGTACCAAAATGATATTACTTAGCTTGGATTCGTGCAACAAAGTTCTAGCCATCTCTTCCATGGTCTTGTTCTTTCTTTTAACCAATCCATTTTGTTGAGGAGTTCTAGTTGTTGAGAATTGTCTTAATATTCCATGTTCTTCACCATAGTCATTGAATTCATTTGAAGTAAATTCCACTCCATTATCTAATCTCACGAATTTGACTTTCAAATTAGTTTCATTTTCAACAAGTTCCTTGAATATTCTAAAATTTTCAAAAGCTTCAGACTTATTTTTAAGAAAACAAACCTAGTCATCGTTGTGTATTCATCAACAAGCAACATAAAGTATTGTTTGCCATCTAGCCCTTTTGTTCTTGTTGACCCACATAAATCAGTATGTACAAGTTCCAGTGGTTTTGTCATGGAATGTTCCTTATTTTTTAACTCAAATCCTGTTTGTTTTCCATGCTAACAATACTTGCACATAGTATTTGAAGACTTCGTTATTTCAGGCATATTCCTTACAGTTTGCTTCTTGTTGATCTTGACAAGATTGTCAAAGTGCATATGCCCCAATCTCTTATGCCAAAGCCAATTTTCATCTTCCTTTCCCAAGAAACATCTTTCCTTTCCAATCTCATTTAAGATGTATATGTTCTTTGGAATTCGTATTGTTGTTGCAACCAATTTCCCTGATCCTTTTTTCCTTATTTCACATTCTTTTGAATTGAATAGTAGTGTGTGTCCTTCATCACACATTTGGATAATTCACTTAACAAATGATGCTCCATATCTTCCCCAAATAAAACATTATTTGCCACCACATCTTTGCTTTCAAGCCCAACTGTCCCTTACCCTATCATTTTGGCAAAGTAATCATTCCCAAAAGTGACAAATCCTTCTTTTCTATTTTTCAATGTTATAAATATATTTTTTCTCCAGTCATATGCTTTGAGAATCCACTATCAATATAGCATTAACTTCTCCTGCTTTGGGCTTGTAGAGTAAGCCCACAATCCTCAGCGTTCAAATCTTCCTAATTCTTTATCCAAGTTCTTGGGTGTTCCTTTATATTTGTCAGTTCCTTGTTTCCCTTGAAGGAACTATCAAATTGCTTCTACAATTCCTAGCTATGTGTCCAAAATTGTTGCATTTCTAACATTCAATTTCATAACTCAAAGCTCCAAAACTATTATATTTTTTGTTAAAAACACATGAGGCTTTTTACCATAACTACCTTCATAGTAGTTCTTGGGGATTTCATAGCTATTCTTGTATTTCTACCCCTTGCACAGGCTCTACAATTTATAGCCTTATGCCCAAAATTATTACAAAAATAACACACTCCAAGAAAAATATTATGGTACTTGAGTGTAGGTGGTCTTCTTGATGGTGTTCTCCTTCTAAAGCCATGATCTTCTTCTTGAATCTTCTTCATTGATGGTTGTTGTGTGTACCCCTTTAGCGGCTTGTATTCTTCTTTCATGATAGGACCCTTGAGCGCATCAACATAGCTTCCTTGCTTTGCTTCGTTTTCTGTCATCATAGAGCTTGAACCTTTATCAAAATTAGTTTGTTTATATACTAGTCCAAACCTGTCATTGAATGGTTTCTGGTTGTTGACGATTTCATCCAACATTTTGGTACTACTGTCAAAGCTCTGCTAGATATCCTTCTCCTGTAGTTCCTTCCTCAAGGAGACAATCTCAGCTTCTAGATTCCCAGTTATTCGCTCTTTCTCTTTCTACTTATCTCTTTAGTGTTTCTTCAATCACCCTGGCTTCTTCTAATTGTACTTCCAAATTTATGATACTCTACTTGGTTTCTTCAAAGTTCCTGTTGGGACTTTGTAAACTTTTTGTTAGTTTCTTTACCTCTTCCTTGAGCATGAGACATTTCTTCCTTGTTCTTCTAATATCACTTAAGGCACTAATCAATTCTGACTCAAGATCCACTTCTTCTTCTTCATTATTGCCTTCGTAGTTTTCAGGAGTTTCATTATGACTATTTAATGCCATGAAGAGCATTCTATCAGAATCATGGTCACTATCATCATCTTCATCAGATGAGCTACTATCTTCTCTTGAATAGACACTTTTATTCTTGATGAATTCTCCCTTGTTCTTCCCTTTCTTTCTTTTTTGATATTTGTTTTCTTTGTTATAACTTTCTTCTTCATCACTATCCAACCCCTTTGCAAAAGGACGTTTAGAAGCATATTGACCAATTCTACAACATTCAAAACATTTTAAAGGGAGCTTACCTTTATATTTGTCAGTTCAGCTTTTCAACTTTCTCACAAAGTTGGCTTCTTCTTCATCGTCTAAATCATCACTACAGCTAAAGCTTGTTTTTTACTTTTGCTTGTTCTTCCTTGTCTTCTTGGAGACCTTGAAAGTTGCTTCCCTTTTAGATGGATTTTCCTGTTTCGTAATCATTTCATATACTGTAAGAAGTCCATGTAGCTCATCCATACTCAACATAGATAGATCTTGCCTTTCATATAAAGCTGGGATTTTAGAATCAAATCTCACTAGGAGAGATCTTAGTATCTTTTGTACGATGACTATATCTGCGATCATCATTTGTGACTATTTCAGCCCTCTTAGGAGATTTTCAGCATCTTTGTATCTTGGAGAGATGTGATCTATGTAGTACTTCTCCTGCTCCTCCCTGCAGCCTCCCCGTTGCCATTCCCGCAGCCCTCGCCCCGCAACCTCCCCGCTGCCATTCCCACAGCATGCTCCTCTCCCACAGCTGCTACTCCCTCCCACTGCTCCCCCTCGCCTGCTCTCCCCGCGCTGCCATTCCCGCAGCCCTCACCCCGCCTACCCCTCCCCGTAGCCTCCCTGCAGCCATTCCCGCAACTACTACTCCCTCCCGCTGCTCCCCCTCGCCTACCCCTCCCCGTAGCCTCCCTGCTGCCAGTCCCGCAGCTACTACTCCCTCCCGCTGCTCCCCCCCCCCCCGGCCTGCTCTCCCCACGCTGCCATTCCTACAGCCCTCACCCCGCCTGCTCCTCCTCGTAGCTTCCCCGCTGCCATTCCCTCAACCTCCCTCCCGCAACCTCCCGCTGCCATTCCCGCAACTACTACTCCCTCCCACTGCTCTCCCCCGCTTGCGCCCACTTGCTCTCCCCCGCTTGCTCCTGCTCTTCCCCGCAGCCTCTCGCTGCCATTCCCACAGCCCTCACCCCGCAGCCTCCCCGCTACCATTCCCGTAGCCCTCACCAACGCTTCAACTTCCACGAGCCGGGATGATGGAGAGGAAGGAGAATAAGGAAAACAAGGACCCCAGGGGGACCGAATTTCCTCCTCCCCCAAATTTCAATGACAGAGGGCCACTTAAGTATCTCAAGCAGTGCCACAACGAGCCAGGAACTGTGTATAGCCCCACCGACATCGCGCTGGAAACCGACTTCATATTCTGGACTTCCCAAATCAAGCAACTACTGAGGAAAATGGAACTCCTTGAAGCGGAAAGCTACAGGCTCCACTCCGAGATCGGCAATCTGTCCAAAAGGGTCAGGGAGGTCAAGGAGGATAACTCGTCCCTAAAGAATAAGCTGCAGGAGTGCAGAGAACTCATCCCGGTACACCCACCGGATGAAGTCTTACAGGCGGAAATTCAAGTTCTCAGGGACAAACAAGAAGAAATCAAATCACAACAGGTTTCTTTCAAACAAAAAACGAAATCACATATCAATTCATGCGCACAGGTGGTCAGAGGTAAAGAAAAGGCCCCAGCTCTTACAGCGGTGGAAGAGGTTGTGCAGGCCAAACTTGTTGAGGAAAGGACCCGACGAGCAAGAGAACTAAACCTCAAGGTGAGGGGACTTCCCCCTCCCACTCCTTCATCGAAAACACTGGAGCTAGGCCACAGATTCCTGCGTGACACGCTTGACATACCCGACATAATGTTGGATAGGGCATGGCTGAGGCAGGACTCGACTCTTTTCCTCAAATTCCGCAACTCCACGAATAGGCTTCGAGCGCTTCGGGCAAAGCAGAAATTGTTCTCCCTTCCAGACAAGGTATTTCTGGATGAGGACCTCACAAGAACACAGGTAGCTGAACTCAAATAGGCCAGAGAACAGGTTGCGACAACAAGACAGGCAGGAAAGTGGGCAGTCATCAGAAATCTTCGGGCGGTTATTAGAGATTCCTTCCCTCGGGGGTGGGTTCCTCGAACCGGGAGCTCAAAATGACAGGCCCAAGCGGAAAGGAGACAGGGTACGAGTACTTCGGTCCATTGCTGAAATGGAAATGGTTCCTTTTGGTCATCGCCTGGCCTACTTCATGACGCCCTCACTTCATCAGACATCCTACTGTTACCGAAACACATGCGAGCCCAATTCGCCCTCTCCCTAACATCACAGGATACTAGTGGACCTCAGCTTGCAGACAGGAGACACGAAGTTCAGGAGGGGTCAAAGGATCTAGAGGGGTAGCAAGCCTCGCCAGAGATGATCTTAGAAATAGAATCTCGATGGTAGCGACCGATGCCCACGCCAGATTCATGTGGATTCAGATCAGAGCCAACGTCTCCCCTCTGAGAGACCTCTACATTGCGGTGTGTTACTTTCCCCCCGCCTCGTCTTCTTTCGCTATCCATAACAGCAACGAAGATCCCTTCACAGACTTGTACTCTGATATTACCAAATACTCAGCAGTGGGAGACATCATTCTCATGGGGGACTTTATGCCCAAACTAGAGACCTCTAGATACCCATCCATGATTGTATAGAAGACATGTTCTGCACTCGAGGGATCAATTCAACCTCGATGAGTATGCACCGGACATCGGAGGATAGTTTGGTCCCCACCACAGCCTACAGGGAACAACTTCTGCAACTGGGAGAGTCTCACGAGTTGATAATCCTGAACGTCCTTCCTTGTTTTCCATCCTCCCACTTCTTTACTTGTCGACCCCACGAAGGGGGAGCGAGTGTGGTAGACTACGCTCTTGCCAGCCCGGATCTCCTCCCACACATCAAAAACTTTTCCATCACACCCGTTCCCTTGGCTAACCATGCACTTCTCTCACTTTCACTTCAATTTGGCATCCCTTGCACATCCCCTCTTATTCCGCACAATCCACCCTGTACCCTCTTCTGGTTCGAGGAAGGCGACCCTGACGCCTTCTCCTCTACCCTCAAGCACGCACTTCCACCAGAAGTCCAGTTCGCCTCTCTTGAGTCCGTCAATGACAAATACCAATGCCTTTCATCCGCAATCTAGGAGGCCACACTCCAATCCTTTCCTTCCTCCACCCGCTCCACTGCCGCCCCCCCAAGTTGGGAGGTTGACCTCTGAATAAGTGGTATGACCACGAGTGCAAATCTCTACACCAGGATCTCCGGCACGCCTTCAGGCTTTCCTTGCCGTCGCACCCCAGCATCCATTCCGCCTACCGCCGCCTCCTTCGCCGCAAGAAGCGTCATTTTATTTCCCACCAAAGACGGGTTCTTTCTACTCTCCTTCTCCACTCCCCCAAAGAATTCTGGGGCACCATTCTTTCCAGGCGATCTCCCACCCCTACCGAACTTGACCCCACCTCCATGTTCTCCCACACTTCCAAGTTGTATGACATCCCCGGGCAGCCCCCCATTCAGGTTATTTCCCCCCCCCCCCCAAGCCACCTGTCACTTCTTCTCCGACAAGGATATCAGAGAGGCAATCTGGGCAATGAACAGCAGCAAAGCCACAAACGAAGAAGGCTTCCAGGCAGAATTCTTCAAACTTGGGCTTCGCCCTCTGGTTGGTTACCTAGTGGATCTCTTCAACCATGTCATTCGAGATGCCTTCCCTAATGAATGGTCCCACCACATTATCTACCCCATCCATAAGGCAGGATCTACCTCCGACCCGAAAAATTACAGAACGATCATGGTCGAACACACATTCTCCAAGCTATATGCTACTGCCCTCCACAGGGGGCTCTCCAACTTCCTAGAGCAGAGACATCTTAGGGCCAGGGACCAAGCAGGTTTCAGACCGGATCATCAAACCACTGACCATATCTTCACTCTTCGAGCGGTGATCGAGAAAGCCCAACATCGGTCCTCGAAGGTATACTGTTGTTTTGTGGATTTCAGGAAAGCCTTCGATTCGATCCCAAGGGAAGACCTCTTTCAAAGACTGAGGGAGATTGGCATCTCTTCGACTCTTCTGACTGCTATTATGCACCTCTACAAGTCCGTCCTCGGTCGTCTCCGCACGGTTGGAGGGATGTCGGAGTTCATCAGGAGCACTATTGGGGTCAAGCAGGGGTGCCCACTTTCCCCCACTCTTTTTGGGATCTACATTGATGAACTGGAATCTTTCCTCCGAGAGCATATCCAGGAATCGGATGGGTGCCTTCTCCACCATGTCTTGCTTGATCTCCATCCTACTCTTTGCCGATGACATTGCCCTCCTAGCCTCCTCCCCGGAAGGCTTACAGAGACAGTTGGATGCCCTTGCAACATTTTGTGACCTTCGGCATCTGACGGTGAACCTGAGCAAAACCAAAGAAATAATTTTCAGCGGGGTGAAGAAGACCTCGATCTTCCGCTTCCTATTCAAGGGAGAAGAAATCGAAGTCGTCAACAGTTACACGTACTTGGGAGTGCAGTTTACAGGTCCTCATTTCAACCTTCTGTCGGCTCTTCAGCCCAGGATAAACAAAGGATATGGTTCCTTGGCCCTTCTTGAGAGACAGTGCTTCCGTCACCACTTCCAGGACATCTCATCCAAGATGAACATCATGGATACCTTGATCTGCCCCACCGTTCTTTATGGATCAGAGGCTTGGGGGCCATCACTACTGGAGTCTTATTGGGCCTTGGCAGAGAGAGTCCAGACCCTTCTCTTGCGCCACTTCATTCGGTGCAAGCAGACAGTTCCTCAGAACATCATCCTAGCAGAGTTCGGGGCTAACCCCTTCCGCTTGGAAACAATCTTCAGGATAGTATCTTTTCTTCATCGGATCTGTGGGCTGGCAGACAAGAGAGAGGGTAGAGACAGGTAACAATACTTTGCCTATTGCTCCTCGGAGAGCATCGCCTATACACAGACAGTCCGGACCAAATGTTGGTTCACTGGGGTGACAAAACTCCTAGGTCTTATAGGTATCTAGATGGATCACCTCCCCCCGTTCAAGTATTCACTAAACGCTCCAGGGCACCTCCTTCCAAACCAGCAAGAACTCAACAAAATCATCAGGAAGGACATCTACAGGCGGTACATTCGGACTACATGGATCAATCCTCCAGGGGAACTGCGCCCAAAGATGGCCTTCTACGCTGAGCACTTTCTGGAGATCAGGGATGGACTCGTTGTTATTCCCCAATACACCTTCCAACATTGGATGCATGCTATTAGGATCCCCCTCCGACAGCGCAGGTTTGGATCGCATAGGCTTCGAGTGGAGACAGACCATCACATTGGCAGGACGGTGAGGATTTGTCAGCTCTGTCACTTACAGGAGGTGGAGACTGAGTCACACTTCATCTTCAGATGCCCAGTCTACTATGAGATCCGAGGGCATTTCCATTGTTTATTCAGGGGCCCCCAGAGCCTAGCCACCTTCCTTAGATACACTGACCAGAGATGCTTGGCACTCTACCTTCAAGAGACCTTTAGGCATCGTTCGCTTCTGCTCCAGCCTCCTACCGTTTCAGAGACCACACATAGATCACAAATTTCTTCAGGGTGCTCACGACATCATGAGGCACCAAGAGAACCATCGATCGATCCATAGACCATGATTCCAGATCAGTGCAAATCTGGGAGTCTCGTCCCACTAGACCCCATTAGCACTCCAAGACCAGACCCCCCTCCGAAAGACGCCCCAAATCCTCTAGACGGCAACAGCAACAATCCAGTCCCTCCTCAGGGCAACAGACATTAACAAGTTTCCTTCAGCCCTCTTCTATCGGCCTCGGATGTTAGGAGTAGGAGTCCTCCCCCCTCCGTCAAGAGGCTCCTCTATCTCCTCCAGGACCTCTTCATCACAGCTCATTGTCATGATGCTCTAGTCATCTAGCTTTCGCTTTACATTGGCAATCTTTGTACTTTGTAGTTTGTATTTCCTGCTTTCCTGCTTTTATAAAGGAAGGGGACCGTTTGGTCCACCGGCTAGTCGTGTTGTAATCATTGTAACCCGTAGTCCCATTGACCTTTTTGTGGTCATTCTTTGGACATTAATAAAATTATCTTATCTTATCTTTATCTCCTAGTATTCACAATCTCATCAACCCGAAAAAAGTAAGTTGCAATGTCTTCATCTTCCTTCACCTTCAGGTGTCCAAACTATCCTCTATAAGTTTGAAGCTTGGCCCCTTTGACCTTTTCATCTCATTCATACACATTTTTGAGCTTATCCCAAATTTCCTTTGTTGATTCACAATGCATAACCTTGACAAATTATGATCTTGTCAACCCTCCTAGAATGGCATACATAGCCTTTGAATTTACTAATTACTTTTATAGAGTCGTCTTCCAACCAGATCTACTGGAGTAGAGGCTAGTACCTTGTATTCATTTAGAACAGCTTGCCAAATATCAACTCCTTGTGCTTCTAAGAACAATCTCATCCTTATGCTCCAAAAGGCATAATTTTGTCCATCAAACAATGGAAGAGCATGTTTGGTGTATTTGCTTGCCTTTCCATGAGTCTTATTGAGATCTACCTTTCGTGGTCAAACTATTTCTAAAAGAACCCGCTCAGAAATTAATTGTTGGAATATTTAGCAAATACTAAGAGGGGGGCAAATCAATATTAACCATTTTTAACTTCAAAAAATTGTAAATATGTAGCAATAACATAACTTATGATTTAAGAGAATATATGAATATATTATTATAGATGAATGAATGATGATGTTACAAATGAGGGGCTTCGTTATAAATACAAGGGGGGGTGCCCTTTCATACGAAGAGACGTGTCCTTTTTACAAGGCACATTTTTACACCTTTTCATTAATTATTATCTATTATTATGTTTGTTACATTTCCACCCTCTTAAGGAATGGTTTGTCCACAAAGCATAATGAGCAGGACTCTCTCTAGTTGCGCATGTCGCTTATCTATTTTCATTTTCGAATTGCTCCCCTTTTAACTTATAAAGGGTTAATATATCCATTTTTTCTCCAATCATCTTCATTAAAATATGAATACTGTGTCTTTAAAAATTTTAAAGGGCAACCTACTAACATTTTTTTTATGTTGTTAATTTACATGAAACATATATAGTTCGCTGTAGTTTTGAATAAAGATTTGTATGGAGATGAGAGTAACCATTTCCTATATTATTTCCACGAATTTTGTTAACTTCTCATTCCCATTGTCGCAAGACAATATATGTAGAGCGTGCATTAGGTTTATCAATTCCACTATGAATTCCCCAATCTAGGAACCAGATGCTATTTGGATTGGCCTAAGGGGGGAATATTCAAGGTGTATGTGTACAGGAACAAGTAATTCTCCTCATTCTAGGGATAAGTAATGATAGAGACTTTGGAAACTACCCAGAAGACAGATCGATGCGGGCAAGATAAGAATTGGTCCACCCAACGGATGCCACCTACATTCCTCATCAACAATCATTTTTGTAAAATCACTCCCTTCAATTCGTGGGCATCTTTGGGTTGCCCAAAAACAGAATTGATCCCCTGCACGAGACCCTTTTCCTTTGAGACGAAGTCAAAGGCTGGGTCGAGGCCGTAGCGTGAGAGTTATTCCTCCATTTTCATCTGAATTCTCAAATCAAGTTGCAAATCTATGGCCCATAGAGTTCTTTTACTGAATCTCGATTCTAAGTGAGGCTAGATGCAGGTATTCTAACTAGTTTCGACATGAAGCTATTTGAAATCAGACAGCGAAACTCTTCGGGTATTTTTTTCACCACTTATAGTCAGCGATATCTGGGCTTTGGCTGTGGCTTTAGCTTTGCTTTCGCTTTCCAAAATCGTTGCGCATTTTTATGAACCTTGTATCTAGTTGTTATTCCTATTGGTCGTACATCATCACCTATATTGGAGGACAACAAAGTAGGAGGTTGTTGTTGAATCGGGAGATTGTCACTTGTGTTTGCTAGTGGGCCTGATTAATTGTTAGAATTGGTACCAAGTTCCAACGCTTTTGGTATTCGCCCGCAGTTGTTGTTGTTGCAAGGGGTTGTTGTTGTAATTTGTATCTTCATTATTAGCGGTGGTAGTTGTGGTAGCACTAACGACAACGGTTATTTCTTTTAGTTTTCGATAAGGAGTAGCGGTAGAAACACCTTTTTGGTATTGATCACATGCTTCACTTTCCTCATCGTCGCTAATTGAATCTAGTTGAAAAGTGGTCTCACACTTCCATCTCCTCATATTCAGTCTCATCTATAGCTTATGCATCTTCAAGTGTTGAATATGGCATTTCAAAGTGCTTTCAGGTGTGTGATCCCCATGTTTCCCATGTTCCTAGGACGAGGGGGCGCTTGGGAAGACATTTCCACACGTCCCCATTTTGGGGAAACTCGGGTAAATGCAAGGGGAAATGTTCCCCAATGTGGGAGACGTGTTTCCCACATAGAGTGATGCTTGTGGGCATCCCTGCTCAAAAAAGGCTAGGAATTCACCCCAAATTTTGCCTAAAAACAATAATTTATGAGTGCGTAAGCCTAATACTCAAACCTAGGTCCCTACTAATGTTATGTAATTAATGGCAATGTTATATTTAAAGTAGAAGGATGAAAATGAAGGACATTCTTTTACTTAAATTTTCAACATTACCATTAATTGTTTCTGGATTTTTTACGAATGTTTCCAACTCCAGAAGACTTGGAATACAGATATCCATGAGGATACAAATATTATATTAGATAGTATGATGAATGAGATAAGATGATTCAGAATTACAAATGAGGCCTGCTTATATACCTAGGCAGGTGCCTTTCAACCTAATTACTAATTAACTAATTAATCATTATTTACATTATTTTATTCATTACATTGCCTTCCTCCTCAAAAAGCTTTGTCCTCAAAGCATATTGATGAAAGGCCTCGATTTCTTTTCCTGTTACGAACATCTTCTCGTCTCGGGGCAGTGATCCTTGTCGATACAAGTTGATATGATCCTCTAAGTGACAAACAAAATTGTCGCACTGAGAATGGATCGGACCATCCTAAATCAATCTTCTGTGGAATCTTACGATGACTAGCAACTTGTGACAACTTGTTATCACATGAGTGGATCGCACCGACATTAGTATTCTTCGGAATATCAGCTTGATGTTTTTGTTCTGAACACATAGCTTGGTTGATTTGTCTGCTCCTGTGATTTCGATGTCGATAAGGAACTTTTTTGGTTTGACTTCTTTGATTTTCTTCTGGCAAGAATGTTATTGAGTTGGTTGCAGAACCTTTACTTAGAAAGTTCCTCGTCTAAACTGCAACATCTAAGTTTGTATCTTCTGCAACTTGCTTGTCTTCTTCTTGAGTGTGACATTTACTGGATCAATGTTCGTTTTTTCTTCAACTTGAATTTCATTGATTCCTTTTCGACAAGTTGTTGCACCTTGTTTTCTAATGACTTCTTGTCTTTCTTCAACTTCTTAATTTGCGTTAGCAATTTATCGTTGTGATCCTTGAGGCGAGCAACTTCTTCATTCTTGTTAGTTGTGATTTTGTCAATTTCCTTTTGCATATTTTGGATTGCCTTTTTACTTTCTTGAAGAATTACTTTTGAAATTTCTTGTATGTCTTCAAGTGTCACTGAATTTGGCTTCAAGTTAACGTCCTATAGCGTAATTTTCTTCTTTTTGTAGGAGAATGTCAAAATCTTCTTTTTTGTATTAAGGATGAATGCCCTAGAATTTCCATCCATGGTGAACCCAACACAATGTCACTATCATTATAAAATAAGGATTTCACAGTAAATTGTGAGATAAAAGTATAATCCCCAATACTTAGTTGTAGATACCAAATGAAGCGAACAAAGTTCCTTCTCAAGTTATATACTCCAGAAGACTTGGAATACAAAGATATCCATGAAGATACAAATATTATATTAGATAGTATGATGAATGAGATGAGATGATTCAAAATTACAAATGAGGCCTGCTTATATACCTAGGCAGGTGCCTCTTCATGAAAGGTCATGTCTTATCAGACATGGCCTTTCAAACTAATTACTAATTAACTAATTAATCATTATTTACATTATTTTATTCATTATATTCATATGAAGAAAGTAGAATTTTAGATCCCACTCAATACCCAACAAACTTAACAGTTTTCAAGATTTCAGAATTGGGGGAAATTGCAATATTTCGATTGGATTCTATCATGTATGTGGGTATGGAACTGCATTTAATCAATAGCACCAACCCCTCTATCTACATTGATGTTGGTGGCACTAATTGTTGAACTCCTCTCTCATGACCCTATTAAAAATGTACCCATCACTAAAACAAAATCTCGATTTGACATGTTGAGCTTTTTCCATCTTATTTTAATTTTTATCGAATGACATAGATGATGAAGATCCCAATATAGACAATGAATTTGATGATATGTAGGTATTTGTTGTAGCATGATTGTTTTGGATTATAAAGGTCATCTAAAGCTTCTTTGTGGATGTATTTTTGGTTCAAAGATGGATTGCATTCAATGTTATTTTGGTTATATGCACACTTGATATATATATATAGAGAAAACATTCCATATTTGTATACAATACTTTGGATTCATTATGATGCACATAACTATTATCTTTTTTTTTCAAAATTAGAATATTTATGTATATTTTGGTTGACCAATTTTTTTTTCAGTTCCTAATTTTGGGGTCGATCAGTTTTATGACTAATCCGGTGTTGGACATTGGATATACCAACGCTCCCCGTGTGTTTCGCAACATGGACTAACACCTACGGGTTTTGGTCTAATGGCAATCGTGATTCCCAACATCTAGTTCTAATAACATCGGTTCATTGTCCATTGTTAATTTTTAGTTTTGACTTCTGAGTCTTGACTCTAGATACTAATGACCTCATACCGAGTCTTTGACTCATCACTCTTTATTATTTTTGAGTTTGAATAATTTCAATTTACTATTCTAGTCTCCAAACTTTAGTATCTACTATTTTGTTTAGTACTAATGAGATTATAGAATGATGACTGATGAATTTAAATCAAAGTAAATTCTAGAATGATGAATGACGAATTTGAATAAATGTAGATTATAGACTGATGGATGATGAATTTATATCAATGTATAAAATATTTTACTATTTCTATTTCATATAATCATTTATAATGTATGAATCAATATATTTCACTATTGAATTTATAATATGTTAGAATTATATTGATTCATACAATATTGAATTTATAAATATTAGAATTATATTGATTCATACAATAATGAATTTATAATATGCTAGAATTATATTGAATTTACAATGTCAAAATTCATGCAAGCGTAGCAATTGGCACTTAATTCATAGCATATTATAGATCTACTGATAAATTGTATAGCTAAGTTCATTAACACAATAAATTCAGAAGCAAAATATACCAATCTCAATCACAATGCACAACAAATTCTACCCAATCACAGTTTTTCATTGATTTTCAGAACTTTACTTGGGCTCTCGTCCTGGGAAAATGGCCCAACCAAGAAAGATTACAAATTACCAAACTGCCTTAGATCACATCCAATAGATCAAACCCTAGATCGATACTCGATCCCTTTGGTTGATCTCGATCTCCAAGACCCAGCACACTAGAGTATGACACTCCTCACTAAGATGTTTCTCTCAATCTTGTGCTATTGTATGGTGTGTGTTCTCTGTCTCCTTAGCCTTGCTTTGATAAGTTTACATTGAGCTAAATCCCTAACCCTAGTCTCCAAAGTGATTGACAGCCAAGATTAGATATTGCCTCACTTGAGATTAAAGGTTGGGATAAAAACATAATCACTAAAGTAGTTAATTTACTTTCCCTAAGTTTACTTTTGCTCAATAAGTCAACATAATAATTATGTGTTTTTCCCAAGTTAGACCTAAGCAAGTTAGACTTAAGCTAAGTTACAAATGCAACTTGCTCACACTAGAGCAAGTGTAAAAGAGACTTTGGGTGACTTATGCATGCCCATACACTTAGGCCTATGCCAAAGTGCTTGTCTAAGCTACAAACATCAACAATATAACCTAATGTCCCCTGCCCCCTCCAAATTTCCTTAAAATTTTGGGGTGCTCCAGCATGTCCCCCTTGTGCATCTCCCTATTCCCGTGTCCCCCCATCCCAAAAACATGGTGCAACATAGTTTGTAACCAAGAACACTTGAATATTGATCATTGTCCTAATAATCGTGATGTGAAACATAGTGCTTCCACTTTATGATGCTCATTTTCTTCTCCTTTGGACATATCATCTCTCTTTAGAGATCTTTCAAACTTGGAACGAAAAGCTTGCATATTGATTCAAAAAGTTATGAAACTCCACAGCACAAAACAGTCAAAGTAGGAAGTACAAGATTACGATTTGAGGGCAATGGCAATGACTTCATCAATAGAAGCAGTCTGGATTGGATAAACACTCTCACAGACAAACCAAAACATAAAAGTGTTAAAGCTTGTGGTAGCAAGCTTGGGGTAGCTTCAGAAGGTGTTTTGCATAGGCTTGGAGTCTTCGCATGTAGGAGATGATTTGTTGCCATGGTGTTTGCTTTATGGAGTAAGCGATTTATGTCTTCTTTCCTAAGTCTAACTTGTGAAATAATTAAAGCCAATTAATTATTGTGAACTATCAAGTCAATTTCTAAGGATAAATAATGAAATTAAGTGACTTAGAAATTATCTCAACCTTTGATCTCCAAGATCTTCTAGAAGGGAGATTAGGGTTAGGGATTTTGGGCTTGATGAAGATTATAAAACAATCCTAATGGAGAGGTCAAGACACACAAGTAGAGAAAGTGATTTTCTCTAGAGTGAGAGGCTCAACTAGACTACAGCATAGAGGAGGAAGAGTGTAGGCAGATTCAAGTGTTTCCAACAAGTCAAATTACTGGGGATTGCAAGGTTGAATTGCTCAAGCGAGGAGGTCAAACTATTGGAGAGACCCATTTGCCAAGGTCAGTTGAATCTCCTAAGGCGCAAAGGCTCTTCAAAGGGAGGGCGCGGGTTCAAGTTGTTGGTGAGAGGTGGGCCAAAATTCTCCAAGCCGAATTTCTTCAAAGGCTAATTTCCAGTGGGTCGAAATTCCTAGCGCCAAATTCTTCCAGTGGGACCAAGTTACAAGTTCCAATCAATGATTCAAAGAATGTGAAAGTGGCTCTGAAAGGATGCACCAAGCATTGGACTACCTTTGTGGGTGGGATCCTAGTTAGGAAACAACTTCCTAATTGGAGCCAATTGAGGGATGATTTCATCCAGAAGGAGATCTGGGACACATAGGAAATAGTTAAGAATAACTTAGTCTAGTGTAGAATTAGGTAAAGTGTGTTTCTTTAACATGTACATTTGTAACTTATAATCCAATGGTCACGATTTGTAGTGATCCGACGGTTATCTCTCACCTCAGTATTAACGGCACTTAATTTGTGGCTTAACACCCGATTGGTCCATGATCTCTATTTAAAGAGCATGGAGGGTCATTTGTCCGGTAACCGTTTATGAGAGAAACATATGTAACTTTTCTTTTTATATTAATAAATTTCCTGAAGTGGCCGCGTTGGCTTAGGGCGTGGACTGTTTCCCTCTTTGAGGGTTTTAACCACGTGATTATACTAGTGTACTGATTTGTGATCTGTTTGTGAGTGGTGACCTCTGGTTCTTGATCTACAAAACTTACCCTGTATATTCCTACATGGTATCAGAGTTATTTTGAGGGCCGCGGCCATTGTTGATCAAAATCCGAAGCCGGTTTGACTACATGCGAATCCCGTTTTGTAGATCTACTATTTCTGAACATTTTTGGGCTTGGAGAATTGCTCGGTTGTGTCCGGAGCGTCTGTTACATTGAGGAACGCCTTTCGTTTCATGCGAAAAGGTTTCCAGTTGCCCAAGTTATGTCAGTTTAGATCTGGAAGTATAAAGCATCTATTTTGCAGTTATATTTGTTAATAGTTCTGCTTATTTCGGTTTTTTTCTGTTTATTTTCAGTATTAAGGTTTTATTTATTTGACGGATCTATACCCTCTTCTCTGTGTATGCTCTTTGTTGTGCGCTCCGTGCGATTTCGGCAAACCAAAAACAGGAAAAATGGATTTTTTTTGCTACGTATGCTCTTTCCCCGCGTCTTTGTGCGATCTCGGGAAATCAGAAATAGTGAAAAAAGTGATAGTTGTCGGTAAGGCTAACCGAAAATCTAACATTCTACCCTAAGGCTTTGCATTTCGTTTTTTTTGCTCGGTTTTTGTGTTTTTTTTTGGTGCAGGAAAAGGCACGCACACCGAAGAGTTCGAAAAAACATATAGAGAACCAAATTAACCAAACAACCAAATAAATAGAACAAAAAAAAAAAAAACCCCTTCCTCCTTTCGTACAATAACGTGATCCTTTTACTATCTCACTTGGTGAGGGGTTAGTTTATGAGAATAGATGTCTTGGGTTCAAGTCTCCTTCTCAAGCTTCTTTTGTAAAAAGTTTTTGTTCAAAGGGCCGGAATTTTTTTTAAAAAGCCGCACTTCATCCCATTCCCGTAACTATTCGGCATCTACAACTCAAATTTTTCAAAAGACATAACCTCTTCATCCGAAAGCCGTTTTTCGAGCCGTTTTTTTTTAAACGCCCTAATTTTTCGAGATCTTTCCATTGAAGCAGTTAGTTTCAGCTTTTCTCAGCTTCAGGTTTTTTTTTTAAATGGAAAGTGCATGTCCAGTTATTCTTAACAGCACCAATTATTTCCAACGGCTACCTCACATGGTAGATATACTTAGAAGTAAAGGGCTTTATAGAATAGTCACAGGACAAGAAACTAAACCTTCCGATGATGATAAAGCTACTAAATGGAAAAATAAACAAGATCAAGCACGAGGGTTGATAGGAATGTCCATTGCTCAAGATCTTCGATTTCATATCCTTGACATTGACACCCCTGATGAAGCCCTAGAAAAGCTAAAAATTGTTTTTGGCATTCAAAATCAAATCAGGGCCCACCAGCTTGAAAATGAGTTGCTTACTTTGGACCCCAATAATTTCTCCTCCATTGAAGATTTTTTGTCCAAATTTAAGACCCTCCGAATTCTTTTAGAAGGTTGTAAGATCAAAAAGGACGATGGTAGCCTCATATATTGCATTCTTGCTAAGCTTGGTCCTGCATACTCTGTATTTATTTCCGCCTTCCATTCCACCAGAGAAGCCATCATTTCTTCAGGAACCACCTACAAGAATCCCTCTTTTGATGCCTTTTGTGATTCTTTGATAAGAGAACAAGAAAAACTTTTACACCTTGGTCTTATCACTGCTAGAAACGCTTCTAAGAAAGCCTTAGCAGCCCAACAACAACCATATCAAAAAAATCCCAAGAAGCAGTATCCTAAAAAATATGGTCCTAAACCAAACAAGGGCCCTAAGCAATTTCAGCCGCAAACTGAAAAATCAAATCACCAAAATAATAAGGCAAATCAAAACAAAGGGAAGAAGACAGATAGACATTGCAACTTTTGCAATCGGGATGGCCATATAGAGTCCAAATGTTTTAAGAAGATGGAAGCCTTAGAAGCAGCAATGAAGAAGCACAACATCAATTTGGAGCACTCTTCACCATCATCTTCGGGCATGGCACTTTCTGCTTATGGTTGTCAAGCATCAAGATCTAGTTATGCATTAATTGTATCTTCTTCTTCTCCTTCTCATGAGTGGCTCGTTGATTCTAGAGCTTCTTACCACATGGCTAAAAATAAATCCATGTTTTCTTCTTTAAATGATTGTAACACCAAACATATTTATGTTGGTGATGATAATCTCTTAGTGTTGTAGGATCTGGAACCATTCATCTAGATAATGGTCAGTTTAATGATGTACTACGTGTTCCTACCTTGTCATGCAACCTTCTATCTTTTTATCAAATAACTCATTCAGGTGAAGGGAAAATAGTAGAATTCTCACCTCATGATGTTGTAATCAAGGACCTCAAAGATCCTAAACATATTTTAGCTACTGGCATTGCTAATGATTCCACAAGGTTGTATAAGTTTGACAACTTTGGGTCATCATCTCTTCCCTATGTTTTGGTGGCTCATAATGATGATGTGAGCAAACTTTGGCATGAAGGATTTGGTCACTTAAACTATCGCTCTCTTCAAACTCTATGTAAGGAAAATATGGTGACAGGCCTTCCTATGGTATCTTTCCGAGATGGTGTTTTCTCCGGATGTGTACTCGAAAAATATCATCAAGATACTTTCGACAAACGTGCCTCTTGGCACGCTTCAGCGCCTTTGCAACTTGTGCACAGTGATTTATGTGGTCCACTTCCTATTGTTTCTTTCTCTGGTTGCAAGTACTTCTTAACTTTCATTGATGATTTTTCATGACGCACTTGGGTATACTTCTTAAAAATCAAGAGTGAAGTTTTTAACACGTTCTTGGCTTTTAAGGCCTTTGTTGAGAAACAATTTGGACATCAAATTCTTAAGTTAAGATCAGACAATGGCGGAGAATATGTTAACAACAAAGTTATCAACTTCTGCACTAAACATGGAATTCAATTGAAAAATATTGTTCCATATACTCCACAACAAAATGGTGTAGATGAAAGGAAGAATCTCACCTTAAAAGAAATGGCTAATTGTATGCTTCAATCTAAAGGGCGTGGTCTCAATTTTTGGGTAGAAGCCATTAACTATGAAAATTACATAGTAAATCACACTCCTACTAAGGTTTTAAAGAATATAACACTAGAAGAAGCTTGGAGCTCAATCAAACCAGATGTAAGTCACTTTCATGTTTTTGAAAGTGATGTTGTGGGGCCTATATTCCGTGCAAAGTTCATGTGCTTCGAACCTAAGAGTGAAATTGTATTTTTGTTGATATTCAAGATGTCAAAGGATATAGACTCTTCAACCAAAATCCAAAAATATAATCATTAGAAGAGATGTAAAGTTTGATGAAAATATATTGGCCCACGAGCCTAGTTCGGCGGGTGTGCCACCTTTGGCCTGTGAGCTTGATTCGGCATATGTGCCACTTCTCTCTCTCTCTCTTCTATTTTTAATAACATTCCTTTTAGTTCAGATGATGACAGCGAGGATGACAATCCTCCTCTAGCTCGTGAAATTGTTCCTTATACTCCACCGCTTCCAAGATGGGTCCGCTCTACTCTGGATGTAGCAGGTTCTCTTGCAGGTGACCCTGCCGATCGACGACGTACACGTTCTCAGTTCGAAAGAGCCTCTTCCTTATTAGCTCAAGTTCCATAAAAACTTGATCCAGAAACCTTTGAAGAAGCCTCCGATCATCCAGATTGGGATGAAGCTGTGAATGAAGAGTATCGTTCCTTATTGGCAAACAATACTTGGGATCTTGTTCCTCTTCGAAAAGGAAGAAAACTTGTCAGATGCAGACGGGTTTACAAAACAAAGTTTGGACTAGATGGAAAAGTGGATAGACATAAAGCTCGTCTTGTCGCTAAAGGTTTTTCACAAGCTGGGTACATTGATCATACTAAACCTTCTCCCTCAGCACAAAATGAATTATCCCGCCTTGTTCTTTCCCTCGCCGCTCCTTTAAATGGAAGTCCATCGATGGATACAAATCGCCTTCTTACATGGAGATTTGTGTGAATAAATCTGCATGGAACAACCCCCTAGCTTTATCCAAAAAGACTCCAGACTTGTTTGTCGCCTTAGGGAGTTTCTCTATGGTCTCAAACAAGCTCCTCGGGCTTGGTATGCCAAAATGGATAGATTTCTCTTAGATAATGGCTTTTCTAGGTGTCATTCTGACAACACTATCTACACCAAGAAAGTGGGTAATTCCTTCACCATCCTTGTTCTTTATGTTGATGATCTTATCCTTACTGGTAGTGATCCAAACCATATAAACCATGTGAAGTCTAGCCTCAAAAAGAAGTTTGAAATGACCGACTTAGAACACTTGCATTATTTCCTTGGTCTTCAAGTCTTGCTATCTAGGGAAGGCATTACCCTCTCTCAGTCCAAGTATGCCTGTGATCTTCTACACCACTTTCACATGGAAGACTGTAAGCCTGCCCCTTCTCCCTTTCAGTCTGGAGTCAAGCTTTCAGTCAACTGTACTACCCCTGAAGTTGATGCTACCTTATACCGTCAACTTGTTGGTAAACTTTTGTATCTAACCCATACCCGTCCTGACCTTTCCTTTGCCGTTGGTCTTGTCGCTTGGTTTATGCACCAACCTCATGAAAGTCACTGGAAAGCAGCTAAAAGAATACTTCGATATATTCGAGGTACAGTTCAGTTCGGGATTCATTACAATGCAGGAGCATCTCCATTATTGATTGGTTTCACTGATTCTGATTGGGCTGGTGACCCTGATGATCGAAAGTCTACTGCAGGATATGTATTCACTCTTGGTTCAGGACCTATTACTTGGTCTTGGTTCAGAAACAAAGTGCCATCTTCCCTTTTCTTCAACAAATGGTTGTGGCATTTGGGTGGGTGCTCTTGAAGCCAAGAAGGAAGCCATGTGGCTTCTCGATCCTATCTCGAATTCTGGTCTTCATCAAGATCCAACTACACTTTGGTGTGATCATCGTAGTGCCATTCAAATATAAAGATCTGATCTCAAATGATTTGAAGGGAGGGATGAAACATATTTGAGACCTCAGATACACTTCATCGTAAAGCTCATTCATGATCGTGTTCTTGAAGTGCAAGATTGTCCGACCAATGATTCAAGTAGATAATATTCTCATTGCAGGCTCTGGGCTTAAGCCAACAAATTTAATCCATGCTTTGAGTCTGGGGAAAGTTAGTCATTATGTGACAGGCCTGACAAGCCTCCTTCCTTCTCCTATTGTGTCACTTTGTAAATCCTTCAATCCTATCCCAATTTGTTCTTAAGGGGGGATGTTAGGATATTTCGACACATAGGAAATAGGCTCCTTTTGTGTCACCTTTGTAAATCCTTCAATCCTATCCCAAGTTGTTCTTAAGGGGGGATGTTAGGATATTTCGACACATAAGAAATAGTTAAGAATAACTTAGTCTAGTGTAGAGTTAGGTAAAGTGTGTTTCTTTACCATGTACATTTGTAACTTATAATCTGACGGTCACGATTTGTAGTGATCCGACGGTTATCTCTCACCTCGGTATTAACGACACTTGATCCGTGGCTTAACACCCAATTGGTCCATGATCTCTATTTAAAGAGCATGGAGGGTCATTTTTCCGGTAACTGTTTATGAGAGAAACATATGTAACTTTTCTTTTTATATTAATAAATTCCCTGAAGTGGCCGCGTTGGCTCAGGGCGTGGACTGTTTCCCTCTTTGAGGGTTTTAACCACGTTATTATACTGGTGTACTGATTTGTGATCTGTTTGAGCGGTGACCTCTGGTTCTTGATCTACAGAACTTACCCTGTATATTCCTACTGAATTTATTGACCAAAGGACAGCAAAGGAATGGTGAGGAGAAATAGGAGCTTGCTCTTGTTGCACAAGCAAAAAAGGGCAAAGGGAAGACCAAGCAGAACCATAGTGGAGGTGGATCTTCACCGGGTAAAAAGAAGGAAATGAGCAAAGTCAAGTGTTATGCATGTCACAAGTTTGGGCATTTTTTCAGTCAGTGTCCACACAAGAAGGGCAAGGGAAAGACAACCTCTACACAGATGGACGAGCTAGCTGAAAAAGTTCGATAAGAACATTGTCGTAGTGTCATGCCATTCTAGAACTGTCACGAGAGGTGCTTGGTTTGTGGAAAGTGGAGGATCTCGTCAAATGACAAGATCTCAAGACATTTTCACTGACATGACCAAGGAGCCTAAAGATATACATGTAAAGCTTGGTAACAATACCAAGCATGCAGTAGAGGGCACTAGTAGCATTGAGTTTCAGATGGACTCAGGAAGTATCATGGAGGTGAATGAAGTGTTGTTTATAATGGGTTTGGATAATAATCTCCAATCAGTTTCAGCGATGGAGGATACAGGACGAGAGTTCAGCTTCATGGGAGGTGAAGTCGCTATTGAGCCAAAAGGAGTTGATCCTAGCAAGAGGTGAATAAATGGGAGAAGGGAGAAGAATCTATATTTGTTGAGAGGACAACTGGTGAAGGCTCTCATACATAAGAGTGACAACTAGAGCAAGCTTTGGCACAGGAGGATGGCACACCTACACTACAGGGCTCTTCCTATATGTTACTAAGAGTGGTTACAGGTTTTTCAAAGATCAAGGTGGAGCAAGAGGGAGTGTGCAATGCATGTTCACTTGACAAGAAGGCCAAGGTTGTGTTTCCTCATAGCGAGACCAAGTCCAAGGATGTGTTGGACTTGGTGCATTCAAACATTTGTGGTCCTATGTCAGTGGAATCAATCACAAAAGCATTGCACTTTGCAACATTCATAGATGACTTTTCTAGGAAGACTTGGGTCTATTTTCTAAAGACCAAGGGTGAGGTCCTTGGTCAATTTCAAGGGTTTAAAGCTCTTGTGGAGAACCAAACTGAGAAGAGGACTAAGGTGTTTAGAGCAGATAATGGGGGTGAGACTACCTCCAATGAGTTCCAAGATCTCTGCAAGCAGTAGGGATCAAGAAGGAGCTCACAATATCTTATAACCCTCAACCGAATGGGGTTGTCGAGAGGAAAAACAAAACCATAATGTTGGCAACGAGGGCAATGATTTATGACCAGGAATTGCATATGTTTTCGTAGGTGAAGGCCTACAATACAACTGTGTATCTAAGAATAGAAGTCCTCACAAAGTGTTAGAGGATATGACTCCTTAGGAGATGTTCAAAAGAGTGAACCCCGAGGTAAGTCATTTGTGTATCTTTGATAGTCCAAGTTCACACTCCTACATAGAGAAGGACTAAGCAAGAGCCCTTGTCAAAAAGGGACATTTTTGTGGGTTGCAGTGAGGTCTCAATGGCCTACCAAGTCTACATTCCAGGACAAAGGAAAGTTATCGTCAATTGCGATGTCAGATTCAATGAGCGCAGGACCTTTAGGAGGTCTCATGACAGAGCAAACAAGGGTAGAGGAAGAAGAGCAAGAGGTTCCTAAGGTTAGGCATGGACTAGCAACACCAACAATAGGAGCATGGCCTATAGATCTAGAGGAGGAGCGAGATATTCCTTCGAGCTCTACCCGGAGGAGGCCGAGATGGGCCGAGCAGACGTTGAGGGATGCTGAGGAGCATGTGGAGGCTCCTGGAAGCACCTTCAAGAAAAGCAAACCACGAGCGAGATTTTCTAGTTATTTGGCCTTGAAAAGCAACATCAATGAGTCCAAGCCTTCTACTTTCGAGGAGGCTATAGATGTGCAAGTCGGGAGGAATGCCATGATGGAAGAGTATAGCTCCATCATGAGGAATGACCTATGGGACATTGTGTTGAGGCTTGAGGAAAAATGAGTCTTCTCGATGGATCTTTACTATCAAACATGCAGTTGATGGCAATGTTGAGAAGTACAAATCGAAGATAATGGTTTGCAAACCTTCGCATACAAGAAACAATCAGGATTCAGTTCACCAGGAAAAAGTAGGTTGTTGGCATACAGCCTTACAATGGTTAGGACAGCATAAGGTGCACCAGACCAGTAAAAGAACAAAAGCATAAAAGGTCAACATAAGCTTGGGAAAGTATGGAGAGTGCAGGAAGACTCTTGACAATGATTTGAGACAATACTAAAAATAGGGCCTGCTAGGGCACCATCAGAGATTTTGAACCAAAATAATTATCCAAAGGCAATCAATCAATGAACAACCCTTCCTGGAAACCCCACAACTGCAACAGAATCCTAACTAAAAATATAGAATGTAATTGCAACTATATTTATTACCTACATTTTGAAGCCAACTGAGATAAGAGCTCCCCAGATAGTAAACTGGAGAACTTACTCATTTGTCTAATAAGATTATATGTTATCGTGTGCATATATAGCTAATCAGGTATTGAGGAGAATTATCTTCTTCTAAAGAGTTATTTTCCCAAGCACTTGTCTTTGTGATAGTTAAGTAAGGGGAAAGGACCAAACTTATTCCAAATAATATAAACTTAGGGCCATAAAATATCTTTACGGTAAGCAGCAATGAGGTCTAGCACTTTATTGAACAGACTTCAGTTTAAGAATAGGAAACATCAGGAAGATCTAGAACTGTTGTAGTTTCATGATCATCTTTCATGCATTGCTCCTGGAGCTCTACAAAGTAATGCATTATGGTTTTCACTCAGAGAAAAGCAAATGTGAATATGAAGGGATGAACAGAAACTAGGATAATAATTCTAAATCGTTAATTCAGAAACAGAAAGTTCAAAGCTTAATACTGGATGCACTTGAATGCTAACAAATCTCTTGATTCCCAGTTGTCTTTAATAGATTGTTTCTATATTGCCCTTTATGATGTCAACTGTTTTATCATAATTATTTTCAGAGACTTCACAGAAAAACATACAGTTTCCATGATTATTTGTTGCAATATACTTTTAACCACCATCTTGATTCCCAGTTGTCTTTAATAGATCGTTTCTATATTGCCCTTTATGATGTCAACTATTTTATCATAATTATTTTCAGAGACTTCACAGAAAAACACACAGTTTCCATCATTATTTGTTGCAATATACTTTTAACCACCATTAGGTACCTAGTACCTATGTCTATTGCATTATCTGTTGACTTTTTTGGGTAGCATTGGATGTGCTCTAGCTCCAAAATTTTGTGGAGGGGCTAGAACACATGAGATCTCCAAGACCCAGAAATCGTTTGGAGAAATTCCACCCGCAATGAAAGTTATTCAAATAATTAATTATTTTAAATGGAGCCTATGTTAAAACTTAGGGAATTTAAATGATTGAAGTGAATTAATTTAAACATGTCAGTGAGAAGCGTCTAAGTGACGAGGATCAAGTCTAATTTAATCTTAGCTGTTGATTAAGGATTGGATCACGGCCGTTGATTTCTCAACAGGAAAAGTATAAAGGAAGGCTTGAGGGTCAGTTGGAGAACACACACACAGTGAATCTAGAGATCGAATTCTTCTAACGGAGTAGTGCTCGGACGAAGATAAGATCTAAGTGATTCAGTTGCAGCAAGGGGCAGAAGCAATTGTTGGTCGAAGGACCAAGAGTACATAGCAGAGCAAGGGCAGCAAAGACGCAGAGGAAGCAGCGCAGCCACCAAGAGAGGTGACACAGTCCCCAGAGGGGCTAACGCAGGCCCACGCAGGGGAGCACAGAGCATTCGAGAGACAGTCCAGATTTAGCTGAAGATCAGGGTTTCTGAGCCGGAAGGGCTGAAACTCAATCTTCTGAGAGGCAAATCAGCGCAGATATGTAGAAATTTGATAACCCAATGCCAACTTTAAGTTTCTCCTTATTTCTCCCATAAAGTTAAATGCCCATTCCCATAGCCATACATTCAACAAGCTGGAAAAATAAATATTTTCTGAAAACACAAATTTTGGAAATTTCACACTGCTGAAATGCAGAAATATAAACTCAGAAAATTAAATCAGCCGCACACAGAAAATGGACACGCTGATTTTTCATCAACTTGACCCTGGAAAGACCCCCTACAACTCTTGGGGAAAACCAGTTCGAAAGCTCTCTTTTATTTCTGTTAAATATCTTTTACAGTGAGACAGAAATACACAGTAAAAAATTACAGCAACCTCTTAAATGTACTTATCTCGAAAACCATGCAAAACTCCACCTCGATTTTTGTGCCCACACAAAACATAAATTACAAAAAACTGTGCAGCATTAAATGTTGTACGGACAGCATTAAAAAATGTGTTGTGCGGCTGTACGGACTCCTCGAAAACAGTGTTGTACGGAACTGCTGTACCGCTGCCTCGATTTCCATGCTGTACGGCTGCATTGAACCTGTTGTACGGCCTCGATTTCTGTGTTGATTTTTTGTTGTACGGAAATCAAATTATACAAGAACAACAAATATAAAATTATAATTATAAAAATTAAAATTAAAAACAACTAAAAAAAAAGTCTCTCAAACTGCTGTACGGCCTTCTTGGGAATCATGCCAATATAGCACCAACAAATGTTGTTCTTCTCTCCTCGATTTTCGTGCCCTCTTGCCTTGAAAACCGTGCTCTATCTTTGTTGTACGGATTTGCTAAATCTCCTTACTGATGTCCTCTTCCTCTCACTACTCAGAATTATCCTTTGTTTTCTTCTCCTCCTCTCTCAATCTGCGCATGAAAGAATGAATGACCTTTTCCCTCATTTTCCTCCTTTAACCTAACCCTAAGTAACTTTTGGGGAATCCCTAAATCCAATGGCTAAGATAGCTTTAGATCTAGGACTGAGATTAAATGCTCATTTAAATCTCACTTTCTATTTTTTAATTCACCCCACTTTAATAAAGACCCACTTAGTCATTTATTTCCAAAGTCATTTTTCACTTTCTAATTTCACATTGACTTTATTAAAGTCACTTTAAAATTAGATTTTAGTAACTTTATCACTTAAAGTCACTTTTAAATTAGATTTGACTTTATAACTTTATAAAGTCACTTTAGGAGAAAAATTAAATTCTTTTGGACACTTTTCCCTAAGCCAAAGATCAAAGCCTTAGGGAACCACCTGTCCTCCGGTAACCAAATTTCAACACTCCCTCTTACCAAGGAAGGTGTTCCTCACCACACCCATCTTGTCTCTGAAGTAGACATGCTTGCCCCGTGGTAAGGCTTTGGTAAGAATATCTGCAACCTGCTCATCAGTGGGAATATACTCAAGCTTCACAGCTCCCTTCTGAACATAGTCTCTGATGAAATGATATTTGATCCCTATATGCTTTGACCTGTCATGAAATACTGGATTCTCCGTGAGTTTAATGCAACTCTGATTATCACAGTAAATCACTGAAGGTCTCAACGGCTGACCAAATAAGCCAAACAACATCTTGTGAAGCCAAATGGCCTCACAACTAGCTAGACTGGCTGCCATATACTCTGCTTCCGCTGAACTCAATGCTACTGACTGCTGCTTTCGGCTGAACCATGACACAACTGCCGAACCCAACCCAAAACAGCACCCTGAAGTGCTCTTCCTATCAGAAGCACAACCTGCCCAATCAGAATCAGTGTAACCTGCCAATCTCACTCCATCTCCCTGCCTGTAGTCCAGACCATAATCCACTGTCCCCTGCAAGTATCGCAAAATGTGTTTTGCAGCCACCCAGTGAACCTTCCTAGGCTCACACATAAACTGACTCATCGTGTTGACTGCAAAACAAATATCTGGTCTAGTGTTGACCAAATACACCAAGGAACCAATCAGCTGTCTGTACAATGTGGGATCCACCAACTCGGAATCCGAAGCATGAAGCTTCTTCCAGTTGGTGATCATCGGTGTCGACATGGGTCTACAATCCTCCATGTGGAATCTGCCAAGGATGTCCACAATATACTTCCCCTGCCCCAGGAAGAAATGCCCCTCCTCCTGTCACACCTCCAAACCCAAAAAGTAATGCATCAAGCCAATGTCCTTCATCTCAAACTCCGACGCAAGATCTCTCTTGCAGTGCTCTATGAGTCTCTCTGCACCCGTAATGACCAAGTCATCCACATACAGCACCAGAATGAGAGGCTCCTCACCTATCACAATGAAGTATAAGTTTGGATCTGCCTCACTCTTTGTGAAACCCATCTCCTGCAAGTATGTATCTATCCTGGAGTACCAAGCTCTGGGAGCTTGCTTCAGGCCATAAAGGGCCTTCTTTAGTCTGCACACATGGGACTCCTTCCCATGCACCTCAAAGCCCTGTGGCTGCTCAATGTACACCTCCTCCTGTATAAAGCCATTGAGAAATGTGGTCTTCACATCCATCTGGTGGATCTTCCAACCCATCTCTGTTGCTATCGATATGATGGAGCGAATCGAAGTATATCGAGCCACAGGAGCGAAAGTCTCCTCATAATCTACTCCCTCTACCTGGGAGAACCCTCTAGCCACAAACCTTGCCTTGAATTTCTCAATGCTGCCATCTGCAGCATGCTTTACCTTGTAAAGCCATCTGGAAGTAACCATGGATTTGCCCTCAAACCTCGGCACCACCTCCCAACCATCATTCTTCATGATAGAAAAATACTCCTCCTGCATAGCCTCTCTCCAAACTTGCGGGCTAGCTGCCTCCTCATAGCTAGAAGGCTCAGAGTCAATGATGTTGGAACCATTGCCATATAGCTATAGAATCTATCAAGTGGTATGCTCTCTCTAACCGGCCTCTTAGGCCCAGCAACAGATGTGGCCTCTCTCAAGGTATCCTGAAGCCACTTGGGCTTCCTCTTCCCTTAGCACACTTCTCCCACTTGAGAATGAAACTCCTCCTCCTCATCACCAGGAGCCTGAACTCCTGACTGTCTATCTGTTGTCCTCCTGCCTGAACCTGAACCTGTAGACACTGAAGTACCATGTGAATTGTCCATCAGTCAACTCCCTAGTGAACTACTCTGCGGACTGCTCTGCATGCTGCCCGAAGCACCACCCCTCTGACTCTGCGAGCCACTGCTCACTGATGGACCTAACACCATAATCGATAAACCACCGGATCCTCCTGATCCCTGCCCACTAGAACCTTGCGACTGACTCAGCTGCTCCTGAGGGTCTGGCTGATCCAGATACTCTAACTCTCGTGACCTCCTGAAAGCCTTGTCCTCCTCGAACTTCACATCCCGCCTGACAACAACTCTCCTTTGTGCGGGAATATAAATTTGAAAGGCCTTCAAGGTCTCACTGTAGCCCACAAAAATACCCTTCTTTGTGGTGGGCTCTAGCTTGGTCCTCTTCTCCTTGGGTACATAGGAGTATGCAATACACCCAAAGATATGGAAGTGACCAACATCAGGCTTTTTCCCAGAAAAAAGCCTCCTCAGGAGTCACATGCCCCAAGGCACGATGTGGACTCTTATTCTGCAAATATATAGCAATGTTGCAAGCCTCTACCCACAAAAACAATGGTAACCCCTGATCATGTAACATGGCTTTGGCGACCCTAACTATAGATCTATTCTTCCTCTCCGCAACCCCGTTCTGCTGGGGGTCGTAAGGAACTGTGAACTCCCTCCTAATGCCTGCCTCCGCACAATACCCAACAAACTCACCAAGGGTGTACTCTCCTCCATTGTCCGACCTCAGGGACTTGATCTTCCGACCTGTCTGAGTCTCCACAAGAGCTCTGAACTCCTTAAACCGCTTGAAGACCTCACTCTTGGTCTTCAAGAAATAAATCCAAGTCCTCCTGGAGTGATCATCAATGAATAAAACATAATACTCATATCCACTCAAGGAAACATGAGACATCCGACCGCTCACATCGATATGAATCAAATCAAGTATCCCAGTCAATCCGTTGTCACTGCTAGGAAAAGGGGATTTGGCAACTTGCCCATCGCACATCCTCCGCATGTATCAATGTGATCAATACTGAAATATGGCACACCTGTAGTGATCTCCCGCAATGTCCTCAAGGCTCCATGATACATGTGCCCCATCCTGCGATGCCAAATCTCGCACAGCTCTAAACTGCTAGCTCTGCTGCCGATACTGCTGCTCAATTCCAAAAGGGGTTGAATGCAAATTTGTACACCTTTGCATGGCGTACACCAATCACTCTAGCTGACTCAGGTGGAGCGCCCCTGGGATATATCAGCACCTATCCTCTCCTGAACAATATCTCATATCCTCTGTCCTCCAATGTTGAGACGGATATGAGGTTCTTCCTCATCCCTAGCACATATAGAACATCTAACACCTTCAAGGGAGGTTTGGGTTCCCTATCAAATGTCAATGTCCCCACACCCACTGCTCTAACAACGTTGTCATCTCCGAGTACTACCTCTATATCAGTGCCACTCTCTGAAAGCTCTAAGAAGTACTCACGAACTCCTGTCATATGACATGAAGCCCCACTGTCAACATACCAAATACCTGAAGATGCTCCGCTAGTGGAGAGAAATGCACACTCCCTCTCAACCTCCGTGGCAGGTGATCCTGCACTAGTGGACTCACAAGCAATGAACCCAAACTCTCGATCAAAGCTATCTGTAAAGTCCTCTATCTCTGTTGACGCTGCCATGCTCTTGTTATTCCCCTTCTTCTTCTTCTCCGAACACACAACTGCATAGTGTCCCATCTTCTGACAATTCAAACACTTCACCTTGGAATAGTCCTTCTGCGTGTTCCCCTGTTTACCTTTGCCTTTGCCTTTGCCCCCACCAATACTTGTGGAAGCTTGCTTCTTTCCCTTGCATTTCTTGCTCCTACCAACAGTGCTACATCCTCATCATGCTCAACTGGTTTGGCTACCCCGAGCTGGCTCTTTCTTATTTCTGTTTGTATGCAATCATCCTAGAACCTCTCCCAAGTGGGAAGGGTCTCACGTGCACAAACCCCATCAGCAAAGTTCAGCCATGAACTGGAAAGGCCATTCACTACAATCCGCACCAACTTAGTGGGTGGAATGACCTTTCCAACTGCTGCCAATGCATCTCTCACATTAGTAATCTTTGTGAGATATATAGTTGCACTATCAAACTTACCCATCTTAATGGTCTTCAGCTTCTCCCTTAGGACCATTTTCCTGTTCTCGTTGGTACTCTAGTAGAGATTGGTCAACGCTGTCCACAGCTCACGAGCATATCTCTTTCCTCTCACATGAGGATTGCAGTGGTCTTTGATTCCATCCAAAATCAGTGTCTTACCCTTGTTATTCTTCTTATTAAATGTTGCCAACTGAATAGCATCAATAGGCACATTAACAGGGTGTTGTGCGGTATGCACCATGATATCCCAGACTTCTGCCTCCTCAAATTTGCTCTGCATTCTCTCCTTCCAAACACTGTAGTTACTATGCCCATCCAACCTATCCTCCACCCTCAAGCCCAAAGACATTCTTGCTATACTAATAAACTGAAAATAACACTGCTGTAGTAAAAGTACTGTTTTCTATGTGAAAAATCAGCTTGCTGTAATTTTCTTCTTGTTGTCCCAAACTGCACTTTTCAGCAATCTAGCTCTGATACCATGTAGAAATTTGATAACCCAACCCCGATTTTCAGTTTCTCCTTATTTCTCCCATAAAGTTAAATGTCCATTCTCATAACCATACATTCAACAAGCTGAAAAAATAAATATTTTCTGTAAACACAAATTCTGAAAATTTCATAGAGCTGAAATGCAAAAATAAAAACTCATAAAATTAAATCAGCGACACACAGAAAATAAACATGTTGATTTTTTGTCAACTTGACCCTGAAAAAAACCCCTACAAATCTTGGGGAAAACCAGTTGGAAAGCTCTCTTTTATTTCTGATAAATATCTTTTACAGTGAGATAGAAATACACAGTAAAAAATTACAGCGACCACTTAAATGTACTTATCTCGAAAACCATGCAAAACTCCACCTCGATTTTCATGCCCACACAAAACAGAAATTACAGAAAATTGTGCAGCATTAAATGTTGTATGGGCACCATAGAAAAACTTCTTGTACTACTATACGGCCTCCTCGAAAACAGTGTTCTACGAAACTGCTGTACGACTGCCTCGATTTCCATGTTGTACAGTTGCCATGAACCTGCTGTACGGCCTCGATTTCTGTGTTGTTTTTCTATTGTACAGAAATCAAAAAAACAGTGCCTCAAACTATTGTACGACCTCCTTGGGAATCATGCCAATATAGAAGCGATAAATGTTGTTCTTCTCTCCTCGATTTTCGTGCCCTCTTGCCTTGAAAACCGTGCTCTGTCTTTGTTGTACAGATTTGCTCAATCTCCTTGCTGCTGTCCTCTTCCTCTCACTGCTCAGAAATATCCTTTGCTTTCTTCTTCTCCTCTCTCAATCTGCTCATGAAAGAATGAATGACCTTTTCTCTCCTTTTCCTTCTTTAACCTAACCCTAAGAGACTTTTGGGGAAACCCTAAATCTAATGGCTGAGATAGCTTTAGATCTAGGGCTGAGATTAAATGCTCATTTAAATCTCACTTTCTATTTTTTAATTCACTCCACTTTAATAAAGACCCACTTAGTCATTTATTTCCAAAGTCACTTTTCAATTTCTAATTTCACATTGACTTTATTAAAGTCACTTTAAAATTAGACTTAGTAACTTTATCACTTCAAGTCACTTTTAAATTAGATTTGACTTTATAACTTTATAAATTCACTTTAGGAGAAAAAATTAAATTCTTTTGGACACTTTTCCCTAGGCCAAAGATCAAAGCCTTAGGGAACCACCTGTCCTCCGGTAACTAAATTTCAACAAGAGAAGGGGTGACGCAATCCTCAACCAAACCCACACAGGCCTACGCATCTACTGCACAGAGGCAACACAGAGGTAGCTGGGGTTTCACTAGTTTCTGATCCGAATCAATCAAGACTTGCAGTGTGAGGTAAAACTCACTATTTTATCTGTCTGCCAAGGATTTTTCTCGTTTGGGTGAGCTTGAATTTGGCACCCAAGTTGTACTCAGAATATTGTAGCTTAATAATACAAACCCTCAGATATGCTGTATCGACTTTCCCGCATTGGGTTTTTCCGGGGACAATTGTCCAAAAATAAGTGTGTCCTTTGCATGGTTGTCTCATTTATTTTTAAGTTCTTGATCTATATATTGATGTAGGCTACAGTGTATTTACATTAATATTTTTACTGAAGTATTCAAAAAATAACTTGTTAATATAAACACAAGTAGATAATATAAATCAATTTTTTTGCAGTAGGATTTCTAATTTAGATTCAGAAATTTTCACATGGTATCAGAGTTGTTGCAGATCAAGTAGAGCTGAAGCCATCAGTGAAAGGATAAAGAAAAATTTGTTGCAAGAAGGCAGTTGTCCCGAGTGACAGCGTTGGCCCAAAAAGAGGCAGAGGAAGGGTGAAGCAGTCATCAGAGAGGCTCTTGCAGACCCTGATTTGACATTGTAACTGCAGGAGGCAGCGCAACAGTTGTTGGGCTAGCGCAAAGTTTTCTGAGCCTAAATCTTTCTAGTAGCTGTGGCTGGTGGTGCAGTTCGATTTTCTTCTGGAGTTGCTGGTGGGGCATTGTTTTGTTGGTGCAGAACAGTGTCTAGCAGGGCAATGGCAAAGTAGAGGGAAGCAGTTCCTCAGAAGATTTCTTGCCAAGAAGTCTAGATCTAGTGCTGAGCAACAACAAAGCAAGATCAGAGAGGAGTGTTTCTACATCTGTTGGCAGAAGGATTTCCGTGAAGGAAATCGAATTTCAGAGGGAGCTTGTTCCTTAGAGGGTTTCTAGCGCCAAGAAATCCAAATCCGAGTTTTGTTGGGGCAGCAGCAGAAGAGGGAGAAAGGGACTTGTTTGACACTTGGTGAGCAGAGATGGCCATGAATAGGGGTTGAGGGATCAGGACACGTTGGATGGAGCATCCAACTTTGTCATCTGAAAAGTCAGGATCTTGGCAGTTTTGGATGAACATCACATCAAGAATCATGTCTTGAACACTATTGTTGTTCCGGTTGATGCTAATCCTCTCAAGAAGTACGAGGAGACTCTGGCAAAAGTAAACGCATGATCATCGACGGAGTCAAGGATCATGTGATCCCACATATTGCTGAGAAGAACACAACAACAAGGGAAATGTGGGAGGCCTTGACCACTATGTACCAGGGATCTTCCGTCCAGCGAAAATTGTTGCTTGAGAACCAGCGGAGATTATTTCAGATGCAGAAGAGAGAAGAGATTGACCCCTTCCTCATTAGATTGCAAGGGATCCGAGATCAGCTATCTTCCGTAGGCGCTACACCAGATGTTGGGCTTATGGTCAAGACTGCCCTAAATGCAGTCACTGAAGATTGAGAGACCTTTGTCCAAGGCATTTTGGGCAGGGGAGCTCTTCCAAGCTAGGAAGAGATGTGGGCGGCTCTTTGACAAGAAGAGCTCAGACAGTGGACCAAGGCGGGAAGCAGCAGCAAAGGGATCAAAGTCAAGAAGGAGGAAGAGGAAGATGCGGCTCTCGCATCTAAGGGACAACAAAGGCAGCAGAAAGGAAAAAGAAGGACCTCTCAAAGGTCAGATGCTCCAGATGTGGGGAACTGGGACATTTCGCCACACAGTGCCCTTTGAAGAAGAAGGGCAAGGAAGAATGTGACTCGAAGGTTGCTCCAGCTCAGGCTGATGAGGATGATGATGATGGATGTGACATGAGTGCTCATGCACCTAAGAAGTGGGGCGATATGGAGCTGTAGATTTAAGCTACAGTGTAGGGCAAGATCCTTGAGGTGCCCAAACTCTTGGATCACATACGGCTATGGGAGCCCTTAATTACAGTAACAGAATGACGGGTGTCAGTTGATGCAAGGGATGATGGAGCAACAGTGGCAAAGCTAGAGTGTCGAAGTCTGAAGCAGTGCATAGCAGAGGTAGCAACAGCAGCGCAGTGCATCGTGGTGCAACGTAATGCAGAGCAATGCTTACGCAGTGCAGAGCAAAAGTAGCACAATGGCATTAAAGGGTCAGTGCAGATTAGCAGCAGAGGTAGTTCCAGCATCGAGGAGTATTCAGACTGACCAATATGTCAGTTTTGGGCGGTTTTCAGTAGCTTAACTATCAGCAACTGAGTTGCAGTGCAGTAGTTAGCAGTGGCAGTGCTATCGACAACATCATGCAGCATTTTGAGAGGGAGCTACAGTACAAATGTAGCAATGACAGTGGCAGAGTCATGGGCAGCAGTATAGATAACAGCAGCGCAGTGGATGAAGGGCAACAGGCCAAGCATCAACAGCGCAGAGGACCGATGTCGTGGATCAGGGTGATGCTTCTGGTGAAGAAGTATTGCTAGAGCACATTCCTCGCTAAGAGGGAGTGTTGATTTTTTTTGGTAACATCAGATGTGCTTGTAGAAATTTCCGTTCCCAACCCCGGTTTTCAGTGTCTCCAAATTTCTCCCATAAAGTTAAATGCCCATTCCCATAACCATACATTCAACAAGCTGGAAAAATAAATATTTTCTGAAAACACAATTTCCGAAAATTTCACACTGTTAAAATGCATAAATAAAACTCAAAAAAATAAATCAGCCACACACAGAAAATAGACACGTTGATTTTTGGTCAATATGACCCTGGAAAAACCCCCTACAACTCTTGGGGAAAACCAGTTCGAAAGCTCTTCTTATTTTTGATAAATAATTTTTACAGTGAGAGAGAAATACTCAGAAAATTTCAGCAAGTAAACAAATACAACTTATCTCATTTTCCATGCTTAACCACTGCCTCGAAAAATGTGCAAACAGCGATAAATGTTGTACGGTCTCCCCTCATTTTTCGTGCCCAAAAATACAGCAATAAATGTTGTTGTACAGCCTCCTCTTTTTGCATGCAAAATAGCAATAAATGTTGTTGTACAACCTCCTTGGAAAGCGTGCTGACAATAATAAATGTTGTACAGAAGCTGCCTCAATTTCTGTGCACAACAATAGCAAGCTATACGGCCTGCCTCGAAATTTGTGCCACAAAAACAACTACTTTCCTCCCTTGAAATCTGTGCCAAAAACTGTACGGCTGCCTAGGAATGCGTACCATTAGCTGCTATACGAAAACTGCCTTGTAAAGCGTGCCAAAACTACCTTGAACTGTGTGCCAACCCTGCTGTATGGATTTGTTGAAGTGATGCCTCAATATGCGTGCCAAGGCTATGTTCTCCTTCTCCTCACTGCTCGGAAATCTCCTTTTCTCTCTTCTTCTCCTTCTCTCAATCCGCTCATGAAAGAATGAATGATCTTTTCTCTCATTTTCCTCCTTTAACCTAACCCTAAGTGACTTTTGGGGAATCACTAAATCCAATGGCTGAGATAGCTTTAGATCTAGGGTTGAGATTAAATGTGCATTTAAATCTCACTTTCTATTTTTTAATTCACCCCACTTTAATAAAGATCCTCAGTCATTTATTTCCAAAGTCACTTTTCACTTTCTAATTTCACATTGACTTTATTAAAGTCACTTTAAAATTAGACTTAGTAACTTTGTCACTTAAAGTCACTTTTAAATTAGATTTGACTTTATAACTTATAAAGTCATTTTAGGAGAAAAATTAAATTCTTTTTGGACACTTTTCCCTAGGCCAAAGATCAAAGCCTTAGGGAACCACTTGTCCTCCAGTAATCAAATTTCATCAATGCTCTAGCTCCCGAAATTTTGTGGAGGGGCTGAACACATGAGATCTCCAAGACCGAGAAATCGTTTGGAGAAATTCCACCAAGAGTGAAAGTTATTCAAATAATTAATTATTTTAAATGGAGCCTACGTTAAAACTTAGGGAATTTAAATAATTAAAGTGAATTAATTTAAACATGTGGGTGAGAAGCTTCTGAGTGACGAGGATCAAGTCTAATTTAATCTTAACCGTTGATTAAGGATTAGATCATGACCACTGATTTCTCAACAGCAAAAGTATAAAGCAAGGCTTGAGGGTCAGTTGAGAACACACACACAGTGAATCTAGAGATCGAATTCTTCTGACGGAGCAGTGCTCGAATGAAGATAAGATCTAAGTGATTCAGTTGCAGCGAGGAGCAAAAGCAGTTGTTGGTCAGAGGACCAAGAGTACATAACAGAGCAAGGGCAGCAGAGACACAGAGGAAGTAGCGCAACCACCAGGAGAGGTGACGTAGTCCCCAGAGGGGTTGACGCAGGCCCACGCAGGGGCAGCGCAAAGCATCCAAAGACAGTCCAGATTTAGCTTACAATCAGGGTTTCTGAGCTGGTAGGGTTGAAACTCGATTTTTAGAGTGGCAGATCAGAGTAGAGAAGGGGTGATGCAATCCTCAGCGAGACACACGCAAGCCTACACATCCACTGCCCAGAGGCAGCTAGGGTTGCACCAGTTTCTAAACCGGATCAGCTGGGACTTGCAATGTGAGGTAAAACTCACTATTTTATCTTTCTGTCAAGAATTTTTCTCTTTTGGGTGAGCCGAATTTTGGCACCCTAGTAGTACTCAGAATATTGTTGCTTAATAATACAAACCCTCATATTTGTTGCACCGGTTTTCCCGCATTGAGTTTTTCCGGGGACAATTGTCCAAAAATAAGTGTCCTTTGCATGGTTGTCTCATTTATTATTCAGTTCTTGATCTGTCTATTGGTGTAGGCTGCAGTGTATTTATATTAATATTTTTACTGAAGTATTCAAAAAAATAACTTGTTAATATAAACCAGTGTTCCACGGGGTCGCGTCCCCCAAGGGTCGAGTGCACGCACCCGGGACGGGAGTCTCCTGGGGGTGCATTTCCCCGTGCACCCTTTTTGGGGAGTCTCAGGGAGACGCAAACAGTTGCGTTTCCCCAGTGTGGGGGACGCTACTCCCCAAAAATGGTGTTTCTAAAGGGGGACGTGACTCCCCAAAAAGGGTCCTTCTGGGCATCCCCCTTTTGAAGGGGGCCACGTCCCCACTTAGATTTGTCTACTAATGACACCTAATGTAAAAAAAAATGACTATCATATAGTATAAAGTCAAAAAATTTAAAATAAATAAAATTATAAAAATAAATAAAACAAAATGGTAAGTTTAAAAAAAATTTACGATTCATTATTCAATGATTCATTTCATTTCTAGCTCTTTGATCTTCGGCTGACCTCTGTGATTTCAACCTTGACCTCTCTGCGTCCTTGATGTTGATTTTATTTTCAGTGCTCATTATCCATTTTTACTTTTCAGTTGATGACCTCAAGCTGATTCTTTACTCTTCACTCTTAACTATTTTTGAGTTTGAAACTTTGAGTTATATAAATTTACTATTTACTATTTAGTGTTCAAAGTTCGAACTTTAATATCTACTATCTACTTCTAGACTTCTAGTATGTTTTGCTTTCAATTTCGATTCTAGAATGATAAATGATGAAATTAATTTTTAAATCAATGTACATTGTAGATCGTAGAATGACGAATGATATGGAATCATGGATCAATGTATTTGAAGATTTCATTATTGAATTTATTTATTGTATGATCATTGATTATGGAGGAATATTAGAATAATGAGTATGTCATATGAATGATGTATGTATCAAAATGAATGATGAGGATGGATCAATGTATGTCATTACTCAATTCAATTATGAATTTCAATTTTATCATGTGTAGATCAAATTTCAATTTTCAATGTATTGGTATTCATATTAGTATATAGTATATAGTATTATTATTGTTATTAGTCGATTTAAAATTTAATATTTATGCTTTCATTATTTAACAATGAATATGAACTTGAATTATATATATATATATACCCCAACGACTCCCCGCACCCCCGAAATTTCCCTAAAATTTCAGGGTACTCCCACACATCTCCCATGCATCTCCCCGCACCCTCGTCTACCTGCACCGGAATCTTGGTGGAACATTGAAGTAGATAATGTAAATCAGTTTTTCTGCAGTAGGATTTCTCATTTAGATTCAGAAATTTTCACATTATCAAATTGCGTAATATGTTTGTATTTATTTTCTGCATAAGTAGAAGACATTCAAAAAAATCATCATGCATTTGCATGTATCTAGGGCCATTCTCAATCAATTTATTGAGATTCAATAGCACCGACCTGCACTTAATGAAATTTTCATTATCCTCTTCTAATTGTTCAGTATTACACTTCCCAAGAAAATTGTCTGTTAAGGATCATACCTTGTAATAACTCCATTCAGTCTGACCAGGAGAAGGGTAATAAGCAAGAGGACTATCACTGCAAAAAGCAAGCTTCACAGTAGACAAATACAGTGTTCCTATAACGGGCCCTGCAGAAGTTGACAAATAGCATGCATATGCCTTCTGAAGTTTTTCCCCTGGGATAGTCTCAAAAGTTCGTCGAAAAAGGTTTTCATATCCACCTTCAGTAAGAAGTTTGGTTCCTTGTGCAATCCTCCCCATAGCTGTGTCTGTAAGACTCGGGCCAATTTTTACTGTGACGAAAGAAACCAAAACATATTTTAATCTTATCAAATAAAACCTTGATCTACTGTAAAAACAGAATGGGAAATAAAATAATTTTTAAGCAAAGAACAGGGCAAAAATTGCATACTTTGACAAATAAAACTTAACATTTTAATTCTAAAGGTTCCATAATTTTCAATGCTGCAAGGTTATCATCACAGGGTTAACAGTATTGGTAGATTCAAGCCATGTTGCCACATAAACAGGCGGCATAACAGTATTGGTAGATTTCAGTCACGTTACCACATAAATGCCAGCAATCAGTCATTATTCATAGGGAATTTAACAAATTTGTGCAGAATTCAATGGACCTTACATTTACAGTTTTACAGCAGGTATATGATCATTGATGACTTACTTTCAATCATGAATGATTTACAATTTACAAACCTATAATGCAGCTCATAAACATAATTTTGACAAATGCATCTAGTAAAGTCATCAAACCTGACCTGGCACAAGGCTGCCGAAGGGCTGAAATTGACCCATGGCTCAGCAAAGATGCAGGGGTCAACCCAGAAAAGACTTTTAAGATAGAAAATTATACAAGATACACACAATTTCCGGAAAATTTTATATGTTGCATTCCCGTTTTAAATGAATGTACAATCCATATATGGCAGAAATAACACATTTGGATATCCAAAATTGCATAGCAAGGTACATGATACATCAAAAAACAAAATGAAAAAGCTGATAAACCATATGACCTATATATCAGGATAAAGGGCCAGTAGAAAGCACTTCCCTTGCTTCACGGGTTTACTTCAACTACGTCAATTGCTCTGAAAATATTGGCTCAGGGTCCTCAGGATCATCACCATGCTCAACAGTCCAATCAGAAGTTGGATCAACATATCCTTCTCAATGGCTGTAAAATCCATGTCGCTTGAAGTGTTCAACAGTTTAAAATTCAACCTAGAAACTAGATATGTTCTTGCTTCCAACTTTGGAAGTGTGACTTAAGCTGCCTTTGCTGGTGGAAAAATCAGATCTATCATCTAAGAATAGGGTCTGAATGTTTGAAGTGTGCCTTATCTGACAGCTGCCCTAGCACTAAAGAAATGAGATCTGACTCTCTGAAAACTTGTTCCCTAGCAGATAGCTGGTGAAAATCAGGCTGAAAATTGGTGCAAATTTCTGCCCTATGTCTCCACAAATCAGTTGAGAAAACACATGCCAGCTAATACTGTTGTTGAAATCTGTAGTATGTAACCAAAAAGTGGCAGAGGTTTGTTGTGGTAACTATTCCCTAGATGCATTTCAAAGCTGATCTCACTGTGCAAATGATGTAACAACCATAGTTTTAAACCAAGTTGACTCAAACTTGTTCTACTCGGCTGAGTTGATTACTGGCCGAACTAACTCAGTCGTCAGTTCAGATGACCAGTTTCATACTGAACCAGCCAAGTCAAAGCATGACTTGGCTGGTTTGGTACCAAACCAGCCCTACTCAGCCAAGCAGGTACCAGACACCACCATCATGCAAAATTCAATTTTTCTTTAAAATGGTTGGACCAAAACCACTGGCAATTAATAGTAATGTTGACTTAAATTTTTAACATTACCATTAATTGTTTCAAGATGTTTGAGAGTGGTTCCAATCTCATTGGACTTCAAATGGAGAAAGTAGAATTTCATATCCCATTCAAAATATGGTGGACTTAACAGTTTTTAAGATTTTAGGATTCGCAGGATTGCAACATTTTCATTGGATTCTATTACGTATGAAGTTATGGAATTGGCATTTAATTGAGAGCACCAAACTATTTATGTACCTCAATGTTGATGCCAGCAGTTGTTGAACTCCTCTGTCATGGCCTCAGCAAAAATGTACCCGTCAGTCGAACCAAAATCTTTGATTTATGTATGTTAAGCTTTTTCTACCATATTATAAGACTTTGATTAGGTAGTCTCATCAAAATTAAGGGGTATTGATTAATGTCCCTAGAAGAACAAGGTAGAGGCAAAGGGTGATACTAATAATGACGATCCCAATATAAGAGATGATGGAATATTGCTTGTCATTTAAATGTTCTTGCTCATTTGTTCATAATGTTTTCTTTCAATTTTTCAATAATTTTTTGGAATCATAGTTTGGAACCTTAAAAATCTAACTTTTTTCAATAAAATTAGTAAATGAGTCATTGGAATCAGATAAATCCAAATTAATCCAACTCTGAGTTGACCCTCGACTGATTCCAAGTCAAAGTCTGAGTTTTAAAACATGATTGTATGTACCTAGTTGAACCAAGATCTGAAGTGTATGGCCAAGATTGATGATTTGCAAGTGATCATCAAAAAACACAGCCCTATTCCTAGTCGAGTTTTGGTTCAAGGAGCATTTAAGAGTAGTCTTTAGAGTGTGACACCCTTTTTATTAACCCAAATATTGTAATGCAATTAAAAACATATAATATTGGGGTGCCAACATTGATGCTATGATGTCAAACTCTATTACATGATGTAATGTTTATCAATAAAAATGCTGGAGCTGAAGAAAGAGTACAGCCAACAGATTATGATGCCATGAGAAGGAGAAAAACTTGACTTAAGAGGAAAAATATACCTTGTATGAATATTTCCCTTTGATGTGATGGTTAGTCTTCCCAAGAAGCTGAAAGGTCAAGAAGATGAAGGGTCAAGGTGTGATTATAAAAATAAGAGGGAGGAGCAATCAAGGGATTCTTCTTCATGGTTATTAAGCTTCTAGTTTTTCTCTCTTCTATTACTCGCTCATACATCTCTCTCTCTCTCAGAAATTCAAATTGGCATGAGAATAGGTGACAGCTTGTGAAACAGGAATTGAATGTGTTGTAGTGCTTGTCCCTTGGACTAGATGGCTCTGAGGACTGTGAGCTATCCTGTTTGTGTGTGGCACAAAGAGCACTGAAGAACAAAGGGCCGAGTGACTGCAGAGATCAAAGGACTCCCTTGTGTTGTGCAGACCAGCATTGTCATTTGTGGATGTCTATGGGCCTAGTCAAGGAATGGAAAGGCTGAACATTGAGATTCTTTCCTATGAGTGGAGAAGAGTAACCTTCACTTCTTGTGTTAAAATTGGTCTGAAAATTGGGTGTGAAATACCTCAGTTTAGGTTTTACCTCAACGCATCAAGATCTGGCTCGGGGGTGGCTATGAGAAAGACTGCAGCATAGTTGAGGCTATGTTTGGGTGGAGAGTGGTTCACCCTTCTTCAGTCCCAAATTGCAAAATATTTGACTCAAGATAAGTATCTCTTATGCATGATTATTTAATTGCTCTTTTCAGCAAATTCATATGTACATGCATTTACCCTTCAACAAATTTATCATGGTTGTAGTTGTTATACTATTTGGTTGTAATTTGGGGCAACTATGGGACAAATTTCCCCAAAGAAAAACCCAATTACCCCAACGAAAATCCATCTTTCCCAGAGAATTTTAATTTGATGAAAAGAATTTATTGTTCAGCACTCCTCATTATTATTTGATGTGATGAATTTACTTGGACAAGTAATCATTTGAGCATGGGGAAAATATATTTAAATATTATTAAAAGCAATTTGAATTTATGTTTTCCCTCCATTTACAATTCAGCCTCATAACATTTCATGTCGGCCTGCCTAAAGGACGTGACTCTTCATATGTGGAAACAACTATAAATTGGCCCTATCCTCCACCATTTGGCATGTAGAACTCAGACTTTTGTGGCATCTATCTCTGAGGCAGCCCGGAATTTTAGGAGCCAATCTGAGGTGCCTAGGAAGCTCTGTTCCAGAATCTGAAGAAGATCAAATTCTGTGGTTTCTCTGTCAATCAATGTGGCCTAGAATATGGCATCTTTGCAACTTAAGCTATGGCCATCTTTGCAGCCTAACAATGGCTACCTTTGTGGCCTTATGGAGGCATCTTATGCGGCCTAACAATGGCTACCTTTGTGGCCTTATGGAGGCATCTTATGCGGCCTAACAGTGGCAACCTCTGTGGCCTTATGGACGCATCTTATACGGCATTATGGAGGCATCTTATGTGGCCTAACAGTGGCTACCTTTGCAGCCTTCTGGAGGCATCTTCTGCGGCCTAACAATAGCTACCTCTACGGCCTTATGGAGGCATCTTATGTGGCCCTAATGGTGGGCATTCTTTGCGGCCAATTGTGGCATCTTATGCGGCCTCCTTATGTGTTTTATATGTGGCCTAATGCGACCTACTGTGCTTCTTTTATGGATCTCTGCGGCTCATTATCTCTCACTCATGCGGCCTTTCTTCTATGATAATATGTGGCCTATTTCAATGGTTTCTTTGGTGACTTTTGTGGCCTATTTCAGTTGTTTCTTTGGTGATTTTTGAAGCCTATTTCAGTGGACAATATGAGGCCTATATCAGACTTATCTGTGGCCAATTCTATGGATATATGCAGCCCTGTTATACGCTCTCTCTCTGTAAGTATGTGCGGATTTCTTGTCTTTATTTAAGCAGCCTTTCTCTAAGAATATGGAGACTAATCTAGCAAAGTTAAGGAGTATTTTGGTGCAGCCCAAACAAAGGTATGTTAGGCCTACTTGAACAACCCTATGATAAGGATTTGTGTGCTCTAATGTTCAATCATGAATGGTCGAGAGATTTATGATGACAATGTTGTATGGCTATGATATTTGCAGCATGACCTATGCTTAAGATAGTGACAAATAGCAGTGATTCCTATGCTTAACGGAGCGACGTGTGACACTGACATTCTATACGTATAAGAGTGATGTATGACTACAATATTCTGTGCTTATAACAATGATGGATGGCAATGATATGTGGCAATGTCTGGCAGTGTCTTTGTGACAATGATAACAGTGATATATATGGCAGTGTTCTTATGTCAGTGATGTATGCAGTGCTCTTATGGATGTAGAGCTCATATAACTGTGATGTCAACTATACTTGACAGACACAGATGCTACTTGTGACAGTGATATGAAGGCAACTCATTGATAGGTTTATTTGCTTCCATCTTATGAGGATCTTGTATGATCCAGGGTTGGCCCTAAGAGGCCTAATGAGTTGGATGTTGAAAGACTTGTGTCTCATTACTATTGTACATTGTATCTCAGGTGAACATTTGATGAATATCTAAGAAAAAGGAATTGATTTTGGGTTTTCCCCCTTGTGGAGTATTGCCTTGGTCTTTGACCTAAATCCTGGTGTCTCTAGTGTGTATGCTTTTCTTTTGTTGTTTCTTATTGTTCTCTTGCATTATTGATGTTATTGTTCTCTCCATAAAATTTCTTATGATGACATGGGGTGAATGTTAGTGTAAATTGTTAAAAAAGTTTTAAAATGCGACTATCTACGGTAGAGAACAATCTAGCCCTAAAATTAACACGGAACCAGAGTTGGGCTAAAGAAAAGTCATTGAGATCACCCTTGTGAAGACACCTATGATCAAGTAGACTAAAAGAGATGAAGATGTTGGAGACCTAAAAGAATGCTAAGGTTTGATAGAAACCTTATAGAGCCTTTGTCAAATAAAAGTTAGGTTTTAGGAGAAACCCTTGGAGTGGCTTGGGATATGGAAAAGGCCTAGTGTAATTCAGAATTTTCATGATATAATATGATCAGTGAGAAGCTATTGAGTTATTCAAGTACCTATGTCAGATTCAGAACAACCCTAGATGGGCTTGTCTCCCAAGAGGAGATTGTATGATGTCGATTCAGTGGTCATCGTGTACTCTAATAGTTGGGCTTCGCTACCCAAGAAAGAGATTGAGAATACAGGTAGTGATCATGGCTAAGAAGGAGGCAAAATCAAGAGGGAGTTGATAGCTTCCTACAATCCTTATTAAAGATAAGTACTTTTAAGACTTATGTTATTTATTTGTGACATCGCTCTTGCTTAATTTATTTTCTTAGACTATTGTTTATTCTTCCTACATGAGTAATTAGCTAACTAAATGCTTCTGACATGAACTTCTTGGATGAGGATGTGATCAAGGAAGGCACATTTATCTTGAGGGCCATCAAGATGAAGAGTAGTGCATTAAGAGTTAGCTCCAAGAGGGAGTTGGTGCAAGAAAATGAAGGAGCCACTCCCATATCTAGAGAAGGAAGGCAATCCTACCACATCATCAGGTACACTTTCATTATGTTATTTACTTTACTATTATGGTTCTTGCTCTTTTTCTAGGTCAACAGGTACATCAGATGGATGTAAGGACCAAGTCCTCAATATTGAGATTAACGAGGATGTAGAGCCATCCCATGATTAAGGTGGCAATGGACAAGAGCCCAAACCTCGAAGTACGAATTGCAGTCTCCCAAGTTGATGACTATGACTAAAAGAGGCTTCCTATTCAGAGGGAGTATATTGTCATGTAACAGTCAAATGAGATGCTCTGAGATAAGGGGATGCTGAGAACAATATGTCCTTCATGCAAGGACCATTCTAGATGACAAAGATTTTGTATTGTCAGAGAATTCAACAATGATATGCTCTCTAAGAAAGAGGACTATGATGAGATCCTAGCTCTTGTTTCCAAATGCACTAGTCAGCTTCCTCCGTGATGTACTTGAGGAAGAAGCATACTTGTAGCTACCTTAGGGCTTTGAGGCACATTAGAAAGAGACTCATAATTGCAAATTGAAGAAAGCCCCATATGGACTCTAGCAAGTCCCCTGGGCTTGATATGCTTGCATTGATGGACATCTAATGCAGACTCCAATCTCTCTTCAAGGTTGAAGATATGTCTTTGATATTTGGTTTTATATATGCTAATTATTTATTTCTGACGGGATCAAATCATCTCATCAGTACTAGAGGGAGTGAACCACTTCTTGATATTAGAAGTATAACTGAGATATGATGAGGACTTCCTTGTCAAGGGAAGTATACTGTCGAAGCCTTGGCATGGTGGATTACATTAAAGCAGTTGAGAAACTCTTCTCTCAACTCCTCTTCATATTCAAATTTGGTGGATCCCTCGATGAGCCGACAGCCAAATGGATCCTTGCTTTGTAGCATGAACTTTGAGCCAGATAGAGACTGGACATGTATATTGGGATGTTGCAAAGCTGTTATTGAGATACCTACATGGATTGAGACAGTGTTGCCTATATCAAGTGAACCAAGAGTGTTGTGATCAAGAAGGACACATTGAGGTGTTGCTTCAGTATGGGTCTTGCTTTAATTTCTTGGATGAGCAGGCAGCAGACTTCCATTGCACCCCGTCCTGCAATAGCCAATCATATTGCAAGAAGTATGGCTTCAAACGTTATCCACAAATTGTCATGGTGCCTTTGATGGGGCGATGAGGCTCTAACACAAAGGGAGTAAAGAGGCTCTGACAGTGACTTGTTGCAGTATTGAAGCAATGAGGCTTTACCAGATGAGAAAATTGCATATATTTGCTCCAAGCCTTTGTCGGAAGCAAAGTTTATTTCTTCAAAGAGCAGCTTGGAATGCGAGAGAATCTAACCTTCCCCGAGAGGGAACACTGCTGATCAAGAACACTGAGCATATGCCTTCTCTCGTCTTTATGACTAGCCATGGACTTGGTGAAGGGGGATGAGCAGTCGCTCCTGGGTGAGAGCGTACTCCTTGAAGCCATGGACTTGGCTGAGTACATGCCCTAATATACATCCTACCCGCAAGTCACCTTCGTGTCTTTACTGACCAAGGGCCATGTTGAGGTGGTTAAGCTTGTTGGGATTGCCTCCCATCTTGGCCACGTGGGAGAGGAAACATATGTGTTTAGATGATCTTTGCCAAGGACAGACGTGCTTGCCATGGACTTGGTTGCGGTAAATTGATCTCCTCTAAGTATTTGATGCAGGTGTTCTACCACTTGATCGATGAGGATCAAGTTAAGAGAGGGTCAGTCAGTGGACATAGGGTTTGGATGATCTCTACCAAAGTCAATTATGACTGCGATGGACATCGATGTGGTAGATTGATCTCCCCTATTGTCAGTGTGGACCATTCTTCTTCTATGGATCGATTCATCATCGTTCAGCTGAGATGAGGTCATGGAGCTTGACCTGGAGACCCGTAGGGTTTGGATGATCTTTAGCAAGGTCATGGTAAATCGATCTCCCCTGTCATCGGTTATGGAATATTCTTCTTCTATGAGACGAGATGAAATGGGATGAGCTTCCCCCATGTTGAGACATGTACATCCGAGATGAGACACATGGTGCAATTAGAAATTCTTCCCTAGTTGAAAAGGAGTGTTGAAATTTAGGGTAGCTATGGGACGAATTACTTTAAAGAGAAACCCAATTACCCCAAGGAAAATCCATCTTGCCCCAAAGAGAATTTTAATTTGATGAAAGGAAATTATTGTTCGGCACTCCTCTCATTATTATTTGATGTGACAAATTTACCTGGACAAGTAATCGTTAAAGCATGTGGAAAATATATTTAAATCTTACTAAAAGCAATTTGAATTTATGTTTTCCCTCCATTTACAAGTCGGCCTCATAACATTTCATGTCGGCCTGCCCAAAGGACGTGACTATTCATAGGTGGAAACAGCTATAAATTTTCCCTATCCTCCACCATTTGGCATATAGAACTCAGACTTCTATGGTATCTATCTCTGAAGCAGCCGAGACTTTTACGAGCAAATATGAGGTGGCTAAGTGGCTTTGCTCCAGCATTTGATGGAGGTCAAATTTTGTGGTTTCTCTGTCTATCAATGCGGCCTAGAATATGCCATCTTTGTGGCTTAAGATATGGCCATCTCTGCGGCCTAACAGTGACTACCTTTGCGGCCTTATGGAGGCATCATATGCAGCCTAACAGTGGCTACCTTTGCGGCCTTATGGAGGCACCTTGTGCGGCCTAACAGTGGCTACCTCTGCAGCCTTACGGAGGCATATTCTGAGGCCTAACAGTGGCTATCTCTACAGCCTTATGGAGGCATCTTATGTGGCCCTAATGGTAGCATTCTCTACAGCCAATTGTGGCATCTTGTGTGGCCTCCTTCTGTGTTTTATATGTGGCCTAATGCAGCCTTCTTTTGTGCTTCTTTTATGAATCTCTGTGGCTCATTCTCTCTCACTCATGCAGTCTTTCTTCTATGATAATATGCAGCCAATTTAAGTGGTTTCTTTGGTGACTTTTGCAGCCTATTTAAGTGGTTTCTTTGGTGACTTTTGCGGCCTATTTTAGTGGACAATATGCAGCCTATCTCAGACTTATCTGCAGCCAATTCTATGGATATATGCACGCCTGTTATATGCTCTCCCTCTGTAAATATGTGTGGCTTTCTTGTCTTTATTTATGCAGCCTTTCTCTGAGAATATGGAGACTAATCTAGCAAAGTTAAGGAGTCTTTTGGTGCGGCCCAAATAGAGGTTTGTTAGGCCTACTTGAGCAACCCTATGATAAGGATTTGTGTACCCTAATGTTCAGTCATGAATGGTAAAGATATTCATAATGAAAGTGTTGATGACAATGTTGTATGGCTATGATATTTGCTTATGACAGTGAAATATGGCAGTGTGACGGTGTGACCTATACTTATGACAGTGATACCTATGCTTAAGGGAGTGATGTGTGATAGTGACATTCTATACTTATAATTCAGTATGACTACAATATTTTTTGCTTATGACAGTGATGGATGACAATGATATGTGGCAGTGTCTGGCAATGTCTTTCTGACAATGATAAAAGTGATATATATGGCAGTGCTCTTATGTCAGTGATGTATGCAATGTTCTTATGGATGCAGAGCTCGTATGACTGTGATGTCAGATATACTTGACAGAAGCAGATGCAACTCGTGACAGTGATATGGAGGCAACTCATTGATAGGTTTGTTTGTTGCCATCTTATGAGGATCTTGTATAATCCTGGGTTGGCCCTAGGACACCTAATGTGTTGGATGTTGAAAGACTTATGTCTCATTACTATTGCACATTGTATCTCAGTTGAGCATTTGATGAATATCTAAGAAGAAGAAGAATTGATTTTGGTTATTCCCCCTTGTGGCATTTTGCCTTGGTATCTGACCTAAATCCTGGTGTCTCTATTGTGTATGTTTTTCTTCTGCTATTTGTTATTGTTCCGCTGCATTATTCATGTTATTGTTCTCTCTATATAATTGCTTATGATGACATGGGGTGAATGTAATGTGTAAATTGTTTAAAAAATTTTAAAATGCGATTATCTACAGCAAAGAACTATCTAGCCCTAATTAACAGAAATGCCAGAAGGACCTTGTGAACCATTGGATCCTGAGGTTGTTTCAGAAACTAGAAAAAGACCAGCTTGGCTCAAATCTACTTTCGAGGATGCAGAAGGACATACGGCTCCACAGGGCACCTTCAAGGAATCGAAGAGACCTAAGAGGTATTCTGGTTATGCAGCATTAATGACTAAGTTGGTTGATTCTGAACCTTCAAACTTCGAGGAAGCAGCCACCCAACTGTTAATTTGGCAACTCAGGGACAAATTCTCTCCTTTGGACAACCTACCTCACCCAGAGAAGACTCTCTTTTCCCTTGGAACAATTTAATTTGGTCAAGGAAAAGTATATTTCTAATGTGAAAACCCACAAGTGCGCAAAAGTACAGATCGGCCTGAAGGACAAATTGGGTGTCCAAGGAAGCATATAAATACAAGACAAGTCAACCTCATTTGGCATCACATCAACTCATCCATTCTTCTCTCTCTCCTCTTGTGATTGGTTCGTACATCTGAAATTGCAGGTCTCTCTCTCACACATGCGAAGGAAAGGAAGGACAATCTAAAATTTGTGTTGACATTTTCTGCTGGGACAGTTTGACCACCTTTGACTTGACATTTTGACTTGGTTTGACTTGCGCAATTCCGATTTTGGGAGACTGAATTCTTTAGAAACAGAGATCAAGGTGTTCTGGGTAGTTTGACTATGGTTGACCAGAGACTTTGACCACATGAAATTTGAGTTTGACAGTGTAATTTCTCTCTCCTTTGACTGTGGATTTTGGGACTGTTTTGACTGATCTTTGATCAGCTTAGAAGGTCGCATTGACTGGCAATTTGACCACGAATTTTGGAGGGTTGTTGACCTGAGGACTGGTTAGGGAATCTTTGACTGTTGTTGACTTTGACCAGATTTGACAGTTTGTCAAATTTGACTTTTGGGTTCATCTCTTGGATTTTTGGATATTGGTTTGGCGGAAAGTCATAGTTGTTGACCTTTGACTCTTGATTGGTGAATTGGATCATTGTACTCTATCTGTTGAACATTTTATGACAATCTAATAAGAAGAAGAGTGTAGAAATTTGATAACCAACCCCGGTTTTCAGTTTCTCCTTATTTCTCCCATAAAGTTAAATGCCCATTCCCATAGCGATACATTCGACACGCTGGAAAAAAATAAATATTTTCTGAAAACACAAATTGTGGAAATTTCACAGTGCTGAAATGCAGAAATAAAAACTCAGAAAAATAAATCAGCGACACAGAATTTTGACAAGCTGATTTTCGGTCAATGTGACCCTGGAAAAACCCCCTACAACTCTTGGGGAAAACCAGTTCGAAAGCTCCTTATTTCTGATAAATGCTTTTACAATGAGACAGAAATTACACAGCAAAAAATTACAGCAACTTCATAAATGTACTGATCTCGAAAACAGTGCAAACCTCTGCCTCGATTTTCGTGCCAAATACAAACATGAAATATCAGCAAAAAGTACAGCCTTAAATGCTGTACGGACAGCACCGAAAACAGTGCCGAATCAGCTGTACAGCCTCTTTCAAAATCTGTAAAAATGCTGCCTCAATTTCCGAGCTATACGGTTGTTGTATAGACCTCGTTTTGCGTGCTGTTTGCTGCTGTACGGAATCCAAAAAACCAGATTTCTCTCTCTACTGTACAAACCTCAATTTTTGTATCTCAAAAAGCGTGCTGCAATAAATGTTGATTTTCCTCCCTCAAAATTCGTGCCCACTTGCCTTGAACTTCGTGCTCTATCCTTGCTGTATGGATTTGTTGAATCTCCTTGCTGCTGCCCTCTTTCTTCTCCCTACTCAGAAAATCTCCTTAGCTTTCTCTTCTCCTCTCTCAATCTGCTCATGAAAAAATGAATGACCTTTTCCCTCATTTTCCTCCTTTACCCTAACCCTAAGTGACTTTTGGGGAATCCCTAAATCCAATGACTGAGATAGCTTTAGATCTAGGGCTAAGATTAAATGCCCATTTAAATCTCACTTTCTATTTTTTAATTCACCACACTTTAATAAAGGCCCACTTAGTCATTTATTTCCAAAGTCACTTTTCAGTTTTCACTTTCTAATTTCACATTGACTTTATTAAAGTCACTTTAAAATTAGACTTTAGTAACTTTATCACTTAAAGTCACCTTTAAATTAGATTTGACTTTATACCTTTATAAAGTCACTTTAAGAGAAAAATTAAATTCTTTTGGACACTTTTCCCTAGGCCAAAGATCAAAGCCTTAGGGAACCACCTGTCCTCCGGTAACCAAATTTCAACAAAGAATTTGAAAGGGTTTTACTCCTTATGGGGTTTTTCCCTAGCCATTGTCCAAATTTGGTGTCTCTTGTTATTCCTCTCGATTGCCTTCTAATATACATTGCATTTATTGTTCTATCTACAATTGTTATTTATCATTGGAAGATTGATTAGAATTGGGCTAAAGTGATTGTAACAGCATAGAACAGTGGAAAATTAACATGGAATCAAAGCCATGGTGAAGACAAGCACAAGGAGACAAGAGACAAGAGCAATCATCTTTGGAAAAAGTTGAAGGAACTTATTTGACTTGGTCAAGATGTCTGCCTCATACTTCAAGGATTTTGAGAAGTTGGGTTTGACTCATCAAATTTTGCAGCTTGGAAGATCAGGTTGGAAGTGATATTGGATGAAAATGATGCCTTGCAATATGTGGAAGAAAAAGTACTTATACCTTCATAAAATGCTCTTGCTACTGACAAATCCAAGTACAAGAAAGCTGAGCTCAGAGCCAAGAAAATTATCACTAATGGTTTGCAAGATCATTTACTTGTTTATGTTAGAAGCTTGAAGAAGTCTAAGGAAATTTATGACACGCTGGTTGGGATGTATGATGTCAATAGCTTGAATCATATCTCTCCTTGAAAACTCAACTCAAGGACATGAAGATAAACAAAAGGGGATTTGTGCAATCCTATGTCATGAGGGTATCCCACCTAAGGGATCAATTGCAGTCTACAGGAGAGTCTATATCTGACAAAGAGTTAATGATGGTGACTCTTCAAGGTCTTCCTCCTATTTAGAAAACCTTCATTACTACTATAAGCAACAATAATGTACTCCCGACATTTGATGAGCTCGTTGGTAAATGCACTCAAGCGAAGACTAGGATGATTACAAGAGGGAGGAATCAGGATTCAAAAGCATGAAAAAGAGCCCTCTGCATTTGTTGCTCAAAACAAAAAGAGAAAAGGAAGAGGAAGACCATCTGGTTCAAGAAGGCCTACCCCTGAATCAAAGGACTTCAATAAAAGAGGAAGGAGAGGAAGGAGAATTGAATGCTTCAACTGTCACAAGCATGACCACTATGCCTGAGAATGTCCAGAAAAGAAAAATGATTGAAGATCCAACTACAACAACAATTGAGCCTTCAACAACAGCGGATTCAATAATAGAAGAAGAGGATATGATCGAAGAAGAGGAGATGATTGAAGAAGAGGGAATGATAGAAGAAGAAGGGATGATAAAAAAAGAACAGATGCTCCGAATGATCGTGAAGAAGCCCACCATCCTCAAAAGAGGTCAAGGAACTCCAGGTATGAAAATAATGCAGTTGCTAGTCAATCTAAATATATTCTTATTTCTTCTCTTTCTAGTTCTTCCCCTCCGGATTTTTATGATAGTTGGTTGATAGAAAGTGGGGCTTCTAGACATTCTCTAGATATCAATAAGTCCTCTCATACTTGGTTGAGAGGGAGACAAATTTGAAAATCATCCTGTAAGGGTTTTGGTTCTGTCAAATTTCATTTGGACTCTGGTGAATTCGTTCTTCTTCATGATGTTATGTATGTACTGGGACTAAAGAAGAACTTGGTATCCATATCTGCCTTAGAAGACAAAGGGATGAGAGTAGCCTTCATAAGAGGAAAAGTCCTCACCTGGCCTACGGAATCTCACATGAGAGACGCTTTTACCTTGGGATATAGAATCGAAGGTCTCTATAGAGTCAATGGAAGACCTCTGCTAGCAATGGTCCACAACATCAATCATCAAAGGGAGCTATGGCACCAAAGGTTGGCCCATCTACATTATGAAGCCCTGCCAAAATTAAAAAAGTTGGTTTCTAGGATGCTTAATGTTCAAGCTAGTCATGATGGAGTATGTCCAGGATGTGCCAATGGAAGGAAGACAAGAGGACCATTCCCTTTCAGCAAGAACAAGACCAGTGTTATTTTTCAACTCATCCACTCTTACTTGTGGACCCATGCCAGTGGAATCTCTTGGTGGCCATCTCTACTATATAATCTTTATTGATGACTTCTCTAGGAAGACATGGATATTCTACTTGAAGCAAAAGGGTGAAGCTTTTGATATGTTTAAGGACTTCAAGGCACTGATAGAAAATCAAACAAGGAATAACATCAAAGTCCTCGGGTCTGAAAATGGTAGAGAATATACTTCAAATGAATTCGTTGACTTTTGCAAGAAGGTTGGAATCAAGGAGACTATTGTACCATATAATCCCGAGCAAAATGGTGTGGTTGAAAGAAAGAACAGGTCCATCGTGGAAGTTTCTTGAGCTATGTTGCATGATCAAAAGCTACCAAAGTTCCTCTGGGGAGAAGCTACAAATACAGCGGTCTATGTTCAAAATAGGGTTCCTCACCAAGCTTTGGATAACAAGACTCCCGAAGAAGTATTCAAAAGTGTGAAACACAATATTGGACATCTCAGAATACTTGGTTGTCTCGTATACTTTCATGTGTCGGAGGATAAGAGGAACAAGCTGGAAGCCAATAGAAAGAAAGGTACATTTGTTGGATATTGTGAAAACTCTAAAGCCTTTAGAATATATATATTTGGTCAAAGGAAAATCAAGTTTAGCAGCGATGTAACTTTCGATGAAGATGCTGCCCTTAAAGCAAGGGACCTTCCTATGCCTCCTCCTGAGAAGAAAGATGATGAAATGGACCCACTAGAAGGTCCTTCAGTGCCGGAAACTGAGAAGGATATTGTTGATGATCCCATGGACCCTATGGACCCCTAGGATTTTCCTCCAAGTGATCCACCTACCAGGAAGAGAACATTGTGGTTTCGGGATACATTACAAGATGTTGAGAGACATGTCGCTGCCAAAGTTACATTTAGAGAAAGCAAGAAGCCATGCCGATACTAGGGATACGTTGCAGCTATGAGCACTATCATCCAAGCTAAGCCTCCCACTTTTGAAGAAGTTGTGAAAGAACAGGTTTGGAAGGATGCCATGACCGAAGAATATGAATCCATTATGAAGAATTATGTATGGGATGTTGTACGGAGACCTAAAGGAAAATTTGTTGTGAACTCGAAATGGCTATATAAGATCAATCATGGGACTAATGGGAGTATTGAGAAATATAAAGCGAGGTTCATGGCTCGAGGTTTCTCCAAGAAAGAGGGAGAAGATTGTGATGACATATTTGCACCTATTTCCTGCTACACCACCATTAGATCAATTGTTGCCCTTGTTGCTAGTCAAGGATGGATTCTTCACCAGATGGATGTAAAGATGGCATTTCTTCATGGCATACTACAAGAAGAAGTATATGTTGAGCAGCCTCAAGGATTTGAAGTGAAGGACAGGAAGACTCTTGTTTGCAAGGTGAAGAAAGCATTATATCATTTGAAGCAAGCCCCCAAGGCCTAGTATGTCTGCATTCACAGTTACTTGGTGAAGCTTGGATTCACAAGAAGCAGTGTTAACCCGAACCTCTACTTCAAAGTGGTCCAAGGTATGCCTTTGATTTTATTATTGTATGTTGATGATTTATTCTTGACAGATAGTGAGACTCAGATGCTCGAGTGTAAAAGGGAGTTGGCCTCTGAATTCGAAATGAAAGATCTAGGTTTGATGCATTACTTCTTGGGATTAGAAGTGTGGCAAAAGACACGGTGATATTTTCCTTTCTCAAAGAAAATATGTTGTGAAGCTCTTAGAAAGATTTGGAATGGTAGAATGCAAGTCCCTGGCCACACTAATGGAGATGAACTTCAAGAGGTTGTGTGGAGATGTTGTTGGACCTAACTTGGCGAACCACTCTAAGTATTGACAATTGATTGAGACATTGATGTTCCTTGTAAATACCTGTTTGGATATATGCTTTGCAGTGAACACTTTTAGTCAATTCACAACTGAGCCCCTTCATGCACACTGATTGTTGCCAAGCACGTACTAAGATATTTGCATGGAACAATTAACCTTGGTCTGAGATACACTGTCGGAGATGTACGACTTCACGAGTACACTGATGTTGATTGGGCCATAAATGCTATTGACATGAAGAGCATATTAGGATGTTGCTTTAGTTTGGGTTCCGCCATGATATCCTAGATGAGCAGGAAATAAAAGTCTGTAGCTTTGAGCACAGTCGAGGCGGAGTATATTGTTGCTAGCATGGCTAGTTGCAAGGCAGTATGGTGGAGGAATCTCTTTGGAGAGTTGTTTGAACAGGTTTTGGATACGACTGTGATATATTGCGAAAACAAGAGTGGGATCCAATTGGCAAAGAGACCAGTATTTCATGACAAGTACAAGTATATTGAGATCACGTATCACTATATATGAGATATGGTGCAAAGAGGGGCAGTAAGACTCCATAACATTGCAACCGATGAGCAGATATCAGATATACTCACCAAGGCTTTGCCAAAAGGGAAGTTCTTAGTCTTCAGAGAGCAACTTGGACTGATGGATGTGACCCTCCTGGGTAAGGCTCCTGACTAATTGAGAACACCAAGTGTGCTCTTCTCCCCTATTGAGCTCCCAAGGTGAGAAATGGAGCAGTACGGGCTCCTAGGGTTGAGGGAACTCTGGGCAATAGGATAGGGTGTGATCCTTACCCTTGTGGTAAGTCGATCTCAGCTATTGTCACCTTAACAGAGTACACCCCAGTAAGCATCCTACCCACAAGCTGGCCTTGTTGGGATTCGTCGTCCTCATCTAGCCAATGGGTTGAGTTGACTTGAGATAGGGTGTGATCCTTACCCATCCAGGTAAGTCAATCTCGCTCAAGTCTTGGGATGCAGGTGTTCTACCACTTGACTCTTAAGGGTCTAGATGGAGGATCAACGGACAATAGGACAAAGTGTGATCCTTAAGTCGATCTCGCCTGTTGTCATTAGACGATAGGATAAGGTGTGATCCTTAAGTCGAACTCGCTTATTGTCAAAGGTCAATAGGATAGAGTGTGATCCTTGCCCTTGCAGTAAACACATCTTGCCTATTGTCCCCTATGCTTCTTTTAGATTCGAGAGTGTTTAGCAGATGAGCAGAGACGACAATTGACTTGATGATGACGAGATATTTGAGGTGGGACATATGATGCAGTTGGAAATTTCTCCCTAGCTGAGACGGAGTGTTAATTTCGCAACTCAGTGACAAATTCCCTCCTTTGGACAGCCTTCCTCACTCAGAGAAGGCCCTCTTTGCCCTTGGAACAATTTAATTTGGTCAAGGAAAAATATTTTTTAATGTGAAAACCCACAAGTGCACAAAAGTACAAGTCCACCTAAAGGACAAACTAGGTCTCCAAGGAAGCATATAAATACAAGACAAGTCAACCTCATTTGGCATCACATCAACTCATCCATTCTTCTCTCTCTCTTGTGATTGGTTCATACATCTGAAATTGTAGGTCTCTCTCTCACACGTGCAAAGGAAAGGAAGGACAATCTGAAATCTACATTGACTTTTTCTGCTAGGACAATTTGCCCATCCATTGACCACCTTTGACTTGACATTTTTACTTGGTTTGACTTGCATAATTCCAATTTTGGCACATCAAACTCTTTGGCACAGAGATCGACGTGTTTTGAGAAATTTGACTACAATTGACTGCAAACATTGACCGCAGGAAATTTGAGTTTGACTATGGACTTTCTCTCTCCTTTGACCATGCATTTTGGATTGTTTTGACTAATCTTTGACCAGCTTGGAAGGTCGCATTGACTAGTAGTTTGACCGAGACTTTTGGAGGGTTGTTCATTCCTGACTTGAGGACTAGTTAGGGCAACTTTGATTGTTGTTAACTTTGACCAAATGTGAATTTTGGGCTCATCCCTTGGATTTTTGGATATTTGTTTGTTGGAAAGTCAAAGTTGTTGACCTTTGACTCTTGATTGGTGAATTTGATCATTGTACTTGTTGGATAAAGTTGTCATTGATGTCAATATGACATTGTTGAAGATGGCAAACCCTAGAGTTGGATTTTGATTGCCCTAACTGTTTTGATGAATGAATAGCCTATTTGTGATGTTGCCCTAGCCTCATTGAAGATTCTCTTTATACCTTATTCCTTGGAAACCCTAGGTCTATGTAAAAAATGTCCTTATGTTGAAACCCTAGCCTTTGTCCTTATGTGATAATGATACTCTAGCCCTAAATTTGATGCTCTAAAGAAGCTCATGAAACCCCAGCTATATATCCCATATACATCCTAAGAAACCCTAAATGTTGCTCTTGATGAAGGCCTAACCTTAATAATGATGATACCTTAACCTAATACCCTAAGCCATTAAGCCTTATCCACAACCTAAATGATCATATCCATGCTCATAAATTCCTAAGATACCGTCATATATCCATAAACCCTTAACTATCCAAAATATTTAATCTTAAAATCCAAAAAAAATTATGTTATGCATTGACACAAAACTCTGTTGCTTACACCAGCTTGAGGTCACCCTTAAAACCTTCCAACATAAGCCACCCATCACCTAACTCAATTATGGCATGGACTCATCAATTTTTAAATGTCAAAAATTATACATTTGCCATTTCACCTCAGGTCGGCTCTTCAACTTAGATCAGCTCTAATGTAGGCTTACACTCAACTGTCATGTCCCTTCACTAGATATTCAAACAACTATAAATACCCTATCGACCTTTCCCATTTGAGCTCAGAACAGTTCATCAACACACAAAAAAAGGGAATGTGGATCTGAGATAAGAAGTTGATTAATGAAGGAAGACGTCAACTGTGATTGGTTCCTTTCTTTGGAAGAATTTGTAATATTTATTGTGGATTGAATCTTGGTTAGACCATTGTACTCGACTTCATTTGCTGACTGATTCTACTCCACAAACTCAGTATTTATAGTCTCTTTGCAGCCCGAAATTAGTGCAGATCTGTGGCAAGCAATACATACCTGTGTCATCTATTTTGCAGCACCTCAGACCTGCGGTTCTGAAACTTTGGACCTGTAACATTTCTGCAATTTCGGGTTTGTACAAGGTCTGTAGCATCTGAAATTTTGGTCCTTTGGAGCTCCTACTTCAGTATTGTACAAACATTTATTTCAGCCATTTTCTAGAACTGTGCAGACCTCAAATTTTGGCTTTGTTTGTGCCTCAGTCCAGAAACAAATCTGCATATTTGTGTAGCACCTTGGAACAGTCATCTCTGTAATCTTTTCATGGAAATTTGAACAGACTCATCCATTGGAATAATAATAGACTTGGCAAACAGATCTGTGGGAGACTTCATTTTCGATCTCGAGGAGCAGACCTCATTTTTGCAGACTTGTCAAAACCTTACTAAAAACCATCCTTGAAGACCACCATTAAAGACACCTGAGAAGTCTTGTTAGAACAAACTATAGAAGAAGTCTTGAAGCAAACTCTTCAAGCTTAAACTTATGCAATAAAGACATCTTGTTGAAGGTGACCTAGAAGAGCTCTTATGCAATAAAGACATCTTGTTGAAAGTGACCTAAAAGAGCCCTTATACAGTGAAGAAGTTGGAGCAGAGTATAACATATTCTTAGGTATTCTTTGGAGCAGAGTAGTGTTGAGTTTTGTAGAATCGGATGTGCTCTAGCCTCAAGATTTTGCAGAGAGGCTAGGACACATGCATTCTCCAAAAACACAGAAAGGGTTTTGGGAAATTCCATCTAGAGATGGCTTAATTAAAATAATTAATCATTTTTAATGTATTCCCAAGTCTAAACTTAGGAAATGTGATAAATTAAAGTGTATTAACGAAGTCGGATGAGAATCTTCTAGATAAAGACACGGATCAATTCCCAATTAATCTTAGCCTTTGATTATGTTTTAATCTTGGCCGTTGATATGTCAACGTGAGATTATAAGGAGGAGCTTGATGGCCATTTGGAGAACACATCGACTGAGGGATCTAGAGATCAAATTCTCAAGTGAGCAACGTAGCAGTTGTCGGAGAGAGATCGAGTTCATTTCTTGCAATGAGAGGTTAGGGATAGTTACCAGTGGAAGTTTTCCTGATCTGGCGAATACATTGCAGAGGCGGCATCGAGAAGTTCAGAGAGGTTGCGCAATGCCACGCTGGGCAACGCAGAGCCTCTAAGGAGATCCGCAGTTCTACTGAGGAGCAGTGCAGATCTAGTGCCAGGAGTCGGGGTGTGAGATCGGAGGGCCGAAGATCTGAGCTTCCAGTTGGCAGATGGATCAGCTAGATGGGTGATGCAGTCCCTAGAGGTTGTGATGCATAGGCAGCACAGTGACTGCACAGAGGCTACGCAGAGGTTGTGTGGGGCTAGCCATTTAGAGGATGGATCAGTGTCGGATCACCAGTGACAGTGCGAGATAATTTCTCACTATCTCTTTGCCAATTTATTCTTTGTATCGGATTGTCGATTTGGGCATGCAAAGATTTGTATTCAGAAACTACTGCATAATAATTAAAACCCTCAGTTGTTGCACCAGTTTTTCCACATTGTGTTTTTACGGGGACATTGGCTAAAAACAACGATGTTCATTATGTGTGTCTTCTTTCCTACTCAGTATTTTGTTTCTGTAGTATTTTTATGTTGTGAAGGTTGCAGTAGAATTTATTTCGATGTTTACCATGTAACACCGTAAATAACTTGATTCGGAATTAACAAGTAGAAGAAATAATATCTGTTGCTGCAGTAGGGATTCCATTGTGGAATTTTTACATGGTATCAGAGTGCAGGCAAAGCAGGAAGAGTGAAGCAAGAAGAGCCCAGTGCAGAGCAGAAGAGATTTCGAAAAGACTACGTAGGCAATAGATTGAAACCCCAAAGGGGTTGCGCAATCTATTTCCAGGAGGAAAAAATTTTGTGGAAAAACCCTTCTCTGAGGGAGTCAGCAGAGAAGAAGATTTTCCGGATCGAAATTTGCCAAAGGCAGAGTAGCGCAACAGCTTCAGCATTGAGTAGATCTTTAGCTGGGACATAATTTTCTGCAGCAGTTTGCTGCAATAGAAAAGTGTCAGAAGAGAGAAGAAGAGCACATACTAAGGGAATTTCTTCCTGAGAGAATTTCTAGCAAGGGAATTTATTTTCTCACTGCAGAGCAACAGTAGCCAGGAGAAGAACTACTTAATCCAGCAGGGAGTGCGTAGAGCTAGTCAGCAGCTGCGCAGGGGAGAGAGGAGGCAGTTCGACATTTGTTTGGCGAGATGGCATCAACTGGGTTGAGAGATCAGGATCGGTTGGAGGGTGCCTCCAACTATGTGAGTGGAAGGAAAGGATCTCCTTCCTTCTAGATGAGCATGATTTTAAAACTTTCATCAATAGTGTGGTGGTTGTCCCCGCAGATCCAGATTCGTTGAAGGCTTACAAGAAGGATATGGCAAAGGCCAAGAGGTTGATCCTCAACGAAGTGACAAATCACATTGTATCTCACATAGCAGGCAAGGGCACAACCAAAGAAATGTGGGATGCATTGGCCACGTTATATCAGGGAACTTCCGAGCAGCAAAAGATGTACTTAGAAGAGAAGATGAGATGCACGAGGATGCAGAAGGGGGAGTGCATAGACCCCTTCCTACCGAGACTTCGAGATACCCAATATCAGCTAGCTGATGTGGGAGTAGCGCCTCACAATACTGAGTTTGTACAGCTGGCCCTTAACAGTGTTCCGAGGAATGGCAAGTCTTTGTCCAGAGTATCCTGGGTAGAGAGAAATTGCCTGATTGGGAGATAGTTTGGGTTGATCTACAACAAGAGGAGATGAGGTGTGATTTGGTGAAGAGCACCATAAGTGGCAGCAGCAGGAGTTGGGTGAATATCGAGAAGGAAGAGGAGAATCCAGCCCTCATAACAAAGGGGCAACAGGAGCAGCGCAGGCGAAAGAAGGATATTTCGATGATCAAGTGCTTCCGATGTGGTGAGATGGGCCACTTCAGTTCTCAGTGTCCTCTTCAAAAGAAGGACAAGGAGAAGGAGCAGGATCAGCAACTTGCTACCGCAGAGATCGACAAGTTGTCCTCTAGATTGGAGGAGTAGTTTGCCATGATTGCCCATATACCTCCAGGGGAGAGGTGGGGTGATATGGTTTTGTAGCCTCAGAGAGCTACAGGATGGGCAGGATCCTTGAGGCGTCGACCTCTTTGATCAATTCCTTGCTACGAGCGCCCATAGCAGCAGTAGCGGGATGGACCAGTGACAGATGGTGCAGTCAGGTGCCAGAGTGATAGTAGCAGTGGTTAGCAGAGTTAGGAAATTAGCAGCGCAGAGCAGAGTTGACCGCAGTGCAATTGGCACAGTACAGAGTCAGCAGCAACACAGAGGCTTCAGTGACAGCGCAAAGGCTAGCAGCAGTCAGAACAAGGTTGATAGATGCATCAATCTAAACACAATTGGTTCAATTGATGGACATCTCTCGGTAAAGCAGCAACAGATGAGAGGGAGTTGCGAATGTTGCAGTGGCAACAGCAACAGAGTTGCAGTGCAGATGCAGTAGTTGACAGCAACATGCAGAGTCAGTAGCAACACAGATGCAGCGCAGAGAGAGCTATGCAATAGTTGGTGGGCAGCAGAAGCCAAACATCAGCAGCGCAGCTGGGATGGTGCAGAAGTCAGAGTGATGCTTCAAGAGGTTGAAGCACTTGAGCACATTCCTCGCTAAGAGGGAGTGTTGATTTTTGTAGCATCGAATGTGCTCTAGCCTCAAGATTTTGCAGAGAGGCTAGGACACATGCATTCTCCAAAACCTAGAAAGGGTTTTGGGAAATTCCATCCAGAGATGGCTTAATTGAAATAATTAATATTTTTAATGTATTCCTAAGTCTAAACTTAGGAAATGTGATTAATAAAGTGTATTAATTAAGTCGGATGAGAATCTTCTAGATAAAGACACGGATAAACTCCCAGTTAATCTTAGCCTTTGATTATGTTTTAATATTGGTCGTTGATAATGTCAAAGAGATTATAAGAAAAAGCTTGATGGGCATTTGGAGAACACATCAAGTGAGAGATCTAGAGAGCAACGCATCAGTTGTCGAAGAGAGATCGAGTTGATTTCTTGCAGTGAGGGGCATGGATAGTTGTCAGTGGAAGTTTTCTTGATCCGGTGAATACATTGCAGAGGAGGCATCGAGAAGTTCAGAGAGGTTGTGCAGTGCCATGCTGGGCAGCGCAAAGCTGAGGCAGTGCAGAGCTACGTTGTGGCAGCGCAGAGCCTCTTAAGAGATCCACAGTTCTGCTAAAGAGCAATCCAAATCTAGTGTCGGGAGTCGATGTGTGAGACCAGAGATCTGAGTTTCCAATTGGCAGATCGATCAGCTAGAGGGGCGACGCAGTCCCTAGAGGTTGCGACTCAGAGCCGGCGCAGAGACTGCACAGAGGCAGCGTGGGACTAGCCATTCAGAGGCTGGATTAGTGTCGGATCGCCAGTGACAGTGCGAGATAATTTCTCACTATCTCTTTGCCGGTTTATTCTTTGTATCAGATTTCCGGTTTGGGCATCCAAAGATCTGTATTCAGACACTACTGCATAATAATTAAAACCCTCAGCGGCTGCACCAGTTTTCCCACATTGAGCTTTTCCGGGGACATTGTCCAAAAACAATGGTGTTCATTGTGTGTGTCTATTCTTTCATACTCAGTATTTTGTTTCCGCCGTATTTTTATGTTGTGAAGGCTGCAGTATAACTTATTTCGATGTTTACTGTGTAACACTGTAAATAACTTGATTTAGAATTAACAAGTAGAAGAAATAATATTGGTTGCTGCAGTAGGGATTACATTATGGAATTTTCACAAGTAGAAGAGAAATTGGAGCAAACCTTGGAACAAAACTTGGAAACACCTTCTGCAGACCTTGTAATTTGTTGGGTTTGCTTGGGAAAAATTGTTGGGCTTGGATTTGTTGCACTTGGATAATAATTTGTTGACCTATTGAAGAGCTTGTTGAGGACAATCTGAAGAAGGCTTAAGCAGCTTCAATGAAGATTTCTTGAGGGCACCCATAAAGCACTTAAAGGCTTCCTGAGTATTGTTTGACCTTTAATAAAGACATTTGTGGTAGCCTCATAAGAAGAAAACTTGGAGCATCTTTTGAGTGCATGGGTTTAAAGTTGATTATGTTAACAAGGGTGCCTTATTGAAGTGAAGACTTCTGAAGAAGTATAGGAGAACATCCCTTGAAGCCAGCATCAAGAAGTTTGTTGAAGATATTGTGAAGACAACTTGGGAAAGCATTATTGAAGATTTAAGTTGATCTCGAAGGCACCCTTGGAGATCATGATGTGTTGATTGAAGCCCTCATGATGTGACCTTGAAGAATTTTGTTTGGGTGACATGAAGATTGTGGAGACACTTTCTGAGAATCAAAGAGTTGTCATTGATGTGCTAAGCAAGGAAATTGTTGAAGGCAAACTTGAAGAAACTGCCAGGGCTTGTTGCAGAAGGCATTGGAAGCCTTGAAGAACCATTCAACCTACATTGAAGTGTTGAAGCAAATTGATGGGGTTGGTGCCCTAGAGGATAGGTGTCCTCAAGAAGATCAGGTTGGAGCCTGTGCTAGTGGAGAGGGTTGGAGCCCTACGGTTGGAGCCTCATATAGACAAGGTTGCAGCCATGTGGAAGATAGGGTTGGAGCCTCATAAAGACCAGGTTGGGATAGGTGTCCTCAAGAAGATCAGGTTGGAGCCTGTGCTAGTGGAGAGGGTTGGAGCCCTACGGTTGGAGCCTCATATAGACAAGGTTGCAGCCATGTGGAAGATAGGGTTGGAGCCTCATAAAGACCAGGTTGGATCTTGGCACCATACAGGTCGGAGCCTGGTTGATTGAAGATTGGTGTCTTCATCTAGGGTTGGAGCCCTAAACACTATTATATTTGATTTATTGTAAAGAAGAGGATTGTAGTCCTCATTATTTCTGATTAATAAAATTATTTATTCTATATTGTTCATTTTGTGTTTTGTTTATACGTGATCTAAAATTGGTAAAGTAACAATTGAAAAGGAAATATTGATTCTCCAACCCCTCTCAGTATTTCCAACAATACTCTCTATGTTGAACATTTTATGGCAATCTAATAAGAAGAAGAATTTGAAAGGGTTTTCCCCCTTGTGGGGTTTTTCCCTGGTCTTTGACCAAATTTGGTATCTCTTGTTATTTCCCTTGATTGTCTTCTACTGTACATTGCATTTATTGTTCTATCTACAATTGTTATTTATCATTGGAAGATTAATTAGAATTGGGCTAAAGTGATTGTAACAGCATAGAACAGTGAAAAACTAACAAAGTGTGGAAGGATGCAATGATTGAAGAATACCAATCTATTATGAAGAACATTGTCTAGGAGATTGTTCCAAGACCTGAAGGAAAGTTTGTGGTAACGTCAAAGTGGATATATATGATCAAGCATGCAGTTGATGGGAGTATTGACAAATACAAGGAAAGATTCATAGCTAGAGAGTTCTCCCAGAAAGCAGTAGAAGATTATGATGAAACCTTTGCACCAGTTGCCAGGTACACCACGATTAGATCTCTTACTTCGGTTATGGGATGGAAGTTATATCAGATGGATGTGAAGATCGCTTTCCTCAATGGTGTGACTGAGGAAGAGGTGTACATAGAGCAACCTCAAGGTTTTGGGGTTCATGGGAGAGAATCTCATGTTTGCAGATTGAAGAAGGCCTTGTATGGACTCAAGCAAGCACCGAGAGCTCGGTATTGTAGACTTGATGGATAGCTGATGAGATTTTGCTTCTCTAAGACTATGGTTGATCCAAACCTTTATATCAAGATTGTGAAGGGTGAGACTGTGATGCTACTACTATATGTTGATGATTTGTTCCTGACATGTGTAGAGCATATTATTGTTTAATGTGAGAGGGAGTTGGCCTTTGAGTTTGACATGAAGGATCTTGGCTTGATGCATTAGTATTTGGGATTGGAAGTCTGACAAAAACCTAGTGATATCCTTCTCGGGCAAGGAAAGTATGTCATCGATATCCTTCAGAAGTTTGGAATGATGGAATGCAAGTCTATGACAACTCCTATGGTGGCGAATTTGAGAGAGCTAAGGGATTTTAAGTCTGATCTGGTTGATTCATCCATGTACCAAAAATTGATTGGATCGTTTATGTATTTGGTTAATATCAAGCCAGACATTTGCTTTGCAATGAAAATCTTGAGCCAATTCTAGATGGAACCAAGACATGAGCATTGGATTGCATCAAAGCATATATTGAGATATTTGTGCGATAATGTTGACTATTGTTTGTGATATGCCTTAAGTGGTGAGGTACAGCTACAGGGATATACAGATTTTCACTGGACAAGGAATGCGAATGACAGGAAGAATACATCTGGTGTGTGTTTCAGTTTAGGCTCTGCTATGATATCCTAGATGAGCAGGAAACAGACATTTATCGCACTCAGTATTGCAGAAGCAGAGTATATTGCAACTTGTTTGGCATGTTGTGAGGGAGTATGGCTTTGTAAGCTACTCTTTGGATTGTTTAATTAGAGATGCTAGAACAGATTATGTTATTTTGTGGACAATCAAAGTTGTGTGAAGCTAACAGACAATCTTGTGTTTCATGATAAATCAAAGCATATTGAGATCAAGTAGCACTACATTCGTGATATGGTGGAGAAGGGAGCAATGAGGCTCCAGTATATTCCCAATGATGAGCAGATAGTTGATATTCTTACAAAGCCTCTGTCCCAGCGAAGTTTGTATACTTCAAATACAAGCTTGGACTTCTGGAGAACCGCTCTATTAGTCATAGGGAGCATTGATGTGATATCAATAGACGCATGGCTCAAATTGTTAGTGACAACAGGAGCATGCCCGGATTGTTGACAACACGGGCAGGAGAACTGCCTAGATTGTTGGTGAGATGGCATGAGGGATGAACATTGTAGAGAAGAATGATCCCCGAGGCCCGGAGTCCGAACACTCAATGGAGTAGGGTTCCTTTTCAGCATCATGGCATAGAATGACGCCTTTGGAGTTGGGACATGGGTGTCCCTAGGGTTTGACCATGGTTGAGACCATGGGTGATGTCAACCATGGACTAGTCAAAGTAACATGACGTGAGACGCCCACCGGATCATGATGACTAGTTAAGTGAGTACCACTAGATCATGGTGACTAGTTAAGTGAGTACCATTGGTTAGGAGTGCTAACCTGGGTTGTGGTACATATTTGATGATGATGATGCTAATGTAGGTCAAGTGTCTTAACCAAGATGATGTTAATGATGAGTTGTACCTTTCCTTAGAGAAATCATTTATAAAGAGAACATCTAGATAGTCATTATGAATACCTCCCTAGCTAAGAGGGAGTGTTTAAATTTGTAGTTATGGTTAGTCTTCATAATATTCATTTGTGTTTGTAATAACAACATATAAATTATATTTGCAAAAGAAAAATTATTTGAAGCATGTCTTCATGCTTGCAATAAAGATTATATATATAGTTTTTATTCAAGAGAAAATTTTATAAGGCATGTTCTTCATGACCTTATCAAGAGCGGGAAAATAAAATTTGAATTTGTATTCTAGACACCACAAGATGCCCAAGTCAGCCTCCGAGTCATGAGGTCGGCCCTATCCAAGAGGCACCTATTCGATCCCTTCCAGTGTGTAGATATAGAGACCACTTGTCTCCACTCCAAGCACAATTCGCATCTCATCTTCAATAGTATTTCTAATCCAGCATAGAAAAGGAGGTTGAAGAAGAAGCCCGAGTTAAGAAGAAGTCGAATTAAAGATAAAGTCTACTCGCATATGTGATCTTTTGTTTCCCTCGCATGTGTGTATTACAGGTTCAAACGTTTGTGGTAAATTCTAGTCAAAGGTCAAAATTCTGATACAAAGGAGAGGTTGAAATTTGACTCTGGTGCAGACCTAGTTCGAGTTTGAGGAGAGGCTTCTTGAAATGATTTGGTGAAGTTTTGACTTGGCACTTTGTAGTTGCCATCTTGCTGGTTAGCTTGACTTTGATGTATCTCTTGTTGCATTGATTCTCTAAGGTAAAGGTTGGTTGAATTTTTCCCCTTAGTGGGTTTTCCTAAGGTAAAATCTTCTTGTCTCTTTCTACATTGTGATCTCTATTGCTCTATTGTCTCTATGGTTGAATTTCTGAATGTATAATTGCTTAATGATATATTGAAAGAGTAAAATAATCACCTAAATCATTGGAAGTAATTATCAAATTTCATAAATAAAGCACTTGTATCTATTGTACTAGAAAAATCGACAACCTCCAATGCAAGGAAATAGTGCATTAGCCTCTTACCCTTCATCCCAAACTCACTTGTAAGATCTCTCTTGCACTCCCGAATGAGCTTATCTACGTCTGTCAAGATCAGATAGTCCACGTTCAACACTTCCAACAACAATGTAGTAGAGGTTGGGGTTCGCTTCACTCTTAGCAAAGCCCAATCCCTGAATGTAACTATCAATACAAACATACCATGCCCATGGAGCATGTTTGAGCCTATACAAGGCTCTTTTTAGTCTGCATAGGTGAGTCTCCCTGTCACCTGTCTCAAACCCCTCTGACTACTCAATATAAATCTCCTCCTCAACAACCCCATTAAGGAATGTTGTTTTAACGTCCATTCGGTTGATCTTCCACCCCATCTGAGCTATAATAGTTAAAATGGTCCTGACAGACGGATATCTGGCCATTGAGGCAAATATCTCGTCATAGTTGATGCCCTCTACCTGCAATAACCCCTTGTCCACAAATCATGCCTTGTATTTTTCGATGCTCCAATCACACGGATTTTCCCTCAGGGCTCGATACCACCTCCTAGGCATCATTTTTCATGATGGAGGCATACTCCTCCACCATGGCACCTATCCACACCCGTTGAGTGGTTGCCTTTTGGGGTAGCTGGAAGGCTAGGCATCCAATAACTCAATCATGAGTGCCATATAGCCCGTGTACCTTTGCGATTGTCTAATCTGTCAAACTGATGGACTATGAGCACCAACTCATTCTTGCGCTTTCTGGATCAACTACTCTACCCATCTCGCTCTCCTTCTCCATGTGTTGGGAGTCATGGCCTAAGTGGGGTGCACTCTCTCTTGCACCTGTGTTCCCCTCTCGTCCTCAAGCTGCTCAATTTGCCCATCAATGTGTACATTTGTAGTATAAGGTGTTGGCTGAGCCTCCTGCTTGGGAGAGTTGATTTTTGATAGCTTGTGAGGTACTCCAAGCCCTAGGGTTCGGGGTTTGGAGGTTGGAGCACAACAATGGGTCATTATGGGCTTGGAGCCCAAGGTTGGGGGGTTTTACCCAAAGGAGTTGGGACAAAACCATGAGGCATTTTGGACATGTGATGGATGGAGATGATAAAGGACATTGAGGAGAATCCAACACAACAAAAATCATCGAATTCTGAGTTGTCTACAATGAGTTATGAATTTTTGAAGGTAATGATTGGTTTTTGGCTATGTTGCAAGAAACATTGGGCCTGAGCCCGTTTCTGGGCAAAAATGATACGGAAACGCGTTTGGTATGGCCTGAAAACGCGTTTCAGGCCGTACTGCCACGTTTCACGTGGGGGTAACGTGGCCCAGTAACACTTGAAATGCGTTTCCGGGTCGTACAACCACATTTCAGCAATAAAGTGGCTTCTTTCTTCTTCTTCTTCTTCTTCTTCTTCTTCTTCTTTTCGCTTTCGCTCCCTACCAATTCAGGAGTGATAGATGGAGCTATTGAAGATTGGAAACAATTTTTTTTTAGTGGGGCAACCTAATGTTCAAGCCTATGGCCCTAGTATTGATATGCAGTTCAAAATAATGTTAAATTCTTAAAATAAAAGTATTCTCCTTTATCTTTCATTTTCATCCTTTTACTTGAATTTTTAGCATTACCATGAAATGACTCGGGATGTTTGAGAGTGGTTTCGCCCTCATTGGCTTTCATATGGAGAAAGTAGAATTTTAGATCTCACTCAAAATCCATCAGACTTATCAATTTTTCGGGATTTTAGCATTGGGGGGATTGCAATGTTTCCATTGGGTTTTGTCATGTACTAGGGTATGGAACTTGTATTTAATCAAGGGCACTAAGGTTGTTCGACTATGCAAGAGGAGACTCCCAATCAAGCATGAGACAAGAAATTAGAAATTTTTCATGGATGATTTTGGATATTACTATTTTCATTATATGATCATTCATGAGTAAATGTGATGTAAATTTAGAGACTTACAATTTATGCATTGACATTGGACAATTTAATTATAATGTATCATGTATGCTTTATGATTGCACATATTTCTTAAATGTCCTAATATATATATATATATATATATATAGTCTTTCCCTGTTTCCAAAATTTTGGGGGTTCATGTTTCGTACCCGTACCTATTTCGGAAACTCATACATGTTTCCCCATATTGTGCAACTTAGGTTTTTGGGCATACAAGTCATGTAGGCTTGAGGTAGAAATGTCCAAAAGACATTTCTCTTTGTGAATTCGTGGAGCCCTTGTAAAGAGTATAAATACAAGGTGATCTGAAGTCATTTTGATCATCCACAAGTGCACAATTCATAGAGATACAACTTTTGAAGCAACCACAGAGATAAGGAGCCCTAGCAAAGGTGGAGGAGAGTTGGTAGTGTCTTTTCCTTGATTGCTTGGGCAGGCCAAGTAGAGGAGCAAGCAAGCCGCAGCTTCTAGTGGCATTTCTGGGTTGGTTTTTGTGTCAATTTCGTGTGGACAGATCCTTGTTTGAGGTTGTGGATTGGTATAGGAATCTAAGAAGAGGGTTGAGTTCTGTTCCACTATTTGGAGAGGGTTGAAAGTGTGAACAAAAGGCTGCAAAGTAGCCCTACAGCCAGCGTCTAGGAGCAGCTCATCAAGGAGAGAATGCCACAGCTGTGGAGGAGCTCAGGTGGCAGATTGGGAGGGCTAACGTGGAGTTCCATTGGGCCCTAACCAAACCACAGAGTTACAGCAGTGTTCAGCCCATGAAGGTATATGTATGTTGTATCTATGTTGAATTGCAGCTAGGTGGAAGGTTTTCCAAGTGTGGACAAATTTGGTAACCTGTGGAAGCCAAAGAAGAGAGGCAAACTTGGTGGTTAGATACCCTAACCAGTGGGCAAATTTCACAATGGAGTTTTGAAAATTGTATTAGGTACCTTGGACTAGTAAAGGACAGAATGTTGGTGACCCAAGAGTAGCCCTAGAACAGCAGACTTGGACAGATGTGTGTTGGGTGAAGCGTTGTGACTATGTGTAGCTCTATGATGGACGAAAGAAGCTACTAGAAGAAGGCAATTTGAGAACTCAAGAATTGGCCAGCCTAATGGAGCAGATTGGATCAGCCCGTGTTCATTGTTGGAGAAGAGACTTGCAACAGTGATAGGTGGCAGCCCTCCTGCCTGATGTTAGCCTTCATATAGCAGCAATGGAAGACTATAGTGGGAAGAAGACCCTGAGTAGCTGAGGAACAACAGTGGGAAGGGGGAGTTGTTCACAAACGGAGTTGTGAACAACTCGAACGAAGTCTCGATGCGCTGATGCGTAGATGGACTTACGATCAGCGTGAGAGCAGGTGGAGTTGTGTTCAGTGGGCAGATGGACTTATTTCATTGATAGAGGCAGAGTTGTGTTGCTACAGGTCGAAAGCGAAGGATCAGCAGGACAGGATACGACATAGAGGTTGTGATTGTGCACTAGAGCAGCAAGATTGTCATTGTATCTTGTATTCTTGTACCATTGGATATTTGGGGGCCATTATCCTCGTTACAGGAGCCCTAGACAGTTGTATTATATGTTGATTAAAATAACGAAGCTGGGTTGAAAAATTTGTAAAAAGTTGTATATATTTGTGCATGTGTGATTTACTGTTGTTTATATTCTGATGTGCAAAGTAGCTTTGTTGAGATTCTTGGTTTGGTAGCATCAAAGATTTAAGATTCTATCCTAGACACCAAGATCCTAGAAATTTAACAGGGAGCCTACTGCTGCTCAACCTGCCCATCAATGTGTACAGTTGTAGTCTGAGGTGTTGGATGAGCCTCCTGCTTGGAAGCCTACTGCTCCTCTTGCACTATGGCCTGCTCATGCTCTAAGGACTTCCTCAAAGCCCCTTCTTCCTCAAACTTCACATCTCTCATGATGATGTCTTTTTGAGTGCTGGTACATATGCCCTGCACGCCTTAGTCTTGTTGTATCCCATGAAGATGCCCTTCTCTGTTGTGGGCTCCAACTTCAACCTTTTCTCTGCTGGTACATGGCAGTAAACCAAGCTACCAAATATACGAAAATGTGAAACATTTGGTCTCTTGCCTGTAAAGGCCTCCTCTGGTGTAACTCGCCCCAACACTATGTGTAGGCTCTGATTCTGCAAGAAAACTATTGTATTGCATGCCACAACCCATAGAAACTTGGGCAGCCCCTGGTCATGCAACATGGCTTTGGTCGCTCCAACTATGGCCCTGTTTTTGCACTCTGCCACCCCGTTCTGTTGAGGGTTGTATGGTGTGGTCAACTTCCTCCCGATGCCCTCATTAGCACAAAACTCCTTGAATGCATTTGAGGTGTACTCCCCACCGTTACCTAACCTCAGAGCCTTGATTTTCTTGCCAATCTAGTTCTCAACCAAGGCCTTGTTACCACAAAAACTAGCAAGCCCCAAGGAGTGAAAGCCTATAGGACAAAGAGCTAGACTAAGTGATTGTCACCACAGCCAGTGTCCCCTACTCTTTATGGACCTTCATCGATGGGAGGAGTCCCGGTGAGATGGATAATCACCTTTGATAGATATTCTAGGGTTTTAAGGTACTAGGTGATGAGATAGGTATTATGAATAAAATATTCATAAATTTTATATATATATATATAATGATAATAATAAATAAATATTAATAATTAATGAATTAATTAACTTAGGTTGCAAGTACCGGTGTGGTTGACATTACTTTTTTTAGATTCTCGAAGCATTCGGCTACCTAGTTATTCCATTGGAAGGCGTTCCTTTTTAATAGTTTTGTCAATGGCATCGTCACATGCACACAGTTCTTTATGAACCTTCTGTAATACCTAGTTAAACCTAGAAATCCTCTTAGTTTTGGTATGTTCTTGGGTTTTGGCCCACTGAAAGTTCTGAGAAGTACTCACGGACTCCTGTCATATGACGTGAAGCCCCACTATCAACATACCAAATACCTGAAGATGCTCCGCTAGTGGAGGGAAATGCACACTCCCTCTCAACCTCTATGGCAAGTGATCCTGCACTAGTGGACTCACAAGCAATGAACCCAAACTCCCGGTCAAAGTTATCCGTAAAGTCCTCTATCTCTGCTGATGCTGCCATGCTCTGGTTCTTCCCCTTCTTCTTCTACTCCGGACACACAACTGCATAGTGTCCAATCTTCTGACAATTCCAACACTTCACCTTGGAATAGTCCTTCTATGTGTTCCCCTCTTTACCTTTACCTTTGCCTTTGCCCCCACCACTGTTTGTGGAAGCTTGCTTCTTTCCCTTGCCTTTCTTGCCTCCTTCCAACAGTGCTACATCCTCATCCTGCTCAACTGGTTTGGCTGCCCCAAGCTGGCTCTTTCTGATTTCTGTCTGTATGCAATCATCCCAGAATCTCTCCCAACAGGGAAGGGTCTCACGTGCACAAACCCCATCAGCAAAGTTCAGCCATGAACTGGGAAGGCCATTCACTGCAATCCGCACCAACTCAATGGGTGGAATGACGTCTCCATCTGCTGCCAATGCATCTCTCACATTAGTAATCTTTGTGAGATATCCAACTGCACTATCAGTCTTACCCATCTTAATGGTCTCCAGCTTCTCCCTTAGGACCATTTTCCTGTTCTCATTGGTACTCTAGTAGAGATTGGTCAATGCTGTCTACATCTCATGAGCATATCTCTTTCCTCTCACATGAGGAATGCAATGGTCTTTGATTCCATCTAGAATCAGTCTCTTACCCTTGTTATTCTTTTTATTAAAGGCTGCCAACTAAACAACATCAGTAGACACATTAACAAGGTTCTATGTGGTATGCACCATGATATTCCAAACTTCTGCTTCCTCAAAGATGCTCTGCATTCTCTCCTTCCAAACACTGTAGTTGTTATGCCCATCCAACCTATCCTCCACCCTCAAGCCCAAAAACATGCTCGTTGTCCTAATAAACTGAAAATAACATTGTTGTAGTAAAGGTAATGATTTCTGTGTGAAAAAATCAGTTTGCTGTAATTTCTGTGTGAAAAATCAGCTTGCTTTAATTTTTCTTCTTGCTGTCCCAAACTGTCTTTTTCAGCAAAATAGCTTTGATACTATGTAAAAATTTGATAACCAACCCCGGTTTTCAGTTCCTCTTTATTTCTCCCATAAAGTTAAATGCCCATTCCCATAGCCATACATTCAACAAGCTGGAAAAACAAATATTTTTCTGAAAACACTAATTCTGGAAATTTCACAATGCTAAAATGCAGAAATAAAAACTCAGAAAATAAATCAGCCACACAGAATTTTGACATGCTGATTTTTTGTCAATGTGACCCTGGAAAAACCCCCTCCAACTCTTGGGTAAACCAATTCGAAAACTTCTTCTTATTTCTGAAAAATGTTTTTACAGTGAACAGCAATACACACTAAAATTACAGCAAACACTAAAAACCACTTATCTCGATTTTTGTGCCACCTTCCACCTTGAAAGTCGTGCCAAACAGCAAACAAAAAATCACAGAAAAATTACAGCATTAAATGTTGTCCTTGTTGCCTCGAAAAATGTGCCATAACTGCCTGTATGGACTATATGGATTCTGTACAGACAGGACAACAACCCTACCTCGATTTCCATGCCCATAAATTCTACCTCGAAAATCGTGCCCCTTTGCTACTGATTCTGCTCCTCTAAAACAGTGTTGTCCTTTCCTCGAAATGCGTGCAAACTGCTATACGAATTTTTTGCCTCGATAATCATGCCAATAAACGCTGATGTACGGATTTTAAGCCTTGGGAAGTGTGCCCTCCTACTGTACGGATTTGTTGTGTCTTTTGCTACTCTCCCTCCGCTCATAAATTTCTCTTCAGCTTTCTCTCCTCCTCTCTCAATCTGCTCATGAAATAATGAATGACCTTTTCCCTCCTTTTCCTCCTTTAACCTAACCCTAAGTGACTTTTGGGGAATCCCTAAATCTAATGGCTGAGATTGCTTTAGATCTAGGGGTGAGATTAAATGCTCATTTAAATCTCACTTTCTATTTTTTAATTCACCCCACTTTAATAAAGACCCACTTAGTCATTTATTTCCAAGGTCACTTTTCCTTTCTAATTTCACATTAACTTTAGTAAGTCACTTTAAAACTAGACTTTAGTAACTTTATCACTTAAAGTCACTTTAAAATTAGATTTGACTTTATAACTTTATAAAGTCAATTTAGGAGAAAAATTAAATTCTTTTGGACACTTTTCCCTAAGCCAAAGATCAAAGCCTTAGGGAACCACTTGTCCTTCTGTAACCAAATTTCAACAATGAAGAACAGCGTAAGACAACAGAAGATACAGAAATAAACTCAAAAGGACCCTTGAGACACACTCAGAAGAACCATCCTGAAGATCAAAAGAGACAAGAGTGCAGGAGTCCAAACTAAAAGACAGCTAGTTGAACAGACCGAGGAAGTGTACCTAGCCATGTTGTCGTAGATAGAACCGAAGAATTTCGATGAAGCCAGCAAAGACAAAAATTGGGTAAATGCTATGAATGACAAATTAGACCAAATTGAGAAGAACAAGACCTGGGAGTTAATGCCAAGACCTACAGGGAAAAATGTCATTGGCACAAAGTGGATATTCAAGAATAAGATGAATGAACAAGGTCAGGTAATCAGAAATAAAGCCAGACTTGTATGTAAGGGATACTCTCAAATCGAAGGACTTGACTATGATGAAACTTTTGCCCCTGTAGCAAGAATGGAAGCAATTAGAATTTTTTGCCTTTTGCATGCTATCATGATTTCAAGTTATATCAAATGGATGTGAAATCTGCCTTCTTGAATGGAGATCTAGAGGAAGAAGTCTATATGGAACAACCTAAAAGATTTTCCTTAGCAGATAAACACAACTATGTGTGCAAATTAAAGAAGGCCCTATATGGTCTCAAACAAGCACCACGTGCATGGTATTCTAGGCTAGACAAGTACTTTCAAAAACAAGGTTTCAAGAAAGGAAGAGTAGAAAGCAATCTATATATAAAGGTTGATGAAAATGAACTCTTAATTATAGTAGTATATGTAGATGACATCATGTTTGGTAGCAACAAGGATGAGTTAGTAAAAGGATTTGCAGAAGAGATGAAGTCAGAATTTGAGATGTCTATAATTGGAGAGCTTACCTACTACCTAGGACTTCAAATTATATAAAAGAACAAAGGCATATTCATTTCACAAGAAAAATACTTAAGAGATATGTTAAAAAGATTCCAAATGGAAGACTGCAAACCTGTGTCAACTCCCATGATCACTAGATGCAAGGTATCTGCTGATAATGGATCCGCATATGTAGATCAAAGACTTTACAGATCTATGATAGGAAGTCTTTTATACCTAACTGCCTCTAGACCAAACATTATGCTGGCAGTAGGACTTGTGGCAAGATATCAAGCAGCACCAAAACAAAATCACTTGCTAGCAATCAAGAGGATATTTAGATACCTGCAAGTTACTGAACATTATGGCCTATGGTATCCAAAAAGCAAAGACTTCACATTGACAGCATATACAGATGCAGATTGGGCCACCTGTGTGGAAGGCAGGAAAAGCACAAGTGGAGGTGCATTTTATTTGGGAGAAAGTCTGGTGGCATGGTTAAGCAAGAAGCAAACATCTGTCTCTGTATCTACTACAGAAGCGGAATACATAGCAGCAACAACTTGTTACACACAAGTAATGTGGATGAAATAAATTCCCCAAGACATGAGGGTAAGCATCATTGAACCTATCTCTATCAAATGTCACAATACAAGTGCAATAAGTATATCAAAAAATCCAATACTTCATTCGAAAACCAAGCACATCCCAATAAAGTACCACTTCCTCAGAGAACAAGTAGTAGAGAAAATAGTAAAGATGGAGTATGTACCAACAAAGGAACAAACAGCAGACATATTCACAAAACCTCTTGCTAGAGAACCACTCGAATATCTAAAAGAAAAACTAGGGGTAGTGTATGCAGATGTTACTCTCTGATATGATCAGAAAGCAAAAACAAAAAAACAAAAAATTGATGATGGAAATACACTAGTGAAGGCTGCAATATAAGGAACAGAAACAGTGCAGTAGACAAGTGATAGTCAATATCAGACAAGAAAGCATCATTCCAGGGGGAGAGCAGCCCATAAAAGTTGTCACAGAAGAGCTAGAGTTATGAAGCTAGTAAAGATCTACAGAGTATAGTATGGTACAGGTCCTCAAGATCGGAGTATTATGACAGAAGTACATCAAAAGTCTAGGACATATCACCTCTATCAAGCAGTAAGGGATATAAGTACAGTACATTCTATGGTGACATGCCCTCCATTCATGCAATCTTGATAATTTTCAAAGTGTTCTCCCAACAACTATTATACACCAGCCTGGAGCAACAAAGTATAAAGTCAGAAGAAGAAGGCCTACACACAACTCAGAGAGAAGTAATGCAAAGATAGAAACTACAATGGGAAATGTGCAACCCTTTGCCATTGATGTCAAAGGGGGAGGAAAAGCAAGCAAAAGAAAAAAGGCTCCTCTGAAAAGCAAGCAGAGGAAGAAAGACACCTCTTAGAATGAAAGGGGGAGGAAGTCTTGGAGGAAGTATTGAAGTGTTGGAGGAGGTGTTGCCATCAATGCCAAAGGGGGAGATTGTTGGAAATATTATCATTGATGGCAAAGGAGCACAAAGGAGCAGCACCTAAACTATCATTAAGGCAAAGGAGCAGAGAAACCGCAGCAATAACGCAAAGAAGCAGATCATGCAATAATGCAGTAAGAAAACATAAGACAATTGTGGACCGTCGGATCCAACGAAGACCAACGGCAGAGATCGAAAGCGCACCAAGAGCAATTTTGCAAATCACAAAGTTTAGCATTTAAGTGTTAAGGTCGTCGCAAGGTAAGTTAAATTGTATGCGATGCGAAGTGAAGAAGGGCACATGTCAGCACTGCGCAATATCGCAGATCGCAAAAAATAAGGTTTAGCCACTAAGTTAAATCATAAAGGTTGCGAAGTGTGATCGCTTGTGATTGGTTCAAGGCATTGTGGGACCCTCCAGGTTTCAGAACAAAAGCGAAAAGGATGAGCGGTCGGTCACGATTAGATCACAGATCGGAAAGGGGAGAAATGAACGGATGAGATTTCATTGCAAAATAAGTTGGGAAGATGCGATGCGAAGAAGGGTGAGCAGGTGAGGACCGTTATATTTGGGCGCAGATCAACGACGGTCGGCACAGCGCATTAGTGCACATCGCAGATTTTATGTTTTGTGCTTAAGGTTTGCACGGTAAATTGTGTTGAATGCGATCGCATATCGCACAAGACAAGAGATATGTTTATTGCTAAATGTTAAAATTGTGAGCAAACGAAGTGCGATGTATTATGATTGGTCAAGTATTGTGGGACCCGATAACCCCTATTCCACGCATATGTAAGAGATATATGTTATGTGCGTGTTGTTATAAAGTATGCGTTGTTTGATTGCTAAACATATGTATGTTAATAAAACTCGAAAATTATAATCCGTTGCGTTAAAAGGGAGTTTATGTGGGCCATAACCCACAGGTCAAAGTATTGTTTAAAATTGCAGTTTTGTGCTGCATCAAGCGAAAAATTGTGGGAAATATAACTGCAGAAACATAAAAGACAAAGGGATAGCAAGCAGAAGAGGACAAACACACAGCAAATCTAAGAAGTTGAAATGGCACGTGTAAGAGATGTACGTTATGTGTGTGCTATTATGAAGTATGCGTTGTTTGATTGCTAAACATATGTATGTTAATAAAACTCGAAAATTATAAGGGACATAACCCACAGGTCAGAGTATTGTTTAAAATTGCAGTTTTGTGCTGCATCAAGTGAGAAATTGTGGGAAATATAACTGCAGAAACATAAAAGACAAAGGGATAGCAAGCAGAAGAGGACAAACACACAGCAAATCTAAGAAGCTGAAAGGGCTAAGTGAAATATCTGATTGTAACTGTAAATGTATTAATTATTTTATATTGTTTGTGATGCAAAGGCAAGTCTCCAAGGCAAAGCAAAACTCCAATTTAATACTGAAATGAGTGTATATATTGTTGTAACATCCTAAATATGCTGAGTGAGGAAATGAGTGGGTGGAAGGCAAGAGTCATGCCTATTCACTTCATATATCCATATAGAATGCAAATAGCCATGAAGTGATCTCTATAGATGATGTTATTGTAATATGCATAGAGAGGTTAGAGAGTGGAAGAATGAAAAAGAGCAGATAGAGATGTTGTGCAGATCTAGAGCTGATATGAAGCAGATTTGAAAGCTAGAAGGGCAGCATTAAAGAACAAGAAAAATAGAGCTGATATCCAGGTAAATCAGCATATGATTTTTGTTGTAGTGTGAGGGAGTTGGTGCTTCCATATCAAGTTGTAGCTTGATAGATGTCCAGTTGTAGCTAGTTGAGGTAGGAGCCTCCTGTGGGTTGTAGCCTGCAGAAAATAGATGGGAGTTGGATCTTCCTTGCAAGTTGTAGCTTGCAGAATTTGGGGTAGTAGCCTCTTGTAGGTTGGAGCCTACAGAAAATCAGTTGTGAAAGGGAGTTGGAGCTTGCCTTTGCATCACAACAATAATAAGATGTGGTTTTCTCTCTTTATGAGTTTCCACTTATATCTGTTGTCTATGTGCTTAATGATTAAGTGTTGATGTGATGTTTTAATCTATTTAATTACTTGTTGTCCACACATTATGTTTGTTGATCCATTAAGTATTAAGCTGCTTATGAAATGAAGGTGTTAATGAGATGAATGAAAAAGTTTTAAATGTCCATGAATCTATTAAACTGATTCCCCACCCCCCCTCTCAATTTAACTAAGGGTTCATCATTCCTTTGTCCATTTCCATGAGTACTGGGCTAGAAAAATGACTTGGAAGACAAATATTATGATGACAGAAGGCATCGGATTATGTTGTCAATGTTCTTTGCATCCTCTTATGTCTTTTATTAGAATAAAGTCAAATTAGGTTTGACAAACTGCATATCCTTAATTATCTGGCCAGATACTTGGACAACAATAATGTATTTCGAGTCTCACCTACTTGCTTTGTTAATATGATTTACTTCCCAGACTTCCCGCAAATTATATGGATATGGAAAGTCAGATAAGCCATCTGTTATGCAATATAAAGAGATTTTTCAGAAGTTGATTCAATTAATATGCGAAAGTTGCCCCAAGGGAAAGGAGAGAAACTTACAGTGTTGCCAAAGGTTCCCAGCAAAATCCTCTACCTTTCTAGTGTTTTCCTCCAATTTCTTCCCGCATTTATTTAAAACGTCAGCAATCTTGTCCATAGGCCCTGCATAAAGACAATAACACACTGAATCAGAAAAGCTTGGTTTGCCATTAGGCCCAAAATTTCCTGTTCATCTTGATATTTTTCTTCTTTAAAGAAGTGCTTTCTTTAAACTCAATAGAAGCATTACAACTGGACTGAACAGGTCAGACATCACAAGCAGCCTGGTTGCATGGATAAAACAGCCCTCAAGGAGTGAACCGCTCATCACAAGCACCTCCATTTACCTAGAATGTCACAACATTGGGGGTTCTATTCCATCAAAATCACTAAGGGCTTGCACATGGCCACGATGCCTTCTTCACACTAGACCATGACACCATTGATGTTAATCTTGAATTTCCAAACGTAAACAGTCCAAAATCAACAGCAAAATTAATAATAATAATCAAAGGTAAAGAGTCCATATTATTTCCTAGCTGTCAGACAAAAAATAACTTTCCTGAATCAACAATATTTCTTTCCACTTAAAACTTGCACGCTCTACTGACAGTAAAACTTGTCCATCCCTTTTCTTTTTGTTAAAACAGCTCGGTTAAGTTAATCAAAATCCCAACTTCCAAGATCAATTCCAAAATTTGAAAAAACACGAAGTTAAGCCATCATGATCCAAACTAAAAAATCTGCTTAACTGACTGAAAAACAAACTTGCAGTTACAACCATCAACTCCTATTAATCAGAAAAGCAAAATTCATGCCCTGAGCCTACACTGCAAAGATGCGCTTCTATTCCACCAAAATCAAGAACTTGTGCCTGGCCTCAGCCTTTTGAACTCGCACCATAAAGACCACAGCTAGAACAGACACCTTGCAGGCCGCTCAACACTATGTTGACTTCACACCCATGGCAAAAATAGAAACTTTGCTTCCATAAAGTGACAACAACAAATTTTGAAACTTCAAAAAGGTGGACTGACTGAGAAACCCTACCAAACAAAAGGGATGATTGACATGTACATGTCATTTTTCAAGGAGTGCATTATCATGGTCTACAGTTAATAAATTAATGACGTAAGAATGAAAGTCTTCTAGACATAAGGTTTTCAATTAAATGATTTAACTTCTTAAACCTTGCAAATCTTAAATTAAAAGCATACCTAAAAAATTTGTAAAAAATTGTACTGATAAAAATTGTCATAATATTCTCAAAAAGGCTCGATAAAATAATTCATTAGTTGGTTTTGGTGTATGACTTAAAACTGATTCTGCTTGGCTAAGTGCTTGGCTTCCTTTCCTTAAATATAAGGAAATAGGTCAAGGGCACAGGAACCATAGGCATCCGCAAGAAGTGGGAATCTGCCCCTACAGAGTTCCGGGGTTATTATAGGTGGTGAGGTTCTTTCTACACAACAATGCAGCTGCACATCAAGGTCTCGAGATAGTACTAGCAGAAGCTAGGCCAACAGCCCTGAATACTGGAGCATTTTTCGTCCTTTGGAGAAAAACAATTCTTTAACATCTATTTTCCTTGGATGCCTGAAAGGACACCCACATATATATGGCCTGCCCTCTCTTCAGAGCAAGAAAGGCAGAGTGGTGGGCTTTTGCCAATCACCTGCCCCCATTCTAGCAGCTTTATTAGATCCTTTTAAGGAGGTTAATTTGGATAGCTCATGAGGATAGGCTATGGTACATCAAAAAGTCCAGCTTTAACTGGGTTGGGTCCTTCCTGTGCTACTCGACCCAATAAGGTCTTGACGAACCCTTTTAACTCAGGATTGGTGGTGTAACTCAGTAAGCTTCTAATTGACCAGGCAAATTCCTGTTCAACCCTTTAATTACAAAGCGTTGGTCCTTCATGCTGAATTCTTCGTAGATATGGACGTGTTCCTTCACAGTCGATTCTTCGAAAGTAAGGGTCAGTCCTTCGAGGTCAATTCTTCATAAGTGAGATCCTGTGCCAGCTTTACTGGGTTGATCCTAAGCCAAGCCAGTAATGTTCATATCAACACTTCTAATTATGGGTTGATCCTGCGTGAAGGTCGGTCCCGATCAAACCTTTGCACCCCTTTCTAGCCGAAAGTAAGAATGTGGGTTCCTACAATTTATGTTTAAGCATTTGAGCATAAATTGGATCCAAAACCAATGAGCCAAAACCCTAGTCGTAAAATTCCATAATCAAAAATTCCATCAATTAAAATTTAAAATTTCTATCCGAATCAAGGAAAATTTCCTACCTGAATCAAGAAAAACATTCCACGCATAATTCCTAGCAGAACTAAGCAAGAATTTCCACTGGGAGAAAGTTGAGTTTCTTGGCTTATTAACTTACTCAATAAGAATTCATACAAAATAATTTTCCAAAAGGAAAAGACCATAAAACTTACTCCTTCCAGTAGATCCAGTGGCTGGCGTTGTTGCAACATAAGGATTGCTCTGAGGAGGCATGTTCTGATGGTAAGTAACGGTACCGGTCACAGCAGGAGGGGGTCCTGAATGCTGCATATAATGTTGTGTTGTTGTAGTATTAGAGGGCATCGATTCCTCTGCAACCCAAGTGGCTGCCTGCTGATTCACAGGATGGGAACCTGGGTCAGCAGGAACTCCCATTACCCATGTGCCCATTCTACCACCTCCTTCACTCTGTGTTGGTGGGTATCCGTATGGCCATGAACCCTGGTTTTTGTTCATCTTTCCAACCTGAATGACAGGCGGTCCAAATCTTCGAATGTGTGTATGGAGTTTGGGGCTCCGAAAGGTGAAATTTCCCCAAATATATAGAAATCAACTCGTCGGAAAGGAAACAGAATATCTTGGTATGGGTATCTACTGATTCTTACGCTATGACAGGCCAACAGAGTTTGTAGGATATTTGACACAAATTGGTTTGTCCTGTCACCTTTGATTCCTATCGATGTTTCCTTCGCTGCAAAGCTTCCTAAGTTGTGAGATTCCTGAAGTTTCCCGAAGTTGTGAGATATATTTCAGCAAGTAATCAAATTTGTGGCAACACGATATATTTCTTAAAGTAATCGAATTTGTTGCAACACGAGGGGATGGTTCTCTGGAATTTTCTCCACATCTCGATATAGCAATTGTAATGTTTGCGACTCAGTGACGTCAATATGTAATGGAGTTTTTACGATGAAATTTGGCTAAAAAATGTATATATAGGTTTTTAATAAAGATTGTTATGCTATCATAGTGATACGTTGAAAAAGTTCGTTTTACATATCTTTGAAAGGATAATTAAAGTTATTATAATTTAATTATTAATTGATTAAGATAGTTAGTTAGTAATAGTTTATGCTATCATAGTGATACGTTGAAAAAGTTCGTTTTACATATCTTCGAAAGGATAACTAAAGTTATTATAATTTAATTATTAATTGATTAAGATAGTTAGTTAGTAATAGTTGTGTTCATTGTATGTGGTTCGATTTTTTATTATTGTTTTTTTTTTTTTTTTTTCTTTTTTCTTTTTTATGTGAAAAGTAATTGAAAATTTAAATATGAATGGATTTTTGAGAGTGTAAGTTTTTGTGATTCATATTATATTAAAATAATTTTTTCCGGAAATCACATGAGAAATTTTTGAATCTACGCGTTCATCATCAGGATATAGAAGACTCGCTGATCCGGCTATCCAATTTTATAAAGAGATCATGATGAACTACAGTCAGTAAGTCAGTAGTTCGAAACATGTCGGTTCCAAAATTTCTCATGTGATTTCCGAAGATTTATTTTAATATGAATGGATTTTATTAAAATTATGGAATTATAGAAAATGTTTAGTTATTGATATTGAAATTGTACTAATGTTAATATGTGGAAGAAAACAAAAACAAAAACAAAAAACAAATATATATATATATATATATATATATATATATATATATATATATATATATATATATATATATTGTAATTAGTAAATATATAATGAAAATAAATGTAATTAGGAATTCTTTTATAACAATTATTATAATTTGATATAAGAAGAACATGAATCATTGCAATTATTATAATATGGCATAGGAGAAACATGAAGAGCATGCAGAAAACATTTAAGTAAATAAGTAATATGGCAATCATTTTTATTCCAAAAATTTAACTAGGTGAAAGAGTCATGATTGTTAGGTTAATAGTGGTGGTTTGGAGTGACTAATAATATTATTGGATATTAAGACTAGTGAGGGACGGGGATGGAGAGGCAGAGTGCTAGGGTTTGCAAGACAGGGGTTTTGGGCATTTCGACAGCGGCTCCTCTGGTTTTTGCACCTATATGGGTAGGAAATCAGCTCCTTTCGGTGTAGGATAACTTGGTTGGATGGCCCATGCTCGTTGGCCACATTGCGGCACAGATCGGAGAAGGAAAGCAGACTCTTCAGAGGCCGATAGCCACAGGATCTTGCTTCCCCACGTCATGCAAGTATTCTGACTGCGAGAATGCTCTAGGCTCGCTGCCCTCCCAATTGGTGATAGGGCTTACTGGTTCCTTGCTCGTTCCTAGCAGCAGGACGTAGCCCCTCGCACGCGGGCTCACGGAACACTAGGACAGGGACGATGGCTGGGAGATTGCAACAGGGGCCGGAAGCATGTGGTATCAATGGAGAGTAGGCGAGCTGGCCAATGTTGGGTCTGTCCACAACTGTGAATCCGCCGAGAAACCCTTGCCAAGTATGTAGATCAGGAAAAGCGATGATGGTTATGGCTTCCCCACTACAAAAAAAGGGATTGTTCGGATCCAGATGCATCGCATCTGTCGGGTATCTCTCTATTTTAGCTCTTTTTATTTTGCGTTTCGATATGCAGTCATTTGCCTTTTTACTTGTCCTAAGGGACTAGGGTTTACGCCTACTATGTGGGCTATATGGGTGATTTTACCCCCAAAGCGGCATTGGTGGCAGGGGAGGAGCAGGGCTACTCTCGCCAAGGAAATTTTTCTATGTGAGGCCGCTCTGGTCTATGGATCTCGAGAGAGTCCTAAAGGCAGTGTTGGGTCAAAGGGCTTACCCACAAGCACCACAAACCCAGATAATAGAGGGCGGACCTATGAACCGGAGATCCAGTTTTAGATCTTTATCAAAACACTAGATGGGAAATCCAAGACCATATGGGTCCAGGATACAGAGCTAGTCTCTGATTTGAAGGAGAAGATCCAACTTACCACAGGTATTCTGACCATGGAACAAAGCCTAATCTATGCTCGGAAATTACTTCAAGGGGGAACCAGACTAGAAGATTACTCTATCCAAAGGAACTCGTTCATTGTTCTGAACTTAAGGCTCAAAGGAGGAGCAACATGTGGAAGTACTTTTTCCAGACCTAAACAGAACAGAACACATGGACAGGTGACGGGAGCCAACACCCTCAAAACTGGAACCCCAAATGGTCCATCTTATAGGAACTTCCTTCAGGGGGGGGGGGGGGAACAAAACAGCACCGGCAGAGACGACTGAAAACACCCCCAAACCATACATTGTGGAGTAGTTGAACTACGTACCAGAACTGAACATCAAGGCTCCATAAATTGACGAATATCGCTCCACATTTGAAACGCAGGCTATAATATGAAGATTCAACTGCTATTGGCCAAAACCAAAGGAACTGTTCCATTGGATTTTTACAAATTGGACCATGGACTGCGATATTCATCTCTGCTCCAAAGGATATTTTATAGTCAAGTTTCCATCGCAGGAAGCCAAAGATATCATTCTCAGGGAAGGCCCGTGGTTTTGGGGTTCTACTGGACTCTTCATCACTCCTTGGTTCTCTGAGTTTAATGCAAACACGATGGAGATTACCAGGATGTCGGTTTGGGTCAGACTATATAACCTCCTGCTCCATTTATGGAATGAAGGTGTATTAGAAGGCATCGGAAACAGCCTTGGGAGATACATCAAAACTGACATCCAACGAATGGAGGAGATAATTTTCACCTTTACACGAATATGTGTGGAAGTGGACCTCAGTAAGGGGTTGCCGCACAATATCTATCTGATCCACAATCAACAAAAATAGCTGCAATGCCTGGACTATGAAAATACAGTGTTTAGATGCAGGATTTGCAGGAAAACTGGGCACCTTCAACACATGCTCAGATGCAAAACCAGAAACCAGAAAGAAGAAGAAAATAATGAAAGTATCCAAGGGATGGTAATTCCCATCAGGAGGTCTAGAGCAAGAGTTGAAGGACGAAGGGAATATACCAACCCAGACTGAGACAAAACAGTCAGGGGAAGATCAAGGGATACAAGAACAAGATTTACAAGAACCGATGGAAACTAACATGACCCCTCATGTTGACTCAGTAGTGGGTCCAACGCCACACGAAGCACAGTCTGACGTAATTTCAAGTGCAAAAAAGAGAGCGCATGTGTCAGAGAGCTCTGATTCTGATAAAGAAAACACTACAGGGAACAATGAGCTGGCCTTGCATTCAGGGAATTGGAAGATCGTCCAAAAGAGAAAACGTAAGCGTGAAAATACCAGCCTAGCTGGAAATCTGTAATTTTATTGGTAGCCCTGCTACATGGTGTACATGAGTACACAATTCCTATGGGCATCTCGAATGCTTAATTGCATGTACAAAGTGTACCTCTCTTTAATTTATTAATAGAAAGTTGCCGATTTTTTCCCATGAAAAAAAAATAGTGGTGGTTTGGAGTATCCATTAGTGATGGTCCATGGTATTACATAATAAATTTATTTTTAACTTGGGATTGTGCATTGTGTGCTACAAGAAATAACATTAGTTGTAATGAAGTTTCATGATGAGAGCACATAGTGTGAATAGGTGTGAGGAATTATGGGACAATAATAACCAAATAAAATTACTTTGCAAATAGAAATTTGTAAAGTACATGTCAATGGGCACTCATGTAAAAAGTAGTTAGTACCATAAGTCTTAACATAGATCTAGGTGATAGGGAGAAGAGCATGTAGGTTTAACTCGTAATAAAAGTTTCAGTGACCCATAATTTTAAGTCATTGATATTACATAGTTAAAGCATAAGATTTAATATTATATCCTCTCTTGATTTCCTATCACATTGACTCATAGTTACATACATGGAACATATAAATGTTGAGAACTAGGTGGAAGAGATTGTACACATGATCAGGTGATCATGTCCTAATTGGAGAAAATGCTCAAAATTTTATTTTCTCATAATTGGTTGAAACCAGAACGACAGGAAAGATCTCGTCAAAACGATCCTGTAGCCGTGAATGGCACTCAAAACCGATGTTGTATGAGAAAGATATTCAACTTTGAAGTTTCTCAAATTTCAGGGAAAAGCCCAATTTGACTAAGTTTGACTTTGAATAAAAAATTATTAAAAAAGGAATATTCCACAAAATATTTTGGGAATATTCCTTAGAATATTCCACAAAATATTTTGGGAATATTCCTTAGAATATTCCACAAAATATTTTGGGAATATTCCTTAGAATATTCCACAAAATATTATGGGCAGACCAATGAGCCGGCGCCACGTGGCCTTCCCGGAGGCCGCCACGTGGCCCCAAGAAATCAAAATTTTATTGTGTAAAAATTTGTATGGGCTGACAGGATTCGACCGCGGGTCGGGTGGCCACCAGCCTATGGGCCCGACCAACCCGCTGCAACGTGATTCTTATTATGTATAGGCCTTCACGCATATATAAATTTTCATAAGGTTTGAAATGGGCGGAAAGGGGGCCAGCCCCCTAACCATAAGACCTCCGGCCCAGAACCTCCAGCCATAGAACTGACGGGCACAGTCATGTCACGGTTTATTTAAAAGCGTTCACATAACCCGGCGGAAATTACGTTGAAAGTTAATGTTACGGTTTTATAACTGTCCACCCGATGGTTTCGGCACGTCCCCCTGTGGCCACAAAACCGACATTTAATGTCATATTAAACCATCCAACCAAATTGGTGCGTTTCACCAAATTTTGGCGAAAATGCTAAAATAGTGGAGCTATCTGCAGTTCCACCACAATTGGTGGAGGTTTTCTAGCCCTGATTAGGCAAAAGACTGTTTTGGTCATAACTTTTGCTAGGAGAGTCCATTTGGAGCGAATTTTTTGTTTTTATTTTGGGTAATTGGAGCATTCCAAAGCCATTGGAGCAGGTTGCAAAGCCATTAGAGCATTTATTTAGGTGTTTTATCAGCGAGAGAGCTTGAAGAGCCACTAGGGCTTTGGGATTGAAGAGCTGTATTGGATTATAGTTATCCATTGGAGGTGAAAATATAGTCATTTCTTACTATTTTCTACACTTTGAACTCGTTTCTACAACTATTTTCGCCTATTTAGGCTTTCTACACATTGTATAACCATTTTCTGAGCATAATAAGAGCAAGGACATGCCCATTTGGGGGCCTTGGACCAGACAGATGTAGCTCAGGAGGGGTGAACTGCCTTATCATATGTTGAGTTATATTCTGTGATTTATTTGCTGCTTATTTTCAGAGTTAAGTATGTTAAACAGTAAAAAGAAATAAGCCTCCTACATACAAAAAGACTCATAAACTCATCAAAGTCACTTTGTTCCAATTGCTAAACACATTAAAAAGCTTACATACATATGTTAATGGATAATGAATACCTTGCACCAGCAAACAAGTAGTTTCATTTCCAGATCATTAGTGATTACTTCTATTATTTCTTTAGGCAGAGTCTATAAAGGGCCAGGTAGCTTCAGGAGCTCATCCTTTCTTTGAAAGGTGACATATCCTGTAAATTCCCTTATATTCCATCTATGTATTAGAAATAAGAAGTTCTCACATTCAGATCAACACACCAATTCTTTTTTATCTTCTTCTTCTCCAGGTAGTAGTTTACGTTGTATACCACTAAATTCCTCTTTGGTGCCCTCCAACACAACTTTAGTAGTTGTTGCTAAGACAATGACACCTGGTTGAAAGAAAGAAAGAAAGTATTTTTAATGTCCACGAGGCTAAAAAATAACCTTTGGGACAGATTGCTTCTCTATCTGGCTCTTGTATTCGGCCATTTTCCTGTGAAGTTTTACAATAACCACTCCCAGCTTCTCGACAAACTCTTCGTTGAATAGATTATCCGAAGAGCTAGCTGCCAGAATACCTGCATAATTTCCCCTGCTGTCTTTGAAGGCCTCGCATTCTAAAATGAAATGTTTTTCTGTTTCCACTTTTCTGGAGGAGAAAAAAACACATACTTTTTTCCTCCCACATTTCTTTTGGCCTTTTCTATCACCCTGTTTCACAATGGAGTTGATGATAATTAGTCCTTAATTAAGCAATAAGAATTTTAGATCTCCAATAAATATTAGCCCCTATGTACGCCTTTTGCTGATGGTTATGCATGGGGTTAAACTCTTCAATGTAGTACTTCTTCTTTCTCCCTAGCCCTTTCTCCCAAGTACGCTTGTTTTACTTATCCATAACAAAAGTTTTCATCTCTTTACTGTTTATAGGACACGTGCTCAAGCAAATACCACATTTACTAAACCATTTGTTATTTTGCCGCATCCAAGTCTTCTTTCTTTTGCACAATCTGTCACTAAACACAACCTGAGGCCATCTACCCTCTTCCATTTGCTCAATTTTTTTCAAATACCTTATGACTCACACCATAGCAATTGCTTCAATAGGAGTAGCCCCTGTTTCACTTAACAGGATAGCATAAGGAGCTGCACTTTTAATTTTGAATTTGTTTGTAATCAAATGCTTCTGAATTTTGTCAATTTGTTTCCATTGCATCTCATTTGTGCTACTGGCCCACAGTTCACAACCGTAGAGAATCATTGGAATCACTAGAAGCCCAAAAAGAGTTAGAGTGGTTTTCCAGTCCCACAGCTCTGCCTATTTACACCTATTTTGAAGAGCATAAAATGCTTTCCAACCCCCTAAAGTTCTTTTCTTTCTACAACCATCCCAACTTAAATTTTTGTTGAAGTCAATTCCGAGGTATTTGTAGTCTGCAACTTCTTCTAGAATGTTGCCTTCAAAGTAGAACTTATGCTAGTTATGCCTTAATTTGTTAGAGAAAACCACTACTTTCGTTTTGCTAATATTGATTTGCATCCCCACCCTTCTACAAAAATTCTCAAGGGAACGTAAGTGCTCTTGCAAACCAAGAGCTGATTTAGCAATCAATATAAGGTCATCTGCGTACAAAAGAAGCCTTATAACGAACTTGCCCAAATGGATACCGTTGCCCCCTTGCGAATTTATCCAGTCTTCAAGCTTGTCAATATATAACCCAAAAAGGGTAGGAGACAATGGGCAACCTTGCTTGACCCTGCTATCACTTCTAAAACTTTCAGAAATGCCTGTTGAAGTTCTAATTTTGACTTTCACCTCTTCATACAGCGTATGCACAGTTGCTCTCAAATGCCTGGGAACCCCGAGTTCCTCCATTCTTCCCCAAAGCTTATCCCTAGGAACCGTGTCAAAGGCTTTTCTGAAATCAACAAAGCAATAGAAAACTTCTTCCTTTTTTTCCCAAACTTTTTCAATGATGTGCTTTAAAGTTATACAATGATCACCTGTGGAATGCTTAGGTCTAAAACCTGCTTGCCCTTTAGCACGTTTATATGTTTCTTCTGCCACTTGCTAATTTTCTTTTCTAACATGCTTCCAAATAACTTTGTAAACAAGGGGTTTATCATTATGGTTCTATAATTGGAGGGATTATTGATGTCACCACACTTGAAAAGAAGTGTCGCCATACTATTTGTCCAATCTGTGGGGAACCCTTGCTATATGATGTTGCTGAAATTTTTTGTGATGTGAGGTGAAAGGATTTTTTAAGCCCCACTTTAGATACTCTGCTTGGAGTTCGTCTGAGTCTTTTGCTTTTCCAGCACCCAACTTCTTGATACCCATCTCTACTTATTGCACCATGAAGAGTTTTGTGTCTATGTTGACCAAGGGAGGAGGGTCAACCTTGGGATCCTACTCATAAAGTTGCCTTGCATAGTTGAACCATTTAGAAGTTGTAATGTTGCTTTCAGTTTGCACCTTCTTCGGTTGGAGCTCCTTCCAGAATAATTTGGGATTAATTTTCCCAAGGAAGATTAGTTCTTCTCTCCTCGAAACCATGAAATCAGCCTTTTTCTTTCTTATTATCTGCTTGTAAGCTTTGAGCTTTATGTTATCTGTGTCTGATTCCTTCCACCTTCTCCTTGCCTTTTTGCATTCCTCATCAAACCAAGCATTAACCGAAAAGCAATTTGTTTCAGACTTCTTAATTTTTGCTCTTTTGCACTTAGCAAGTGCGCTTAGAATTAAATGTGTTAATCCATGACTATGAGGGCCATGAAATGAGATTTCCTCCTTCTTGAAGAGCCTCTCTAGCGCTATTTTGAAGGTATTATAATTCTCTGGAGTCAAAATAATTCTGCCCTTTGGGGGATTTTGTTGAACACACTGAGTTTTTGACCCTAATTTCTTCTTTCCGGTCCAAGAGAAACTTAAATAAACTGGCTTGTGATCTGATTTTAAGTCCCAAATTTGATCTCCAATCAACACTTCCTCCATTTTCTCACACAAACTATGCGAGCAAATTACATAATCTACTACACTTGCTCCATTGTAAGTATTGCAAGTGAAATTACCAGACTTTTCCCATATAGTCAAACCATTACAAATGACTAAATCGAAAGCCCCACACAGCGTAAGCAATTGTTCTCAAAAGAGATTGCAGCCTTTATCCTCTAAAATTCGTTCCCGACTGATGATTGCTCTCTTCTGTAAGCCAGATAAGGTCACGATCTTCTTTACAACAAAGAATGCTAGCTTGTTCACCTGCAGTTCTAGCATTGAAATCCCCCACTATGAGGACTTCACCTAGTTGAGAATATATTGCAATATCTGTTTTTAGGGCTACAAAGGGATCTTTGTGGTCAAGCCCTCTACTTTTGTAGATTTTTGAAACTTGCGGCACAAAATAGCATGCTACAATTCTGATGTGATTTCCATTTTCTGATATTTTAAGCCAGACAAATTGCTTATTTGGGTCTTCTTTTTCTAGCTGAATGAAACGACCTTCTTTTTCTCTTACTAATACCATGATACCCCCGTGCCCTTTTCCATTCCCTACAGCCTTGTTCCACACTGCTATCTTCCAATACCCATCAAACAAAGGTGTCTTGCACCCTTCATGATCATGTGTTTCTATGAGGCAAATTATGCCTCTACCTTCAGCAATAGGCCCTAATCCAGGTCCTCGTCTCCATGGATAACCCCTACAGTTCCAACAAACCAATCTTAAGGAAACATGGGTACGACTTGATTGTTGTTTGTTTTGACATGCAAGACTCACAATTGAGTCTTTGTCCCTGCTTGCCCATACTAACCTTGCTTCCTCATTTCTCGTTGAAGAGTTTGCTGCCTCTTCTTTGTTATCGTTTTGCTACCTTGTTTTTGAAGGAGGTCAAAATTACGCTATCACAACTTTACCTTTATAAATCGATGCTCTTTTCCCCTCATCTCTTGCTGCCCTAACTTTTTTCATTTCATCCCTCCTTTCCTCTTGTTCTATTACAGTTAAATCTTCTTCTAGAAAAAACCGAGAACCCCTCAAGAGCTTCTTCTTGCTTAGAATGATATCTTTATCACGTAAGTTGGGCATGATGACCTTTATGGGCTTGGCTCTCTCACTGTTAAGCTTACCTACTGTCTATGCTTGACATATTTGTCCTTGCCATTGGAGCTTATCTTTCAAGAAGTCTCTTGCAAGGTCAAGAGTACATTCATTTGTCCCATAATATTTCACCCCTTTAATAATTATGTTTGTTGCTCTATCATGTCTTTCCTTGCTTTCTCTGTCTTACATGTTGTTAACCTGAATGTTTGTTTCTCCTTCCCTCTTAGCAGAATTGCTAATAACTTGAGCCCAGGTTTTGGAGAGTTTTGTAGAATCTCCTTTCCTCTCTTCTCTTGATGTCTCTTCATTGTTGTCTATTTGGGCAATTGTTTTCCCCTTATCCTAGGATGGTTTCGCATTCATCGCCTCTGTATTCTCCACTACAAATTTCTTCATGTTTTGCACCTCCGCTTTCATGCATTGCCTTTCAATTTTCCCTATTCGGAGACCTTTCTACAACGATGACACTTGCTCCTTCAGAACTTTGTTGCTTTCTGCTAAAGCCTGGTTTTCAACTGTTATTATATGGATTGTACAACCTCTTTCCAGCTCTTTAGTTTCTACTACTTCCGACCTCTCTTTTACATTTAACAGTTCTTTCACATAAATATCAGATGACTGAGTGAGAGGTGTGGATGTGGGATTATATAAGGCATAATCATCAATGAATTTTCCTTTTCCTTTGGACTTGTTGCCACATGCTTGCAAAGAGGACTTGTTTGAATGTTGTTTCTTGCAAAGAGTATTTTCCCTTTGAGACCTTTTTTTCCTTGTCCGCTCCTATTTTAGATGAGCTAGTCTCTGTTTTAAAATGCCCCAATACTGTTTGGCATTGAACCAAACCCACTTCCCAATTTTGGTTGATGAGGCAATTTTCACTTGCCCTATATCATTTGTTTCCACGGGTTCTAAAGTTTCTGGTCCCATTATCATGATGATATGATGATAAAATAAATAAATAAATAAAATTATTTTTTATAATAGTGTGCCACTTCGCTGAGAAACATAATTACATATTTCATATTGAGTCATTGGAGTTTATGCCTTAGTCCCTAGTGTGGTTGTCGGTTGACCTCTCCATAAAGATATTCATTGAAAAGATCCTTCGAGATTTTCATCATAAAAAAGTAATGTATCACTTTCCATAACGTACATATGTCACAGGGTAAAATAAAATCATGTCTCCCTCAAGTTACCACATTCAAACAAGTGTTGCATGGTAGCGTAGTCCCTGACATGGATATGTATATATGTATTGCCTAACTAACTCATGATTATGGTACCATCCTTCAAACAATTATTCTAGATTTCATGGTTCATTCATGAATTGCCTTGTGGTAGTTTCTCTTTGTCAAATTTCGATGCTTGCAAATCGGTCGTTCAAATCAAAATAACAAATGAATTAATTTCAAGAATGGAAGAGAGAGCTCTCAAATTTTGATGCTTGCAAATCGGTCGTTCAAATTAAAACAAAAATGAATGAATTTGAAGAATGTAAGGGATAGGTTTATAGAACTAAATCACGCGCCTTGCCACCTATCATTGTGTGTGCGCTTAGGTCATGGGGAACCTGACATGATCACCTAGAGATTAGACCTTTAGTTTACTCTTTTGTTCATGCTATGGAAAAGTTGGCAAGGACCCACAAAGGGGAATATATGCCAAAAAATTGGCAAGGATCCACAAAGACGAATATATAAATGTTTCAATAACGAAAGGCTAAGTAATTTCGAAGAGCAAGTGGAGTGGATTTGTGAGAGAGTAAATATTTTTTTTATAGGAATGGTATACTGAGAATTTTTTTGGGATGGTATGGTTTGTGTGAGGTTTAAATTTTCATTAAATTATTGATTTGAAAATTTATCATTCTTTGTTTTTCCATCATTCTTTGGAAAATAAATAAAAAATAATTAATCTCTCATATTCATTCCTCAGTTTGTCCATCATTCGGTTCATTCCTCAGTCTCTCTATCATCCTACTGATAAACAAGCGTCGGAGCAAATTCAGAGGCACAACCTGCTTCAAACAAACACCACTTGGTTGGTATACAACCGTCGGAGCAAATTAAGAGGTGCAACCTGATTCAAACAAATGCCATCCATGAGGTCTGGTGTAATGTTATTGGTCCCCCAAGATTTATTTCTTATGAGTTTGCAAATATCTCTCGCTTTATTGTGTTCAATATTCTATACATCATTATAAGACTAGTAAATTCATACCATGTGTTGACTATATACAGTTTTCACCAAAAATTGCAGTACCTTTGCAAGTCATAACTCTTGATAATTACAGTATGAATGAATGAATGAAATTTTAATGTCTACAAAACTAAAAATAGTCTATGGGACCACCAGCTTCCTTGTTTTTTGCCTTCTGTAATTCAATCCTTTTCTTATTCAAATTGATGATGAGTTGACGCAACCTTCTAACAGTTCCATCATTGAAAATACAATGCCACAGAATTGATGCTAACATACTGCGGTAATCGTCCTTGATGTCTCTAAAAGCGTCACATTCCAAAATGAAATTCTTTTCTGATTCCACTGCCCCAAAGGTGCAAAAAGTACATACCATTTCTTCCCAAGCTTCTTTAGGTATCTTCCACCGTCATGTTTCACACCGAAGTTGATGTGAGTTAGTTTTTAATTGAGCAATAAGAACCTTTGCTCTCCACGGAATGCTAGCTCCAATGTATTATTTTTGTTGGAGATCACAAGTGGGGTTGAATTCTTGAACATAATACTTCTTATTTCTACCCAAGTCTTTTCCCCATATACCCTTACGAAACTTCTCCAACACAAAATTATTTAACTCCTTGCTATTTTTGGGCCATGCATTCAAGTAAATATTCCATTTTTGCATCCAATTGTTGTTTTGTCTCATCCATCTACCTCCTCCCATTTGCTAAATTCTTTCTAGATACCTTATAAGACACACCATGGCAATTGCTTCGATGGGAGCTGCCCCTGTTTCACCCAACATTATTTCATAGGGAACCGATCTTTTTATTTTAAACTTGCTCATGATCAAGCATTTTTGAATTTTTTCAATTTGTTTCCATTTTGAAATGGGGATGCTGCTAGCCCACAATTCAAACACATATAATATCACTGGACAAACTAGGAGTCCAAAAAGTACTTTGATCGTGTTCCAATCCCATAATTTTGCCTCTCCACATCTATTTTGAAGTGCATATAATGCTTTCCACCCTCCTAAAATTCTTTTCCTTCTGCAATCCTCCCAATTAAGCTTGTTTTTGAAATCGATCCCGAGGTACTTGTATTCATTTACTTCTTCAAGAATTTTGCCTTCAAAGAAGAACGTATATTGGCTTTGCTTCCTTTTATTAGAGAAAATCATTATTTTGGTATAACTCTACTCCTTGTGGTTGAATGTTAATGAGTCTTTAAAACCATTAATGGATGGGGTTTCTCCAATCCTCATCACCCTCTTTTAAAAAAAAAAAACAAAATTTACAATTGTTCATTTCTACTGTTAATCCTCCGGGACTAGAACTGCACATGATGTTTTTTGTTTTTGTTTTCATAGCAATATTTACTGCTTAACTAAAAAAATAGATTAATTGTTGAAAAATTGAGAGTTTATCAATGCACCTTAATTTAGAGATACATTTATCAACTTCTTATAATCTATCAATCTAGTGAAATTACAATTTTATCATTTAATAGAAAAATCAAAACTCATTCATTGTATCATTCAATCAAAAATATCTAAATTTTGGAATTGTTCACGTCCTCTTTCCCGCCATTCATATGCCCCTTCCATGAATCTTTGACGATTATGAAACTAAGGAGCTATCGTTCAACTTCCATTTTGGCTCACGCTAAACCCAAATTGTGAACAGTCTACACAGATCAAACCTGGGGACAGTTTGCCCCGATCAAACCCACGAAAAAAGGAAAAATTGGCACGGGATTTAAACATGGGACCTTTGAAATTGGAAGATAAGTATATAAGGGAGTAGTAAGTAGTAATGAAAATAAGTGTAATTAGGAATTATTTTATAACAATTATTATAATTTGCTATAAGAAGAACATGAATCATTGCAATTATTATAACATGGCATAGGAGAAACATGAAGAGCATGTAGAAAACATTTAAGTAAATAAGTAATATGGCAATCATTTTTATTCCAAAAATTTAACTAGTTTAAAGAGTCATGATTGTTAGGTTAATAGTGGTGGTTTGGAGTGACTAATAATATTATTGGAGATTAAGACTAGCGAGGGACAGAGATCGAGAGGCAGAGTGCTAGGGTTTGCAGGACGGGGGTTTTGGGCGTTTCAACGGCGGCTCCTCTGACTTTTGCACCTATATGGGCAGGAAATCAGCTCTTTTTGGCGCTAGATAACTTGGTTGGATGGCCCATGCTCGTTGGCCACGTTGCGACACAGATCGAAGAAGGAAAGAAAACTCTTCAGAGGCTGATAGCCACAGGATCCTGCTTCCCTACGTCATGCAGGTATTCCAACTGCGAGAATGCTCTAGGCTCGCTGCCCTCCCAATTGGCAATAGGGTTTACTGGTTCCTTGCCCGTTCCTGGCAGCAGGATGCAGCCCCTCGCATGCAGGCTCACAAAACACTGGGATAGGGACGATGGCTGGGAGATTGCGACAGGGGTCGAAAGCATGTGGTATCAATGGAGACTGTGTGAGTTGGTCAATGTTCATTCCGTCCAAAGCCATGAATTTGCCAAGAAACCCTTTCCAAGTATGCAAAAAAGGAAAAGTGATGACAGTTATGGCTTCCCCACCACAAAACAAGGGATTGTTTGGATCCAGATGCATCGCATCTGTTGGGTATCTCTCTATTTTACTCTTTTTATTTTGCGTTTTGATATGCAGTCATTTGCCTTTCTCATTGTCCTGAGGGACCAAGGTTTACGCCTACTGTGTGGGTTGTATAGGTGATTTTACTCCCAAAGCGGCATTGGTGGCAAGGGAGGAGCAGGGCTGCTCTCACCAAGGAAACTTTTATATGTGAGGTCACTCTGGTCTATGGTTCTCGAGAGAGTTCTGAAGGCAATGTTGGGTCAAGGGGCTTACCCACAAGCACCACAAACCCAGATAATAGAGAGTGGGCCTATGAACCGGAGACCCAGTTTTAGATCTTTATCAAAACACTAGATGGGAAATCCAAGAGCATATGGGTCTAGGATACAGAGTTGGTCTCCGATCGGAAGGAGAAGATCTAGCTTACCACAGATATTTTGGCCATGGAACAAAGCCTGATCTATGCTGGGAAATTACTTCAGGGGGGAACCAGACTAGAAAATTACTCTATCTAAAGGAACTCGTCCATTGTTCTGAACTTAAGGCTCAAAGGAGGAGCAATAGGTGGAAGTACTTTGTCCAGACCTGAACAGAACATAACACATGGATAGGTAAGGGGAGTCAACACCCTCAAAACTGTAACCCCAAATGGTCCATCTTACAGGAACATCCTTCGGGGGGGGGGGGGGGGGGAACAAAACAACACCAGCAGAGACGACTGAAAACACCCCCAAACCATACATTGTGGAGCAGTTGAACTACGTACCATAACTGAACATCAAGGCTCCATAAATTGACGAATATCGCTCCACATTTGAAACACAGGGTATAATATGAAGATTCAACTGCTACTGGCCAAAACCAATGGAACTGTTCCATTGAATTTTTACAAACTGGACCATGGAATGCGATATTCATCTCTGCTCCAAAGGATATTTTATAGTCAAGTTTCCATCACGGGAAGCCAAAGATATCATTCTCAGGCCAAGCCCGTGGTTTTGGGGTTCTACTGGACTCTTCATCACTCATTGTTTCTCTAAGTTTGATGCAAACACGATGGAGATTCCCAGGATGTCGGTTTGGGTCAGGCTATATAACCTCCTGCTCCATTTATGGAATGAAGGTGTATTAGAAGGCATTGGAAACAAGCTTGGGAGGTACATCAAAACTGACATCCAATGACTGGAGGAGATAATTTTCACCTTTGCACTAATATGTGTGGAAGTGGACTTTTGTAAGGGGTTAGCGCAAAGTATCTATCTAATCCACAATCAACAAAAATGGCTGCAATGCCTAGACTATGAAAATACAACGTTTAGATGCAAGATTTGCAGGAAAACTGGGCACCGTCAAAACACATGCTCGGATGCAAAACCAGAAACCAGAAAGAAGAAGAAAATAGGGAAAGTATCCAAGGGATGGCAATTCCCATTAGGAGGTCTAGAGCAAGAGTCGAAAGACGAAGGGAATATACCAACCCAGATTGAGACAAAAAAGTCAGGGGAAGATCAAGGGATACAAGAATAAGATTTACAAGAACCAATGGAAACTAACACGACCCCTCATGCTAACCTGACGGTGGGTTCAACGCCACACGAAGCATGATATGACGTAAGTTTGGGTGCAAACAAGAGAGCACATGTGTCAAAGAGCTCAGTTTTTGATTAAAAAAACACTACAGGTAACAGTGAGATGGCCTTGCATTCAAGGAATTGGAAGATCGTCCAAAAGAGAAAAGGCAAGCATGAAAAGCCCAGCCTAGCTGACAATCTGTAATTTTATTGGTAGCCCTGCTACATGGTTTACATGAGTACACGGGCCCTATGGGCATCTCGAATGCTTAATTTCATGTACTAAGTGTAACTCTCTTTAATTTATTAATAGAAAGTTGCCGATTTTTTCCTAGGAAAAAATAATAGTGGTGGTTTGGAGTATCTATTATTGATGATCCATGGTATTACATAATAAATTTATTTTTAACTTGGGATTGTGCATTGTGTGCTACAAGAAATAATGTTGGTTGTAATGAAGTTGTGTGATGAGAGCACATAGTGTGAATAGGTGTGAGGAATTATGGGACAATAATAACCAAATAAAATTACTTTGCAAATAGAAATTTGCAAAGAACATGTCAATGGGCACTCATGTGAAAAGTAGTTAGTACCATAAGTCTTGACATAGATCTAGGGGATAGGGAGAAGAGCATGTAGGTTTTCAATAATCAAGTTTATAGGAAAGATTGTTAAATAAACTTGACTTTGTGAAAGAATCAATGTTGTTAACTCGTAATAAAAGTTTCAATCAATTTAATGACCCATAATTTTAAGTCTTTGATATTACATAGTTAAAGCATAAGATTTAATATTATATCCTCTCATGATTTCCTATCACATTGACTCATAGTTACATACATGGAACATATAAATGTTGAGAACTAGGTGGAAGAGACTGTATACACCAATTCTCTTTGATCTTCTCTTGCTCTAGGTAGTAGTTTACGTTGTATACCACTAAATTCCTCTTTGGTGCCCTACAACACAACTTTAGCAGTAAAACAATGACACCTGGCTGATGATAAAATAAATAAATAAATAACCTTTTTATTTTTTAATAGTGTGTCACTTTGCTAGGAAACATAATTACATATTTCATATTGACTCATTGGAGTTTATGCCTTAGTCCCTAGTGTGGTTGTCAGTTGACCTCTCCATAAAGATATTCATTGAAAAGTTCCTTCGAGATTTTCTTCATAAAAAAGTAATGTATCACTTTCCATAACGTACATATGTCACAGGGTAAAATAAAATCATGGCTCCCTCAAGTTACCACATTCAAACAAGTTATGCATGGCAGCGTAGTCCCTAATATACACATGTCACAAGGTAAAATAAAATCATGTCTCCCTCAAAATAAAATCATGTCTCCCTCAAGTTACCACATTCAAAAAAATGTTGCATGACAGCGTAATCCCTAACATGAATATTTATATATGTATTGCCTAACTAACTTATCATAGAACTATATGAGATTATGGTACCATCTTTCAAACAATTTTTCTAGATTGCATAGTTTGTTCCTGAATTTCCTTGTGGTACTTTCTCTCTGTCAAATTTCGATGCTTGCAAATCGGTCGTTCAAATCAAAATAACAAATGAATTAATTTCAAGAATGGAAGGGAGAGCTCTCAAATTTTGGTGCTTGCAAATGAGTCGTTCAAATCAAAACAACAAACGAATGAATTTGAAGAATGTAAGGGAGAGGTTTATAGAACTAAATCACGCGCATTGCCACTTGTCATTTTGTATGCGCTTAGGCCATGGGGAACTTGACATGATCACCTAGTGACCTTGACCTTTAGTTTACTCTTTTGTTCATTTTACGGAAAAGTTGGCAAGGACCCATAAAGGCCAATATATCCCAAAAACTTGGCAAGGATCCACACACACGAATATATAAATGTTTCAATAATAAGTAATTTCGAAGAGCGAGTGGAGTCGATTTGTGAGCGAGTAAATACTTTTTTATAGGGATGGTATATAGAGAATTTTTTTGGGATGGTATAGTTTGTGTGAGGTTTAAATTTTTATTAAATTATTGATTTAAAAATTTATCATTCTTTGCTTGTCCATCATTCTTCGGCAAATAAATAAAAAATAAATAATCTCTCTCATTCATTCCTTAGTTTTTCCGTCATTCGGTTCATTCCTCAGTCTCTCTATCATCCTGTCGATAAACAAGCGTCGAAGAAAATTCAGAAGCACAACCTGCTTCAAAAAAACACCATTTGGTTGGTATACAATCGTCGGAGCAAATTGAGAGGTGCAACCTGATTCAAACAAATGCCATCCATGAGCTCAAGTGTAATGTTATTGGTCCACGAAGATTTATTGCTTATGAGTTTGCGAATATCTCTCGCTTTGTTGTGTTCAATATTCTATACATCATTATAAGACTAGTAAATTCATACCACGTGTTGAATATATACAATTTTCACCAAAAATTATAGTATTTTTGCAAGTCACAATTTTTGATAATTATGGTATGAATGAATGAATGAAATTTTAATGTGCACGAGACTAAAAATAGTTTATAGGACCACTAGCTTCCTTGTTTTCTGCTTGCTATAATTCAATCTCTTTCTTACTCAAATTGATGATGAGCTGACCCGACCTTCTAACAATTCCATTACTGAAAAGACAATGCTATGGAATTGATGCGAACATACTGCGGTAACCGTCCTTGATGTCTATGAAAGTGTCACATTCCAAAATGGAATGTTTTTCTGATTACACTGCCCTAGAGGTGCAAAAATTACATACTCTTTCTTCCCAAGCTTCTTTAGGTCTCTTCCACTGTCCCATTTCACACCGAAGTTGATGTGAGTTAGTTCTTAATTGAGCAATAAGAACGTTTTCTCTCCACGAAATGCTAGCTCCAATGTATTCTTTTTGTTGGAGATCACAAGTGGGGTTGAATTCTTGGACATAATACTTCTTCTTTATACTCAACTATTTCCCCCCTATACCCTTACAGAACTTCTCCAACACAAAATTCTTTAACTCCTTGCTATTTGTGGGACATGTATTCAGGTAAATATTCCATTTTTGCATCCAATTGTTGTTTGGTCTCATCCATTATTTCTTTATTTCACTCATACCTTCATTGAAGATAACTTTCGACCATCTACCTCCTCCCATTTGCTCAATTCTTTTTAGATACCTTATAAGACGCACCATGGCAATTGCTTCAATGGGAGTTGCCCCTATTTCACTCAACATTATTTCATAGGGAACCAAACTTTTTATTTTGAACTTGCTCATGATCAAGCATTTTTGAATTTTTTCAATTTGTTTCCATTTTGAAATGAGCATGCTGATAGCCCACAATTCACACCCATATAATATGATTGGACAAACTAGGAGTCCAAAAAGAACTTTGATTGTGTTCCAATCCCATAACTTTGCCTCTCTACATCTATTTTGAAGTACATATAATGCTTTCCACCGTCCTAAAATTCTTTTCCTTCTGCAATCATCCCAATTAAACTTGTTGTTGAAATCAATCCCAATGTACTTGTATTCATTTACTTCTTCGATAATATTGCCTTCAAAGAAGAACATATGCTAGCTTTGCTTCCTTTTATTAGAGAAAATCATTATTTTGGTATAACTCTACTCTTTGTGATTGAATGTTATTAAGTCTTTAAAACCATTAATAAATAAGGTTTCTCCAAACCTCATTGCCCTTTAAAAAAAAAAAAACAAAATTTACAATTATTGATTTCTACTGTTAATCGTCGAGGACTAGAACTGCATATGATGTTTTTTGTTTTTGTTTTCATAGCAATATTTACTGCTTAACTAAAAAAATAGAGTAATTGTCGACAAATTGAGAGTTTATCAATGCACCTTAATTTAAAGATACATCTATCAACTTCTTATAATCTATCAATCGAGTGAAATTACAATTTTATCATTTAATAGAAAAATTAAAACCCATTCATTGTATTCTTCAATAAATAATATTGAAATTTTGGAATTGTTCACATGTCCTCTTTATTGCCATTCAGAGGCCCCTTCCATGAATCTTTGACGGTTCTGAAACTGAGGAGCTATCGTTCAACTTCCATTTTGGCCCACGCTAAACCCAAATTGCGAACAATCTACACCGATCAAACCTGCGAACAATTTGGCCCGATCAAACCCACGAAAAAAGGAAAAATTGGCACGAGATTCAAACATGGGACCTTTGAAATTGGAAGATAAGTATAGAGGGGAGTAGTTACATGGTAAAAAAGTTCATAGCAGTCATTGCAGTGACCCAGTTTGAATAACGTTTATAACTGTCGTCGCAAGCGAACATATTTAGTTAACACAACTGATGTCGAGATTAAGGTTGGCAAGCAGTCGTGGCACACCATATATGTATCCACATTACAATTACGCGGAACTGGGCAAATTGAACAAGTGGGAGTTATACTCTAAAACAAGATCTTCAAAATATGAACCAATCAAAGAATTACAATTTTTTTTAATAATATATATATATATATATATATAAACCGTTTGTTTTTTCAAAAAAAATAAAAACAAATATATGTGTAATAAAAAGCAAATCGATTGCGAGGGTCGAACCTTCGTAAGGACTAATAATATCAAGTCTTCCCTCTAGCAGTCGATACTCTCCTTGGAGAGTCGAGAGAGGCCTTAATCGAGATATGAAGGGATCCCATAAAGCTTTCTTGGATTAAAAAATAGATAAAATATATATTTATAGAGATGTGTGTATATGGTTATTATGCTAAATTAAATAATATAATTTTAATATGCACAATAGAATGTCATGTAGATAGTTGTTCAGAATGCCATGTGGATAGTTGTCTACTATATTTATGCAAATACTTGCTTAAATTATGGTGGGAAGTTATCGACATGGCATTCTGTCGTGCAAAAGCATGACACTTTAGCGAATCAACCAATTAGAAAAAAACAATACTCACATTCTTAGCATTTTAAGATGTCAAAATTATATTGATCTGGGAGGCTTCTCTCCAAGCTTTTTGAGCGTAGGAATAAAATCTTAAATCAAACTAAATAATTTGTTTCTTTAGGTTCGATAGACCAAAGATTGGTCTTAGTGGACATTAACCATCATCATCATCATCGTATATTCAAAATATTCAATTTAATATTTAGTTTTTTCAAAAATTTAATAAATTTAAAAAAATCTATTTAAAATTTCCAAAAGTGATTGAAACCAAAGTTTTTTTTTACCAAAATTAAAAAACAATATAATATGCCTTTTACAAATATAAAATATTTATTTTAAATTTGGGTTAAAATTTTTAAATAGCAATTTCTTTTTAATTTAAATTTAAAATAAATTTATATTAATTTATTTGTTGTATTATTATTATTATTTGTAAAAACTTTTGCATCTTGTTATTCAATGTGAATCAAAGATACATTACAATTTCAGTGACATGATGCATCGCAACACATGGTATCCACTCGGAGCACATGGTTTATCTTAAAACTAAAATCCTACAAGACTTGGTCCAAGAAGACCAATAAGAGAAGCAACAATAACCTTTAGTTACAAAAATGACAAGAAATTGTCACCTAAAGCAAGAAATCCTGGAGCATAGACTTCGTTGAAAACTGATATCTGATGCAAGAAAACCAGAAAAACAAATCTCAATCCTAGAGCATAGATCCCCTTTACAAACAGCCGAGAACACTGTTTTTTGACATTTCTTGACTAAAGGGAAAAAAATATTGATAAAGCACAATTGGGACATTTTAAATTTCATCAAAAGGATATATCGCTGAAAACAAACAAAAAAGAACTTTAGAACATATTGTATAATCCCAAAATTTTGTTCATTCCTCTAGAAGAATAAAACCAAACAATTACCGCAAGACTGAGATGACAACAAAATTGAGATGGCCTAACAAGGCCCAGAAAAAAGTAGTTGAGAGAAGACTAGAACATCTCATATAGACCAACATGAATCCTTTCTACATCAAGCCATTCTTCTAAAAGGATAGAGCATGTTTGAAGCAGAAGGCCTTTTTTGGATAGTGCATCAGCTTGAAAGTTGAATTCTTTGTATATGTGGAAGAAAGAGATGTTGTGGAAACCACTGATCAATTTATTTATTATTGACTTCTAGTAAGTCAGATTCAATATCTATAAGTCGAACTTTCCATAAAGCCATTCTATCATGATTTCTGAATCGCCACCAATTGTTAAATCATAAATTTTTAATGAAGTTGCCAAAAGCAAGAGGCACCAAGAAACCAACAACTCATCCTTTGTGTTAGTACCTTGGACAAATCCCATACTTGCTTTTATAATATGCTTTATGTCTAGCATGATAATATATCTACCTACACAATTTTCACTTTGGGCCTCACCATCGAAGAAAGCAACTAGGAACTGAAGATTGGAAACTAGACTGGTCGCATTTCTTCTGTTTTCAACCTTAATCTTGATAGAATACTCCTACCAGAAGGATACCACTTTGGAGTTGGACTGAATCAAAATGGGCTGCTTGTTTTCAAATATCAACTTATTACTTAGGCCCCATAATATGGAGACAATAAAATTGGAAGTGAGAAGAATGATCTCTTGTTGTTGTAGGAATTTATAGGGTACGTTCCGTAGATCAAGAACCAAAGGTCACCGCTCACAAACATATCACAAATCAGTACACCAGTATAATCATGTGAATTTTAAAACCTCAAGAAGCTTGATCACATACTAGGCTTATTGTGACCACTTTGAAAATTTTATTAATATAAAAAGAAAAATTTTATATGTTTCTCTCTGTGATTAGGACAAATGACCTGATGTGCTCTTTCGTAAGGATGTACTCCAAGTAAGGTCTTCAGCACGGATCGAGTGCCGTTAATACCAAGGTGATAGATAATCGTCGGATCACTACAAATCGTGACCGTCGGATTATAAGTTACAAATGTACATGGTAAAGAAACACGCTTTACCTAACTCTACACTAGACTAAGTTATTCTTAACTATTTCCTATGTGTCGGAATATCCTAACATCCCACCCTAAGAAAAACTTGGGATAGGATTGAAGGATTTACAAATGTGACACAAAAGGAGCCTATTTCCTATGTGTCGAAATATTCTAACATCCCCCTTTAAGAACAAATTGGGATAGGATTTAAGGATTTACAAAAGTGACACAATAGGAGAAGGAAGGAGGCATTAGAGCTTATCCCCCCTTAATGACAACTTTCCCAAACTCCAAGCATGGATCAAAGTTTGATAAACTTCACTTCTGTGAGAGCCTTTATAAAGATATCGACTACCTGATCATTGGTTGGACAATACTGCACTTCAATAACACGATCATGAACGAGCTTTCTGATGAAGTGTATGTGGAGTTCAATGTGTTTCATACGCTGATGCCGAACTGGATCTTTACATAGCTGAATGGCACTCTGATTATCACACCAAAGTGTAGTTGGATGCTGCCGATGGAGACCAAATTCAGACAGGATTTGACGAAGCCACATGGCTTCCTTGCTGGCTTCAACTGCACCACGATACTCTGCTTCTGCTGAAGAAAGGGAGACGACACTTTGTTTCTTACAAGACCAAGTAATAGGTCCTGAACCAAGAGTGAATACATATCTTGCAGTGGACTTCTGATCATTAGGGTCACCAGCCCAATCAGAATCAGTGAAACCAATCAACAAGGGAGATGCTCCTGCACTATAATGAATCCTGAACTGAACTGTACCTCGAATATATCGAAGTATTCTTTTAGCTGCTTTCCAGTGACTTTCGTGAGGTTGGTGCATAAACCGAGCGACAAGACCAACGATAAAGGAAAGGTTAGGATGGGTATGGGTTAGATACAAAAGTTTGCCAACAAGTTGACGGTATAAGGTAGCATCAACTTTAGGGGTAGTACAGTTGATTGAAAGCTTGACTCCAAACTGAAAGGGAGAAGGGGCAGGCTTACATTCTTCCATGTGAAAGTGGTGTAGAAGATCACAGGCATACTTGGACTGAGAGAGGGTAATGCCTTCCTTGGATTGCAAGACTTGAAGACCAAGGAAATAATGCAAGTTTCTAATCTTGTGCATTCAAACTTCTTTTTGAGGCTAGACTTCACATGGTTTTACATGGTTGGATCACTGCAATAAGGATAAGATCATCAACATATAGAACGAGGATGGTGGAAGAAGATTGCCTATTTCTTGCGTGTGAACGGTGTTGTCGGAATAGCACTAAATATGATCTAAGATAAAATCTGTGTTTGCAGCATGTACCAAGCACAGGAGCTTGTTTGAGACCAGAAGAGACTTCCGTCGACAAGGGTAGATCTTTTGGATAGAAACGGAGGTCGTTCATCATGAATTTCTTAAATACAGTCTCCATGTAAGAAGGCAGATTTAACATCCATCTGATGGACTTCCCATTTAAAGGAGGCAGCAAGGGAAAGAACAAGGCGGATAGAATTCATTTTGGCAACAAGGGAGAAGGTTTCAGTATAGTCAATGCCTTCAACTTGTGAAAAACATTTGGTGACAAGACAAGCTTTATATCTATCCACTTTTCCATCTGGTCTAAACTTTGTTTTTAAACCCATCTGCATCTGATAAGTTTTCTTCCTTTTGGAAGAGGAACAAGATCCCACGTATTGTTGGCCAATAAGGAACGATACTCTTCATTCATACCTTCATCCCAATCTGGATGACCGAAGGCTTCAACAAAGGTTTCTGGATCAAGTTTTTCTGGAACTTGAGCCAATAAGGAAGAAGCTCTTTCGAACTAAGAACGTGTATGTCGTCGATCGGCAAGGTCACCTGTAAAAGAACCTGCTGCATCCCGAGTAGAGCGGACCCATCTTGGAAGCAGTGGAGTATAAGGAACAATTTCACGAGCTGGAGGAGGATTGTCATCCTCGCTGTCATCATCTGAACTAGAAGGAATGCTATTAAAAATAGAAGAGAGAGAGAGAGGTGGCACGTATGCAGAATTAGGCTCGCAGACCAAAGGTGGCACACCCATCGAACTAGGCTCGCAGGCCGATATATTTTCATCAAACTTTACATCTCTTCTAATGATTATATTTTTGGATTTTGGTTGAAGAAGTCTATATCCTTTCACATCTTCATAATATCCAACAAAAATGCATTTTTCACTCTTAGGTTCTGTTAGGTCCCTATATTAATAGTGTAGTCCCTTATTATGTTAGTGTAGCCCCCCTTATTGTTATTGTTGTACCCCTATAACCCCAATATTGTTATTATTGTGCCCTTAAATTATTATTGTTAGGTCGGCTAGGATTACATTGTGGCCCCACTAGGATTATCAGGTCTCATGGACTCCTATATATAGAAGGAGGTTTTGGTCATTTGTATCATCCAAGAATTTTTCATTTATGTAATGTATTGGAGGTTTCCCCCTTGAAGTGGCTTATTTATAAGGCATTGATATCTCTTTTCTTCTATTTTTGGAGCTGGTTTCACAACATTTGGTACCAGAGCTTTGGATTCTAGGGTTTTGCTGCTCTAAACAGGTCATCGTGGCATTTTCACTATAAATTTTTTTCTACGAAGGTTAAGAATCTGAAATTTTTAGGGCGCGAATCAAAAATCCTGAGGAAACTCGTCACAAAATTTCAGAGCTTGGTTCGCAATATTTTTGGATATATGAACTGTGGAAGGTAGTGCTTTTCCAGGCTCCCGAATTTCATCTCAAAGAGGTGATCATGGAAAAATATTCATAACTCTCTCTCTGAGCATCAGATTGGAGTGCCGTAAAAATTGGTCGTAGGTACACATACTATAGTTTCTTTGCTATCAATTTCAAAGCCGAAGGACGAAACAGTGACACGTGGAAAGTCGTACAAGTTCTCTCTACTGAACTAGTCCATAATTAGGTCATTGTGGGAGATTGGACATAAATTTGCCTTGGAGAATCCAAATCAGGTCAGACCTGTGGCATTCGAAAGAGAATTTAGAGGGCTACCTCAGTGCAAAATTTTAGATATTGAAGTGCCGCAATCACAGAGATAATATAATTTCAATATCGAGCTCCTCAAAAGCAAGAAAAAGGTGTGTCTTTTTTTTTTTTTTTTCTCCGAATTGCATAAGTCTTGTTTGAAGAATCAATTTGAATTGATTACAAAGGCGTATTGTAGAATAGATATCAGTATTGGGTTCTAAAAAATTCCCCGTAAAAATAATTCAACACCCATTAAGCCTTCAGAAGGCTCTATTATGACTCATGAAGATGAATAATTGCAACATAATGTTTCAAAATTACAAGAGCAAGTGCACCAAATTTTGCTCTCGCAAAGAGCAGCAAAAAATGAAATGGAAATTTTGAAGAAAGGTGTGGAAGCGAAGATGGATGGCTTGAAGAATAATATGGATGGTTTGAAGAAAGGCGTGGAATCTAAGATAGATGGCATGGAAGCTGGCATGGAATCTAAGATGGATGACATGGAAGCTAAGATCGATGAAAAAATGCAAAACATGAAGAATGATCTAAAAGCAGACATGGAAGGTTTGACAAAGTTGATACAAGAAATGTTTCTTAATGGTGAAAATATAGTAGAGGAAACTCATGATGAGAACAAAATAAATGTTAATCATGATTTCATAAACTATAATGTTGGTGGGAAGAACCACCATATTCCAGAAATGGATATGAGGAAGTTTGATGGAAAGGATCCTGTAACATGGATACTACAGATGGAGCAATATTTTGATCTCCATAATGTGCAAAACACACAAAAGGTACACATTGCAACTTTACATTTAGAACAAAATACATTTGTATGGTATCAATGTCTTTGCTCCCGTAAAAAAATTGTCACTTGGTCAATTTTTACGGAGGAAATGATAGCACATTATGTGGATACAAAGAGCAACACCTTCCTTAGCCAATTGATAAATCTCAAACAAAAGGGTTTAGTGGGGGAGCACATTGAGGACTTCCAAAAACTGATATTCGAGAGGAACACAGGATTGATCTCTTCATAGGTACTTTAAAGGATAACATCCAACATGAAGTTCGCGTTTTGGAACCTGATTCATTGGAGAAGGCATTTAGGTTGGCAAGAAAAATTGAATGTAAAATTATGGCAACAAGGAAGCCTACCACTCACTTCAATAAAGAAGGAAGTGTTGCTACGCCTAGATTTCCACAACCTACAAGGTTGACACCACAACAATTGGAAGAAAAAAGAGCAAAAGGGCTTTGCTACAATTGTGATAGCAAAAACACTAAAGGTCATAGGTGTGCTGAGAAGAAATTATTTTACATAGATTTTGAAGAGGAAGAAGAAAATGAACAAGAAGAGGACATACACCAAGAACCAACCCTAGAAGAAGAAGAAACGAGTCCGACCATATCATGTAATGCATTAGCATGAATTACCACTCCTCAAACTCTCAAGATAGAAGGACATATCAAGAAGAAAAAGGTAATAGTGTTGATTGATTCAGGTAGTACCCATAATTTTATTCATTGTAAGGTAGCCAAGGAATTGAATTGTTTCCTATACGCAACACCAGAATGTGAAGTGATGGTTGCAAATGGAGGAACTATAAATTTCTCTGGAAAATGCCATAATATCAAGCTAACCATGGGGAAATATGTATTGAATATTCCAATGCTTTCCATTCCTATGGGAGGTGTTGATGTTGTACTAGGAGTACAATGGTTACAATCTTTGGGGACGGTAGCTTTTAATTTTCAAGAACTTTTCTTGAAATTTTTTTCGGAAGGAAAGGAAATCGAATTACAGGGTATCACAGGGAAGCCAAGAAAGATAATAAGCTCTAATGTCATGACAAAGATTTTAAAGAAAGAACAACGGGGCATAATTGCACAATTATGCTCACTAGAAGTTCCAACATCAAAATCATCTATTTCTCCAGATCTCCTGAAAGTCTTGGACAATCATTCCAAGGTTTTTAATGCTCCCAAAGGACTCCCACCTATTCGTGATCATGACCATGCTATTCATTTGATTCCAGGAAGTGTTCCTCCAAACATCAGGCCTTATAGATATCCTTATGTCCAAAAGAGTGAAATTGAACGTATGATTGCAGAAATGTTAGAGGCTGGTATAATTCAACCTAGTCAAAGTTGTTTCTCTGCTCCTGTAGTATTGGTGCACAAAAAAGATGGATTATGGCACATGTGTTCGGATTATAGGGAGCTCAATAAGCTCACTATTAAAGATAAATTTCCCATTCCTGTGATTGATGAATTACATGGAGCAATTTATTTTACCAAGTTGGATCTTCGTTCAGGATATCATCAAATTAGAATGAGGACTAAAGATATTCCAAAAACAACATTTTGAACTCATGAGGGTCATTATGAATTTTTGGTCATGCCTTTTGGCCTTAACAATGCACCTTCTACATTTCAAGGGTTGATGAATTCCATTTTCAAACCCTTCCTTAGAAAATTTGTGCTAGTATTTTTTGATGATATACTAATCTACAGTAGGTCTTGGAAGGATCATGTCTAACATGTTGACAGGGTGCTCAAACTATTGCAGGAGAAACAATTATATGCAAAAACATCCAAATGTTTCTTTGGAGTACAAGAGGTGGAATATCTGGGTCATATTGTATCTCATAAGGGTGTTAAGGTAGACCCTAACAAAATTAAAGCCATTGAGGAATGGAAAGTCCCCACAACCATAAAGCAGTTGCGAGGATTTCTCGGGTTAACAGGGTATTATCGCAAGTTTGTTAAGAATTATGGGAGAATAGCAGCACCTCTAACAACACTATTGAAGAAAGATGCATTTTCATGGACTCCTGAAGCAACTAAGGCCTTTGAACATCTTAAAGAGGCAATGTGCCTAGCACCAGTTTTAGCTATGCCAAACTTCACAAAAACCTTTATTGTGGAATTTGATGCCTCAGGAAATGGAATTGGTGTTGTTTTAATGCAAGAAGGAAGACCCATTGCTTTTGAAAGTTGTTCAATCAAAGGAAAGTATTTACAAAAGGATATTTATGAGAAGGAAATGTTGGCAATACTACATGCACTAAAGAAATGGAGACCTTACCTAATGGGAAGACACTTCAAGGTAAAAACTGATCATGATAGTCTTAAACACTTTTTGGAACAAAGATTATCTTCAGAAGAGCAGCAAAAATGGGTCACAAAGATGTTGGGTTATGACTTTGAAATTGTCTACAAAATAGGGAAGCTAAATGTTGTTGCAAATGCACTCTCAAGAAAGGATGAAGAGGTGGAAGCATTTCTTTGTGCCATTTCAATTATCCAACCAGATTGGATAACCGAAGCAAGGGATGAATGGAAGAAGTACGAAGAAGTGTGAACTCTCATTCAAAATTTGCAGCAAGATCCTAGTACATCTGATACATTTAGTTGGAAAAATGATTCCTTATGGTACAAAGATCGCTTATATATTTGCAAGAATTCTAAACTAAAACAAAATATTCTTTTGGAATTACACACTTCTCCTTTAGGAGGACACTCGGGATTTTTAAAAACTTACCACAGGGTGAAGAAAGAATTTTTTTGGGATGGCCTTAAATATGATATTCAAAAGTTTGTGGTAGAATGTTTGGTTTGCCATCAAAATAAAGTTGAGACAATTAAGACCCCGAGTCTTCTATAACCTTTATCCATTCCAAGTCAACGTTGGGAGGATATTTCAATGGATTTTATCACAGGTTTACCTAAGTCTGAAGGAAGGAGCATCATCATGGTGGTAGTTGATAGACTTACCAAGTATGCACAATTTTGTGCATTATCTCATCCATTTAAAGCAAGTACAGTTGCTACCGCATTTATGGAAACAATTCAAAAGGTACATGGAAACCCAAAGATTATTGTAAGTGACAGAGATCCCATTTTTACGGGAAATTTTTGGACGAAATTATTTTCTTGTTTGGGTACTCAACTGGCTCATAGCTCATCTTATCATCCTCAATTCGATGGTCAAACAGAGATAGTGAATAAATGTTTGGAAGGATATCTTCGTTGTTTTGTATCTGATAAGAAAGCACAATGGGTCAAGTGGTTACCTCTCGCTGAATGGTGGTATAACACTTCCTTCCATACTGCAGCAAAAATGACCCCATTTATGGCACTTTATGGATATCATCCACCATCCATCACATCTTATTTAAGGGAAAATTCTAGGGTTCAAGCAATGGAGGATCACATTGAGCATCAACAAGAAGTTCTCCAACTCTTAAAGGATAACCTAAATTTGGCACAAAATCGAATGAAACAACAGGCAGATCAACATCGCAGTGAGAGAAGTTTTGATGTAGGAGACTGGGTATTTTTACGGCTACAATCATACAAACAAATGTCCCTCAAGCAAGCTAAGAAGGATAATAAATTATCGCCAAAGTACTATGGTCCTTACAAGGTGTTGCAAAAGATTGGTACTATGGCATACAAATTGGAGCTTCCTGCTTCTTCGCGAGTACATCCAGTTTTCCATGTTTCATGCCTAAAGAAGGTTATAGGTGAAAATCTTCCAGTTCAAACAGTATTGCCAGAACTTGATGGGGAAGGGAAAATCATATTGGAACCTGAAGCAGTCATGGAAAAAAGAACTCGACAACTACGGAATCGATCAATTTCAGAGTATCTCATCAAGTGGAAGAACTTACCCACTCAAGATTCTACATGGGAGGATGAGAATTTTATACAGAAACACCCAGAGCTACTCAAGTGTTGAGGACAACACTTTTTTGAAGGAGAGGGGCATGTTAGGTCCCTATATTACTAGTTTAGTCCCTTATTGTTATTAGTGTAGCCCCCTTATTGTTATTGTTGTACCCCCGTAACCCCAATATTGTTATTATTGTGCCCTTACATTATTATTGTTAGGTCGACTAGGATTATATTGTGGCCCCATGGACTCCTATATATAGAAGGAGGTTTTGGTCATTTGTATCATCCAAGAATTGTTCATTTATGTAATGTATTGGAGGTTGCCCCCTCGAAGTGGCTTATTTATAAGGCGTTGATATCTCTTTTCTTCTATTTTTGGAGCTAGTTTCACAACAGGTTCTAAGGCTTTATGTTTTGCATCTGGAATATGGGTCCAAGCATCACTTCCAAAAACACTAAAGTGACTTAAATCTGGTTTGATTGAGCTTCAAGCTTCTTCTGGAGTTATATTCTTTAAAACCTTAGTAGGAGTGCGATTTACTATGTAATTTGCATAGTTAATGGCTTCTGCCCAAAAATTGAGACCAAGTCCTTTACATTGAAGCATACAATTAGCCATTTCTTTTAAGGTGCGATTCTTCCTTTCAGCTACACCATTTTGTTGTGGAGTATATGGAACAATATATTGCAATTGAATGCCATGCTCAGTGCAAAAGTTGATAAATTTGTTGTTAACATATTCTCCGCCATTGTCTAATCTTAACTTAAGAATTTGATGTCTAGATTGTTTCTCAACAAAGGCCTTAAAGGCCAAGAAAATGTTAAAACTTCACTGTTGAGTTTTAAGAAATATACCCAAGTGCGTCTGGAAAAATCATCAATGAAAGTTAAGAAGTACTTGCAACCAGAGAAAGAAACAACAAGAATTGGACCACATAAATCACTATGCACAAGTTGGAAAGGGGCTGAAGCATTCCAAGAGGCATGTTTGTCAAAACTATCCCGATGATGTGTTCCGAGTACACATCCGAAGCAAACACCATCTCGGCAAGATACCATAGGAAGACCCAACACCATAATTTCCTTACATAGAGTTTGAAGGGAGCGATAGTTTAAGTGACCAAATTGCTCATGCCAAAGTTTGCTCACTTCATCATTATGAGCAAAAAAAACCGAGGGAAGAAATAATGATCCAAAGTTGTCAAACTTATACAACCTTGTGGAATCATCAACAATGCGAGTAGCTAAAATATGTTTAGGATCTTTGAGGTCCTTGATTAAAACATCATGAGGTGAGAATTCTACTATTTTCCCTTCACCTAAATGAGTTATCTGATAAACAGAGAGAAGGTTGCATGACAAGGTAGGAACACATAGTACATCATTAAACTGACCATTATCTAGATGAATGGTTCCAGATCCTACAACAATAAGAGATCTATCATCACCAACATAAATATGTTTGGTGTTACAATCATTTAAAGAAGAAAACATGGATTTATTTTTAGCCATGTGGTAAGAAGCTCCAGAATCAATGAGCCACTCATGAGAAGGAGAAGAGGAAGATACATTTAATGCATAACCAGATCTTGATGCTTGACAACCACAAGCAAAAAGTGCCATGCCTGAAGATGAAGGTGAAGAGTGCTCCAAATTGATGTTGTGCTTCTTCATTGCTGCTTCTAAGGCTTCCATCTTCTTAAAACATTTGGACTCTATATGGCCATCACGATTGCAAAAGTTGAAATGTCTATCTGTCTTCTTCCCTTTGTTTTTATTTGCTTTATTATGTTGGTGATTTGATTTTTCAGTTTGCGGCTAAAATTGCTTGGGACCCTTGTTTGGTTTAGGACCATACTTTTTAGGATACTGCTTCTTGGGATTATTTTGATATGGTTGTTGTTGGGCTGCTAAGGCTTTCTTAGAAGCGTTTCCAGGAGTTATAAGACCAAGGTGTAAGAGTTTTTCTTTTTCTCTTATCAAATAATCACAAAAGGAATCAAAAGAGGGATTCTTGTGGGTGCTTCCAGAAGAGATGATGGTTTCTCTAGTGGAATGGAAGGCAGAAACAAATACAGAGTATGCAGGGCCAAGCTTAGCAAGAATGTAATAGATGAGGCTACCATCTTCCTTTTTGACCTTACAACCTTCTAAAAGAAGTCTAAGGGTCTTGAATTTGGACAAAAAGTCTTCAATAGAGGAGAAATCAAATCAGGGCCCACCAAAACATCATGCATTCGCTGAAATAATTGTGTAGCTCTGAAATTTTAATTCCAGCCACCTTTATAACACTAGACCATAAAGATTTGGTTATCCTACATCTGAGAAAAAAATGATCTATACTTTCTACTTCACCATTGCATAAGATACAAATGTTGGGCCCATGAAATCCCCTTTTCTGCAAGCTGTCCCAAGTTAAGATTTTGTTCTTCAGTACTAACCATAAGAAAGTTTTGAGTTTAGTTGGTAGATTCCATTTACACATTAGTGACTGCCACCAATTTTCTTCCACGAGACAAGAAGTAGAGGTGGTTTCCATATAAACAACTTTTACAGTGATTTTGCTGGAAGATTTGTCCCAATCCAGAACAAGCTTACCCTTTTCATTGGAAAGAATTAGACCATTCGAACACTACAAGGAAAAGACCTTTTAGCGGAGGACCCTATACAAATAGGCCAATAATCCATTTGTAGGGGAGGTCACTAGTGGAGGTGGGCGGGCGGATGTTTTTGGGACAGTGCATCTAAAGTCTACAAACGTATCAGTGCTTTACTATCCATACAAGCATCAATGTTGAATATAACACGGTGCACGATAGAAAATTTATTTATATATATATATAAAAACACAGTGTGCTAAATAACACGACGCACCAATGTTTGAATAGTCGATAACACTAGTGTCCTTCATGTAGTAAAACAACCCGGTGCACAACACCAAGGAACATCATTGTAGTTTTAAATTTCATAAAAATTCGGTTTTATTTTCTAATAACGCTCTGGTACGGTAAACATACTAAAATGCCACATGACATCTTCTAAATCATACTGCTAGGCAGTTTTTAATTTCTAAATATAGATCGGTGCTATAATAAAACAAAGCACAGATGTAGTGCTTGTATAGAAACACCACGGGGCGTATCGAGAAAAGCACTGCAATCTTTTTTAAATTTAATTTAAAAAAAAAAATCGCGGTGCTTTTGGATATATTCTACATTGGTATAGTTAGACAAACAAATTGGAGGAGGATTCAATATCTAAAAACCCTCCCGGTTGTAATTTTCATTTTTACCATCTACAGTGTTGGGGAGGTGTGAAGAACCAATGCCACTCTTTCCTCATGCAAGCGCCCTGACATCGGTGATTCTCTTCCTCACCATCCTTTTTGTACCGTGTTTAGTGTCTGAGTTTCCAATTTTTTGAAACGGTGCTAAAATTTATTTTTCTCCATTACGTGTCCACATTGCCTCCCCGACGACCAAATGTCTAGGTAATGTTTATGTTTCTTTCTAACTTAATTTTTTAGCGGATTAGAATTGCAATTTAGACTAAATTTTCCACTTTTTGAAAATTTAAAATAAAAAATACTGCGCGGTATGCTCGATATGTTCAGCTCACACTGATAGTGGTGCGCCATGTAAATTTATAGGGTGCATCGCATTTCAATGCGTTTTGTAAATGAAAATGTGAAAATACATTGGGGAAGTGATAAATTGTATGTCGGTGCGTTACACCCAGTGCGTTTATATTTACTAAACACACCGCAAAAATAATATTTAAAATATAGCTATAGCTCGGTGCCTTCAATAACTTGAACGTTTTGTATCGGTGCAAAAAGGTTACGTGTGCGCACAAGTGAACAAATGTTCCGCACTGCTATCAAAATTTAAATTTGTGAAACAACAACGATGCGTCGTACTTATGTGCGCACCGATATTGGTGCGGTTATAGTTGGAAGCGCACTGTCGTTGGTGCATGACTGTGTTTTGAGTGCACCTATGATTTTTTTTTAATTGAAAGTTGTGTTTCTATATTTATAAATACATGTTTCATTTAATAAAGTATATTTTATGTATGAGGCTGGTGTATTTTATATGTCAATCATGTAGCAGAGACGTTAACAGAGGGTGCAATAGCAAGAGCAGGAGTAGCAGTGAGACCCATACAATATGGTCCGAGCATGGGGGACTTAAGTGAGGGAGAGGGATTTATATCCTCACCCTATTACTGTAGTGACCCAAGCACTCTTAAGGAATGTAGGCCTCCTCAATTACTACGAGGAGGATACATCCCTGAAGGCACAATTTGTCTTTTTGGTGCATCTAATCCGCCAATGAATTGCCTAGGAGTAGGCTTTCCATGTCGGTCCTAGGGCATGGTATAGGCCCACTTAGGAGGATATATACTTTATCATTGTCCTATCTAGGAGAGGGGAGGATTTTCCCTAGTTCTCTTATATCCCCCTTGGGATTGTAGCTGAGACTCAAATTACCTACACTCAGGGTTATGTCGAGCCTCATGCGGTCCATTCATGAGATTTTCAAGTCCATGGTGGACAACTACAAATTTCTTCTTTTGCTACGGAAGAGGTTAGGTGCCTCTCATTATTAGTCACCACCATTGCACACTCTAGTAGTGATGGGAAGCGCATTAGGTGCCCTCTTTTTTATTATGTTGTTTCTTGTATTTAGGTGCCACGTTGCATCAGATGGTCTGCCATTTTTTTTGAGCCAGTTTTGCATAGCTTTAGATAGATGTTGTGCATTGAGATAGGGGAGGGTGACCTTCCCTTTTTATTCTGATATTTTTGTTTATTTTTTGAGAGGTTTTCAGAGAGGAGGCCTACTTTTGACTATCATCCTCCTAAGACGATCACTGAGGTCTGGATGTGCATGTGGGGGTAGATGAATCCCAAGAGGGACCTACTAGAGTTTCCACCCAAGATTCCTCCAAAGGCACTAGCGCTACTCACCAATGAGGATGACCTTGCATTTGTCGCGTTGGCGTTTTCATACGCGGAGATTGATTGGAGAGGGTGTCCCAACATCCCCTTCACAGCAAATGAGCCTCTAGATGATAGAGGTAATATTAATGTTTTATGTAAATTAATTTAGTTTCATTTTCTTGTTTTAATGAATTAGAATAAAACTTATTCTAACACTTTCTTTAACTTGTTTTATTTTATTATTTAATGACATTGTCTAATTATTTTGTGTACTATATATTTTGTAGACATCAGCTCATTTGATGGGGACATGCCTCTTCCCCCATCATAAGATGGCGGATATGAGGAGATGGGTGAGGCCCAAGAGGGTGAGGCACATCCTTGGGGAGGGGGGGTTTGGGGGGGGGGGGGGAGGGTGTGGGCTCCCGGGGCCGCGAGGCTGGTCTATGATTTCAAATGGAATACCGTGACAGATCGGCCAGAGTTTTGGTTTGGGAGGGAGTTCGCCCTGCGAGGCCTCGAGATATCAGCACATATCTGATGTCCATGGATCTCTACAGGGATTGTATGTGTGAGATGAACTCTCTTATGCGGCATATCATCGGAGCTAGTAGGGCACTTGAAATGATGAGGGATGCAGGGCATCATGTAGAGACAAATACATAAAACGAGGGTGGTGATGATGATGATGAGGGCGATGATCATGATCACGATGATGAGGGTGGTGATCATGATGCTTTTGGTAGTATCACCCCATCGAATCATTGTCGTCAGGGTGTCAGTGATCCTTCTGGTAGTACACCTTCTCATTAGTCGCCTGATGATGAGATGCTAGAGCTAGAGGATGTGCCTTATGTTTCTCTTGATAAAGAAGACCTACCACCTCCTCCTCCACCTCAAAGTTTGACAATCCACATTGAGGCAATAATTGACCATCCATCATCTTCTACTGCAAAGTAGCCACCTCCTTCTCCACCTTAGCTGAGTTTGAAAAGCATTGATCATGTAGTAGTTGACCATCAATCGTCCTCTACTGCAGACCAAGATGTCACTACTGCGTATAATTTTTTTATTCATGTTTATGTACTTAATTTATATGTTGGTGTTGATGTGTATATTGTTAGGTCATGTTAGATATGTTCATTTAATGCGTTTGCAAATAAATGTGTACGTGATAGGAGTAATTTGACACGAGATTTATATTAATTTGAGGATGTGTGTGGTGATGATATTAGATTATAATGTTTTTGTTTTGTTAGATGTGATCATGATGATGATGCCCTGTTAGATTATTATATTTGTGTGCTAGCTAATGACGTTTATACGTGCTAGACTTGTATATAATTAGATGATGGTAGTGAATTTGAATGTGTATCTTAGATGTTGTTTATGATTGTTAGATGGTTATCATCATGATGTTTACTTTTATGAAATAATATGTATTATGGATTATGCATTGGTGAACTTACATCAAACTTTTATATATGAAATTGCATGCAAAACGACTTACTTAAAAAAAAATGCAAGGATATTTTTATAAATTACAAAGTTAAGTATGGTTGAAACTATGATTGTAAAATTACGATAAATAATTTTATATTACTTAGATAGTTCATTGATATTCAATCTAACTTAATTAGTAATCTATTTCAATACTCATAAGAAAAAAATAATTAAAGGTAAAATAATATAGTTAGTTCTTAATAAGACGAAAATGTACAACTCATTGAATTTTTAATATAAAATATTATTAATAATAAATTATTAAAAATAACAAATTAACTAATTCAATATTGGTTTATAAAATTCAATCTATTGTTAAATTTAAAAAACTTAAGTCAGATTTTTTTATAATCTACAACCTAGATCCATCTTAACTTAGGATCTACCAAGTGCCGAGAGAGATCAAATCTCTTGAGATGCAAACATTTTTTAGAGTGAAAAGAGATTTGATCCCTCTAGGTGCTTGGTAGATCCAAAGTTAAGATGGCTCTAGGTTGGTATAATATATATGTAGTTGGCATTGGAATATTTTATTTATAATTTGTGTTCTCCACATTAAAATGTTAAAATATGTCCTTCATATTTTTTCCCTGTATTATATATTTAATTATTTTTATTATTAATATTTTCTAAAATATTACATATCAAATTCTTATTAAACATTGAAAATTTTACAAATTTCCCTCATACATTGAATTAAAAAGTAACTATTAATGGAACAAGAATTTGTAGAATTACATACATTAAGCATGCATATGTCCTAGATTCCCCTGATCTCACAATATTTAACTTCTTGCAAAATACAGAATCATTCCACACTGTTAATCTTTTGCGGAAAATTAATTGCACACACATGTGAAGCATAAATAAAAACAATCACACATAACACAGTTGTTTTAATGGGAAAGCTTGAAGCTTAAAACCCCAACTATCATATATTATGTATCATGGAGATCATGTAACAATTCTCATACAAAGCTTAGTACATCAAGCTCTCAGTACAATACAATCATCACACACTAATCAGGAAAAATATGAAAATCCATGCACCGATCTTTGCCCCCTGCTAGCCTGCCTCCACTGCGTAATCCCTGCTGAAGAATAGCTCTGAATGAATTCGAATTACCCTTGCCTTGACTGCGCAATCCTCATTGGCAACTCCAATGTGTGTGTGATGCAATCAATGCATCACTATAGTCACAACAGATAGTCCATCTTGCCCTTTCACCTATCTCTCCATTGGGTCTCCACTGGAACTGCCATGCACTGTAGTTAACTGTTGTATTGTTCAGTTGATTAATGAGTTATTATTTGTGAATTATACCAACTAATTAATTCACTCCCACTCTCACTAGTGTATCATTCGCCGTACTAGATACAACTAGCTCAACTGAGTCTAACTGAGTTAAACTGAATACAACTCCATAAAATACTCTTCCAACTCTGTCATAACTTTGCCACTTCAGTTCTAACTGAGTCCTCCATGCATGAACCACTAGTTTCCCTTGGGAATTGCGTAATTCCCCCAGTCCACTAATTTTCCAAATCTGTGCACTGAACTTAAGTGCTCCAAGAGAATAAGTTTCTGTTTAGAGTCTGATTATTATTAAGAGCTAATAATAATTGACATGCATCTATTTTTAGATCGACGATCTATAAATAGACTTCTCCCAATATTTTAAAAATAGAATTTCATCTATTTTTCCAACTTGATCAACCATCCACAAATAGCATCCTGCAACTTCTGAAATATGATCACCATGTCTAAAAATAGACTTGCGCCAAAAATAGCCTGCGGGCCCACTTAGTGAAGGTGACTCTTTTCACTAAGCTCATCATCTTGTTGAATCTCAACAAGATAGGGATTATCTTTCACCCTGATCCTGCCTCTATGATATTTGAATTTGCTCCTGGTGAGTGCCTTCGTCAGAATATCTGCATCCTGATCTTCCGTAGGAATGTACTGAAGCAACATGATCTTCCGCTGCACACAATCTCTGATATGATGGTACCAGATATCAATATGTTTAGATCTATCATGCAACACATGATTAACTGAGAGTTTAATGCAACTCTGATTATCACAATGTATCATTGTGGGATCTAATTGTGAACCAAACAAACCAACCAGGATCTTCCTTATCCAGATAGCCTCACATGCATCTTGACTTGCTGCCATGTATTCTGCTTCCGCTGAACTAAGTGCCACAGATCTTTGTTTCCTGCTGCACCAAGAAACTGCCGTAGATCCGATACTGAAAATCCCTCCTGATGTGCTCTTTCTGTCTTTTGGGCTTCCTGCCCAATATGCATCCATGAAGCCATACAACTTCACCTCATCTATCTGTCTGTACCATAAACCATACTCAGATGTGCCCCTAATATATCTCAGGACATGCTTGCCTGCCTTCCAAAAGAGCTTAGTAGGCTTAACCATCACTTGTGAAAGCTGGTTCACCGCATAGCATATGTCCGGTCTTGTATTGACTAAATACATGAGCGAACCCAACAACTGTCAATAAACAGTGGCATCCACTACCTCTGCCGATGTAGCATCCTCTTTCTTCCAATTTCCTGGAAGAGGAGTGTCGATAGGCTTGCAGCCTTGCATGTGAAACTTCTCCAGTATCTCCCGGGCATACTTGCCTTGAGACACAAACAATTCACCTTCCTGCTGCCATATTTACAATCCAAGGAAATAATGAAGGAGGCCCAAATCCTTCATCTCAAACTCCTTTGCAAGATCTACCTTGCATCAGTGTATCAACTGCTCATCACCTGTTAGTATTAAATCATCAACATAAAGAACAATGATTAAAAGCTTACCCTCCACCACAATCTGGTACAGGTTTGCATCCGCCTCACTCTTGGTGAAGCCAAGTCCAGTGAAATAACTGTCGATCCGAGTGTATCAAGAACGTGGTGCTTGTTTAAGCCCATACAACGCTCTTTTGAGCTTGCACACATGCGACTCGCTGCTGAATATATTAAATCCTTCAGGCTGCTCAATGTACACCTCTTCCTTAATGATCCCATTAAGGAATGCAGTCTTCACGTCCATCTGATGAATGTGCCAACCCATCTGCGTTGAGAGAGCAAGGATGGTCTGTATGGAAGAATACCGTGCGATAGGTGTAAAGGTTTCTTCATAGTCAATCCCCTTGATCTGTGAGAAGCCCCGGGCAAAAAATCTTGCCTTATACTTCTCGACGCTCCCATCAACAACTTCCTTTACCTTGTAGATCCATCTTGATCCTACAACTGATTTTCCCACTGGCCTTGGAAAAATATCCCAAGCACTGTTTCTGACATTGGAGTCATACTCCTCCACCATGACATCTACCCATGTGGGCTCCTGCACTGCTTCTTCAAAAGAAGATGGCTCTGTCACGATACACTTGCTCATAAGAGCCATGTATTTAGTAAATTGGTCAGGTGACTGTCTCTATCTGTGCTGTGATGTAGGAACTCCTACATTCTGTGTCGCATCAAGCTTCAGTCTCTCAGCTTCTGTGGTACGCTTTTTGCCTTGTTTGATGTTTGGTTCTGCATGAGTGGACTCCTCCACTCCATGAATATCCTCCTGTGGATGATCCACATATAGAGGCTCATCTTTGGGAACAAGAAGTTCCTCCTCCGCATGCAAGTGTAGCTCCCTCTCAAGTGACAACTTCATGGCTTTCACCTCATTGAATTTTATATCCCGTCGCACCACAGTCATCCGACTGTCTGGAAAATACACACGATAATTATGGGGTGTTTCTGTGTACCCCACAAATATCCGAACTTCTGCAGTCGGCTCCAGCTTCTTCCTGGCATCCTTTGTCACATGAATGTAAACAGATGAGCCAAAAATATTCAAATGAGAAATATCAGGCTTCTTACCAGTAAAATATTCTTCAGGTGTACTCATGCCAAGTACTCTATGAGGACAATGATTTTGCACATAAACCGCAGTGTTGCATGCTTCCGCCCACAAGTGCATCGGTAGGCCTTGGTCATGCAGGATCGCTCGTGCAACACCCACGATCGTTCTGTTCTTCCTCTCCGTGACCCCATTCTGCTGTGGGTTATGAGGCACTATGAGTTCTCTTTGAATTCCTTCTTTGCTATAGAAGTATTTGAATTCGCCCAAGATGTATTCACCACCATTATCGCTCCGTAGAGCTTTCACTTGCTTCCCCGACTCCTTCTCCACCAATGCTTTGAACTCACAGAACTTTGAGAACGTTTCACTCTTCTTTTGCATGAAGAAGATCCAACATCTACGAGAATAGTCATAAAAAATATAACATAATACCTGTGTTTTTCTATTGAAGCAACCGAGAAAGGTCCACACACGTCTGTGTGAATTCTCTCCAGGATCACCGAAGCACGGTTCTCCTTGTCATGAAAGGTGGTCTTCACAAACTTACCAATAGTACATCCCTTGCATTGATCAGACTGCGCAAGAGTACCCTTGGGAAGTCCAGTAGAAATCTACTGCAAAATCTTCAAAGCGCCATGGTGAAGATGGCCCAATCTCCTGTGCCATAATTCGCCCTCATCCCGGCTCACCACTTCCTCTACTTTTCCCACCATTGTAGCGCAACCATCTACCTCCAGCTTGTAGAGATTCTTAATTTGAACCCTATCTTCTTGGTTTGACCCATTGTTTTATGTCGAAGGAAGGCTTTTCCCTCACTAAAAACAACATCATAACCTTTATCTTCCAGCATTGCGACTGAGACCAAGTTATTCTTCAGACCTGGAACATGCATAACCTTTTTTCAACAAGAATGGATTACTAGACTCCCTCTCAAAGGTAATGGTCCCAATGCCAGTCGCACTGTATCGACCATTGTTGCCCATCTCTATATGCATCTGGAGGTCCTTCTCCTCCAAGTCACTAAAAAACTCCTTGTCTCCCATCATATGGAAAGACGCACCACTATCAAGATACCACACCGATCCCATATAGCTTGAAACCAAGCATGCGATCAAAGAGAAATCAAGTTCAAATTGCGAGGCTAAGGCCTCTATAGCTGCAGCTCCAGCAACCTTCTTGTTCTTCTTCTTCTGTGGGCAGTTAGTGGCTAAATTCCCATGTTCATGACAGTGAAAACACTTCACTTTGGACAAATCTTGCTTCTTGCATTTAGCATCGGATTTTGAAGAAAATTTCTTCCCCTTCCCTTTCCTTTCTGTGGCAGCGAAAGCTCAATTCTCTTCATCTTCATTCTTCAATGAAGAGCCATCCCTGGTACCCTGCCTTATCTCCTCTTGCACAAGATCTGACCAAAGTCGCTCCCATCCCGACAGTTTCTCCCGTCCATTGATAGAGTCTTCGTAGCTATGCCAACTCTTCGGAAGCCCAAGGAGAGCCAAGCTCACCAAGTATTCATCATCAACAGTAACCCCCACACTTCCCAATTCATCCTTGCAGTGGACAAACTTCGTGAGGTATTTTGGAATACTGTTGCCCTTCTCCATTTTTATTTTTCTGAGCTTGTCTTTAAGCACCAACTTCCTCTGGTCGCTTTTGCTTTGGAAAAAAATTGTCAAAGCCTTCCACATTAAGAATGGAGTGGCTTTCCCATGAAGGCTGGACACAATATGGTCCTTCACACCTTCCAACAGAATTCTTCTCGTCTTTGCTGTCTTCTTTTTCTATGCGTCAAGTAATGCAGCATCGCTAGATCCCGGCTTAGGAACATCGCTATCGATGAACTCCTTCAGTCCATTATCCTCCAGTACCGCCTCCATCCTGTCCTTCCAGGCTATGCAATTCGAGCTGCCATCAAGGGCATACTCCAATCGCAACCCGTTGAAAGAAATTTCAATGTATACTCAACTTCTGCACCAAGAATCTTTTGTAGGAAATTCGAATTGTCCACCAGCACAAACTTAACAATTCTTTACAATTGCAATCTTCAGGAATTAAAAATGCTCTGATACCATGTAGAAATTATATACATTAAGCATGCATATGTCCTAGATTCCCCTAATCTCACAATATTTAACTTCTTGCAAAATACAGAATCATTCCACTGTTAATATTTTGCGGAAAATTGATTTCGCACACATCTGAAGCATAAATAAAAATAATCACACATAGCACAATTGTTTTAACGGGAAAGCCTAAAGCTGTAAACCCCAACTATCATATATTATGTATCATGGAGATCATGTAACAATCCTCATACAAAGCTCAGTACATCAAGCTCTCAGTACAATACAATCGTCACACACTAATCAGGAAAAATCTGCAAATCCATGCACCGATCTTTGCCCCCTGCTAGCCTGCCTCCACTGCGTAATCCCTGCTGAAGAATAGATCTGAATGAATTCGAATTACCCTTGCCTTGACTGTGCAATCCTCATTGGCAACTCCAATGTGTGTGTGATGCAATCAATGCATCACTATAGTCACAACAGATAGTCTATCTTGCCCTTTCACCTATCTCTCCACTGGGTCTCCACTGAAACTGCCATGCACTGTAGTTAACTGATGTATTGTTCAGTTGATTAATGAGTTATTATTTTTGAATTAATTAACTAATTAATTCACTCCACTCTCACTAGTGTATCATCTGGGCTAGGACTAGATAACTAGCTTTTTAGCTCAACCGAGTCTAATTGAGTTAAACTCGAATACACTCATAAACTACTCTTCCAACTCTGCCATCCTTTGCCACTTCGTTCTTAACCGAGTCCTCCATGCATGAACTACTCGCCCCTTGACTTATAGGATTCCCTCAAATTAATCGATTTTCCAAATCTGTGCACTGAACTTAAGTGCTCCAAGAGAATAAGTTGTTGTTTAGAGTCTGATTATTATTAAGAGCTAATAATAATCGACATGCATCTATTTTTATATCGACGATCTATAAATAGACTTCGCCCAATATTCTAAAAATAGAATTTCATCTATTTTTCCAACTTGATCAACCATCCACAAATAGCATCCTGCAACTTCTGAAATATGATCACCATGTCTAAAAATAAACTTGCGCCAAAAATAGCCTGGGGGCCCACTTAGTGAAGGCGACTCTTTTCACTAAGCTCATCATCTTGTTGAATCTCAACAGAATTCCTTCCCTCTTTCTCGTTAAAGTGAAAATATAAGAAAATTTTCAATTTAAATTACTTTATTTTTCTCTTTATAGAATATCTATAAAAATATGTTATTTAACATGGACATTGAAATATTTTACTTATGGTTGTGAGTAAAATATGTTTTCTTATAAACGTATTTTTGTTTTAAAAATCACATATAAATGGAACATAGAATGGATTACACATAATGTAATATCATTAATACTATTTCTTGTGATGTGAAAACATTACATTTCTTTTCTTCCCTGTAGTAAAAAATTCATTATATTTTTTTACTCATTACATTTTCTGCTCATAATAAAAGCTATATATATATATATATATATATTTTACTTTCCCTTACTTTATATCTCTATATAAAGTTATAAAAGATTAAGGTGTAAATTGAAGTATTGTAATTATGACCAACATTAATTTCTTTTGTTATTACTATTTTTAATTTGTCAATTCAAATTATTATCTTACTATTTTTAAATGTAATGTTACATGACAACATCTCTCCCATAATGAGTTGTAGAGCACCTCTCGGCGCAATTAATTTAAATTTAATATAACTTCTTTTGTTTTGTAAACTTGACAGGACTACATATTTCTAAAGAATCCCCTTAAGCATATTTATAAGGAGATTTCCCTTGCCATTAAATCAGATCCCTCTTTGAACCCTCTCTTTAGAAACCTTATTGAGAGCAATCCCCTCACCCCTCGGATTTATGGTCTGCCTAAAATTCATAAACCAGGGGCCCCCTTGAGACCTATTGTCAACACAATAGGTGGTCCCTCGTATAATCTTGCCAAATTATTGGCCCAAAAGCTTAAACCCCTTGTGGGTCTCACCGACTCCTATGTTAAGGACTCGAACTCCTTCCTCAATGAATGGAAGGACATCAAATTAGAACCTGGGGAATTATTAGCCAGCTTTGACATTGTTTCATTATTCACCAAAATCCCCATCAAGGAAGCCATTCATGTCGTTAAGCGGATCTCTGAAAAAGACACCTCTAAGTTAGTAGATCTCTGCCTCACCTCGATCTTTTTTGTAGAAATTTGAATAATAGCTGAATAATTCACCGAGATTATCCCGATTACACACTATTTAAGCTTCATGCATAATACATAACCTCTTCTACAATTGATCATCAATATGCGGAAATAGAAACAGTCGCATGCGCCCATAAACAAATAATCAAGCACACATAGAACACAGTATGTAATGGGGAAAGCTTACAGCTGAAAACCCCCAACTATCTGTATATTATAATGATAGAGAACATGTAACAATACATAGCACAATACTCCTCACAAGTACTCAGTACTATCTCCAAAAAGTTACACACAAACTAACTGAGATTTGAACAAGTCATGGGTTCAAATCTTCTCCACAAGTCTGCCTGCCTCTACTGCGCAATCCAAGTTGATTAATGATGAGATCCAAGTTTGAACCCCACTAGCTCCAACTGCACAATCCTCATTGGAAATATCCATCAATGTGTGTGAAAATCTCATGCATAATCATGGTCACAACTGATAGTCACACTCACCCTTTCACCCACCTCTAACACTGGTCTCCACTGAACTGTCCATGCATTGCAGTTAACTGATGTGTTCTTTAGTTGATTTATGAGCTAATAATTAGTGAATTAATTAATAATTAATTCACACCACTCATCACTAGTGTATTTTTCAGTTAGACTAAATACAACTAGTTCAACTAAGTTAAACCGAACACAACTCCACCAACTGTCTCATCAACTCCACCAAACTCCGCCACATGAGTTCTAACTGAATTCAACCATGCAATAGCTCAACTAACCCTTAGGAAAAGCGTATTTCCTTCTGTCAGCTGCATGTGCCACATCCAAGCATCAAACTGAAGTGCTCCAAGAGGATAAGATAATGTTTATAGTCCAAATATTATTAAGGGCTAATAATATTTGACTGATCTATTTTTAGACTGGCAGTCTAAAAATAGACTTCGCCTAATGTCTAAAAATAGAGGTCCATCTATTTTTACCAACTTGACCAATCATCCATAAATAGCATCCTGCAACTCATAGACCATGATCCATATGTCTAAAAATAGACATAGTCTAAAAAATAGACTTTGCGCCAAAAATAGCCTGCGGGCCCACTTAGTGAAGGCGACTTCTTTTCACTAAGCTCCATCATCTTGTTGCATTTTCAAAACTCCCTCTAAACAAGATATGGATTATCTGCAACCCCTATCCTGCCTCTGTGGTATTCGAATTTGCTCCTGGTGAGCGCCTTCGTCAAGATATCAGCATCCCGATCCTCCGTGGGAATGTATGAAAGTAACATGATTCTCCGCTGCACACAATCTCTGATATGATGGTACCTGATGTCGATGTGTTTGGATCTATCATGAAATACTGGATTAGTCGAGAGTTTAATGCAACTCTGGTTATCACAATAAATCACAGTAGGCTCCAAGTGCGACCCAAACAATCCGACGAGGATCTTCCTCATCCAAATAGCCTCGCATGCAGCCAAGCTTGCTGCCATGTACTCGGCCTCTGCTGAACTGAGTGCCACGGATCTCTGCTTTCTGCTGTACCAGGAAACTGCTGTCGACCCAATGCTGAAAACTCCTCTAGATGTGCTCTTCCGGTCCGTTGGGCTCCCTGCCCAATCTGCATCAGTGAAGCCAGAAAGCTTCGCTCCATCCTCCTGTCTGTACCATAGACCATATCCCGATGTGCCTCTGATATAGCGCAATACATGCTTGCCCGCCTTCCAAAAGAGCTTGGTAGGCTTAACCATGGCTTGCGAAAGCTGGTTAACTGCATAGCATATATCGGGTCGTGTATTGACCAGATACATAAGCGACCCCACCAACTGTCGATAGACAGTGGCATCCACTACCTCCGCTGAAGTAGCATCCTCCTTCCTCCAACCACCAGGAAGAGGAGTATCAACAGGCTTGCAGCCATGCATGTTGAACCTCTCCAGTATCTCCCGGGCATACTTACCTTGAGAAACAAACAGTCCACCACTGCGCTGCCAAATCTCCAATCCCAGGAAATAATGAAGGAGGCCCAAGTCCTTCATCTCAAACTCTCTAGCAAGATCCTCCTTGCATGAAAGTATCAACAGCTCATCACCCGTCAAAATCAGATCATCTACATACAGTACAATGATAAGCAACTTCCCCTCCACCACAATCTGGTACAGGTTAGGATCCGCCTCACTCTTGGAGAATCCAAGTCCGGTGAAATAACTGTCTATCCGTGTGTACCAAGCACGAGGTGCTTGTTTCAACCCATACAGTGCTCTCTTGAGTCTGCACACATGCGACTCACTGCTAAAGATCTCGAAACCTTCGGGCCGCTCTATGTACACCTCCTCCTCAATGACTCCGTTGAGGAACGCAGTCTTCACATCCATCTGATGGATGTGCCACCCCATCTGCGCTGAGAGAGCTAGGATCGTCCGTATGGAAGAATACCTTGCGACAAGTGCAAAGGTCTCCTCATAATCGATCCCCTCTATCTGTGAGAAGCCTCGGGCAACAAATCTTGCCTTGTACTTCTCCACACTCCCGTCAGCCGCCTGCTTCACTTTGTAGATCCATTTCGAACCCACCACTGATTTCCCCTCCGGTCTTGGGACAATCTCCCATGCACTGTTTCTGACAATCGAATCATACTCTTCCACCATGGTATCTACCCATGCGGGGTCCTCCACAGCTTCCTCGAAAGAGGATGGCTCTGTCACGACACATTTGCTCACAAGAGCCATGTATCCAGTGTACCGATCCGGTGACTGTCTCTGTCTGCGCTGTGCTGTAGGTGGTCCTACAATCTTCTCTGCATCTTGAGCCAGTCGCTCAGCTTCTGTAGTGCGCTTGCGACCTCTGATGGTTGGCGCTGCATGAGTGGTCTCTTCCACTCCATGAACTTCCTCTTGTGGCTGATCCACATCCGGAAGCTCATCCTTAGGAACTAATAGCTCCTCATTTGCATGCAAGTGTGGCTCCCTCTCAAGCGAACACTTCATGGCTTTCTCCTCCTGAAATTTGATATCCCGTCGCACAACAGTCTTGCGACTGTCTGGAAAATACACACGATAGTTGTGGGGTGTATTAGTGTACCCCACAAATATCCCAACCTCTGCGGTCGGATCCAGCTTCTTCCTGGCATCCTTCGTCACATGCAAGTAGACAGGTGAACCAAAAATCCTCAAATGGGAAATGTCAGGTCTCTTACCAGAAAATGCCTCCTCCGGTGTACTCATGCCAAGTATCTTGTGAGGACGATGGTTCTGCACATATACTACAGTATTGCATGCCTCTGCTCACAAGTGAAGGGGTAGGCCCTGATCATGCAACATTTCCCGTGCAGCATCCACGATCGTTCTGTTCTTCCGCTCAACAACCCCATTCTGCTGTGGGTTATGAGGTGCAATGAGCTCTCTCCGAATTCCTTCTGCGCTGCAAAAGTCCTTGAATTCAACAGAGATGAATTCACCACCATTGTCGCTCCTAAGATCCTTCACATGCTTCCCCGATTCTTTCTCAACCAGCGCCTTGAACTCACAGAACTTTGAGTATGTCTCGCTCTTCTTCTGCATGAAGAAGATCCAGTACTTCCGAGAAAAATCATCAACAAAGATCACATAGTACTTGTGCTTTGCAGTCGAAGCTACTGAGAAAGGTCCACACACGTCTATGTGAATTCTCTCAAGGATCGTCGTGGCACGACTATCCTTCTCGTGAAAGGTGGCTTTCACAAATTTTCCCAAGGTACACCCCTTGCACTGATCTGACTGCACAAGAGTGCCCTTAGGAAGCCCAATAGAAATCTGCTGCAGTATCTTCAAAGCTCCATGGTGAAGGTGGCCCAATCTCCGGTGCCATAGCTTGCCATCATCCCGACTCACCACTCCTCCCGCCTTGCATGCCATTGCTGCGCAGCCATCTACTTGCAACTGATAAAGGTTCTTGACTCGAACCCCTATCTTCTGGGTTTCTCCAGTTGTCTTACTGCACAGGAAAGCCTTTCCCTCGCTGAAGACAACATCGTACCCCTTGTCTTCTAACATCGCCACAGAGATCAGATTCTTCTTCAATCCTGGAACATGCATCACTTCCTTCAACACGAAGGGTTTACCAGACTCCCTCTCAAAGGAAATGGTACCGATACCGGTCGCACTGTATCTACCATCATCGCCCATCTCGATGTGCACTCCAAGATCTTTCTCATCCAGATCAGTAAACAAATCTCGATCTCCTGTCATGTGAAAAGACGCACCATTGTCCAGAAACCACACTAAACCCATCACACTTGAGACCAAGCATGCGATCAGCGAAAAATCCAGCTCAAACTGTGAGGCTAAGGCCTCTCCAGCTGCAGATCCAGCAGCCTGCTTATTTTTCTTCTTCTATGGACAATTTGTGGCATAATGTCCGTGTTGGTGACAGTGAAAGCACTTCACCTTGGACATGTCCTGCTTCTTGCCTTTCACACCGGAATGAGAAGCTTTCTTGCTCTTCCCCTTCTTTGCTTTGGCAGCCAAAGCGCAATTTTCTTCATCAGATGCCTTTGATGAAGATCCGTCTCTGGTACTCCGCCTTATCTCCTCTTGCACAAGATCCGACCAAAGTCGCTCCCATCCTGGCAATTTCTCCCGACCATTGACAGAATCCTGATAGGCATGCCAACTCTTCGGAAGACCAAGGAGAGCCAAGCTCACTAATTCCTCATCATCTACAGTCACCCCCACACTTCCCAGCTCATCCCTGCATTGGATGAACTTCGTGAGGTACTTGGGCATACTGTCGCCTTTCTCCATCTTTATGTGTCTGAGTTTATCCTTGAGCGCCAACTTCCTCTGGTCGCTCTTTCTTTGGAATAAATCTGTCAACGCTTTCCACATCAAGTATGGAGAAGCTTTTCCATGCATGCTGGATACAATGTGATCCTTCACGCCCTCCAACAGAATCCTTCGACATATTTCCATCTTCTTTTGCCAAGCCTCAACTTGAGCAGCATCAGTAGGCTTTGGGACCTCAGTCTCTATGAACTCCTTCAGCCCGTTATCATCTAATACCACCTCCATCCTGTCCTTCCATGCAGCATAATTCGAACTGCCCTCAAGGGCTTACTCTAGTCGCAATCCGTTGAAAGACATTTCAACTCTAGCACCAAGAAAACTGCTGCAAATTTCGAATTCCAAATTATGCTGCAAATTCGAATTCCAAGCTCAAAACTCAGCTGCTTCTGGATCTGTGAGAAAAAAGTATTTCTAGCACAGAGATCGACTGTAAGGGAATTTACTGGATATATCACCTTTTAGAGAAAGGATGGATCCAGAGGCTACCTGGCCCGTTACAGACTCTGTCTACCGAAATAATTGTAATCACTGTAATAGATCCGATGAGCAATTTTGCTCTGATACCATGTAGAAATTTGAATAATAGCTGAATCATTCACCGAGATTATCCTGATTACACACTATTTAAGCTTCATGCATAATACATAACCTCTTCTACAATTGATCATCAATATGCGGAAATAGAAACAGTCGCATGCGCCCATAAACAAATAATCAAGCACACATAGAACACAATATGTAATGGGGAAACCAATAGCTGAAAACCCCCAACTATCTGTATATTATAATGATAGAGAACATGTAACAATACATAGCACAATACTCCTCACAAGTACTCAGTACTATCTCCAAAAGTTACACACAAAACTAACTCAGATATAGAACAAGTCACAAGTTCAAATCTTCTCCACAAGTCTGCCTGCCTATACTGCGCAATCCAAGATGTGAATGAATGAGATCCAAGTTCGAATCCCCTAGCTTGTACTGCGCAATCCTCATTGGCAATCTCCATCAATGTGTGTGCAAATCTCATGCACAATCATGGTCACAACTGATAGTCACACTCACCCTTTCACCCACCTCTAACACTGGTCTCCACTGAACTGTCCATGCATTGCAGTTAACTGATGTGTTCTTTAGTTGATTTATAAGTTAATAATTAGTGAATTAATTAATAATTAATTCACACCACTCATCACTAGTGTATTTATCAGTTAGACTAAATACAACTAGTTCAACTAAGTTAAACCGAACACAACTCCATCAACTGCCTCATCAACTCCACCAAACTCTGCCACATGAGTTCTAACTGAAGTCAACCATGCAATAGCTCAACTAACCCTTAGGAAAAGCATAATTCCTTTTTTCAGCTGCATGGGCCACATCTGTAGCTCAAACTGAAGTGCTCCAAGAGGATAAGATAATGTTTATAGTCTAAATATTATTAAGGGTTAATAATATTTGACTGTTCTATTTTTAGCCCGACAGTCTAAAAATAGAAACCGCCCAATGTCTAAAAATAAAGGTCCATCTATTTTTACCAACTCGACCAATCATCCATAAATAGCATCCTGCAACTCATAGACCATGATCCATATGTCTAAAAATAGACATAGTCTAAAAATAGACTTTGCGCCAAAAATAGCCTGCGGGCCCACTTAGTGAAGGCGACTTCATTTCACTAAGCTCCATCATCTTGTTGCATTTTCAACATTTTTCAGTTTTCAAGGTGAGTTCTATGAGCAGACTTGTGGTGTAGCTATGGGATCCCCTCGCTCTCCTATAGTTTCTAACCATTTTATGGAATATTTTGAATCCAAGGCCTTGGCCTCAGCTCAATTTCGCCCTAGGAAATGGAAAAGATTCATGGATGACACCTGTGTCATTTGGCCCCATGGTAGGGAGAAGTTGGATCTATTTCTCGAGCACCTGAATTCCTTGTCGAATTCCATCAAATTCACCATGGAGGTTGAAGTTGATGGTTTCCTTCCTTTCTTGGATATCCTTCTCTTCAAGAGGGAGGATGGATCCATTTCCCACCAAGTTTTTTGCAAGAAAACTCACACAAAACAGTATCTTCATGCTGGGTCTCATCATTTTCCTGCACCAAAATTTGGTGTCCTTTTCTCCCTTGCTACTCATGCTCTTAGGATTTCTGACGACAACCACATGGAGTCGGAGAAATCCCATCTTCTTGAAGTCTTTGAGAATAATGGGTATAATAGATTTGAGGGCCATAGGGCCTTTCAAAAAGCCCTTAATGGATTAAAAGGAAAATCTTCTCAAGTGGATCATGTTTCCAAGGTTCACCTCCCTTTTATCCAAGGAACCACAGACAGGATTGCCCATGTCCTCAAAGGAATAATGTCTCCTCTGCTTTCAAACCCCTTTGTACTATTAGAAATCCTCTATGATCTGTCAAGGACCCTATCGACCTTAAAGACATGAAGGGTGTCTACATGATTCCTTGTTCTTGTGGCACACCCTACATTGGTGAAATGGGCAGATCCATCAGACAGAGAATCTAGAAGCATGCGACAGACATTAGGCACAATCGATCCCGCACATCTGCTCTTGCAAAACACGTGGAGAAATCGTGTGACCATGTTTGCATTGAAGACTCGAAATTCATCGCTAGGGTTGACCACTTCCATCATAGGAAGCTTAGGGAAGCCATTGAGATTGAGCGGCATGCTAAGAATCTCAATAGGGATGATGGTTGGAAGTTGAGTAAAAGCTGGACTCCGGCTCTCTCTAAAATATATATATATATATATATATATATATATATATATATATATATATATATTATGTTTCCCCCCCTTGGTTATTTTTCCTGATCTCCCCTTTCCTCTTTTTTTTTTTTCTCCCCTTTCTCTTCTTTTGTCTAGTCTTCTTTGTCCCTAGATTTTGTCTTTTATACTCTTCTTGTTTATGCTTTTATATATTACCCCTTAGGTTTTTATTTTGTATAATCCACTGTGTATCTTAGTAATAAATTCTTCATAACTCTTTGTAAATTAAATTTTTTTATTTTAATATTATCAATTAATATTTTAATAAATTTTTACATAATATTTTTTGCCCCCTTGCTTATTTCTCATAGTCTTCTTTTTTCCTAGATTTTATCTTAATTATTCTTTAGGTTTATATATTACCCCCTATAACAAATTCTTCATAATACTTTTTTTTTTTTTAAATCTATTATTTTAGTATTTATTAATGAATTAAATAATATTAATTAAATATTACATACTACATTTTATTATAATATCTATTAAAATAAAATTTTCATTAATCAATTTTTTTTTTTTAAATTAAATATTACATAATAAAATTTTATTATTGTAATATTTATTGGGTAAAAAATAAATAAAAATTTATTATTATATTTACTGGGTCAATATTTATTAATCACTTGATAATTTTAATTAACTAATTAACTAATTCTCTAATGGCCAGTTTTTAAACGACAAGTCTTAAACGACTAGTTTTCTTCAACTAATATCGGGCAATGATGCATCCACACTATTTATTCAATTAGATCGATTGGCTTTTCACCTTGTCCTGAGGATGAACCACATTGGTTGGTTCGAAACATCGACCAAATCCTTATGATGTGATTAATCCGGAAAGACATTTATCTAATCATATCACCAAGAATTGAACTGTTGACTTTACATCAAGGAGTGTCTTAACAGAGCACATGATCACCGTCTATCCAGGACCCTGTGGACATATTTAATATAAATTTAAAATTTATATTATTATAAAATTTAATTTATTACTAAAGTTTTGCGATTTTCGAGCAATTTAAATTTAATATTTATAACAACTCTTATCGATTTAAATTAGAAATTTCTCCCTCTAAACATGAGGATAAAGAAATGTAACACAAGGCTTGTGAAATTACTTGTAGTTGGGGATTTTCTTTATTGGAAGTTCTCCCTTAAAGAAACGAGTGATTTTTTTTTTCTTATAAAGATATAACATTTTGATGCTCTTTTAGTTTTTTATTTGCTATTGTACAAGTAATTTAACTATTTTTAATAATAAATATGAGTTAAATAATTAAGAAATGATACTATATTAGATTTAAACTTTTGAGAAATAGTATATTTGATTATTTCTTAATGGACAACTCAAAAATTATTATTTTTTCGAGGTACTTATCACGAGATAGTCACTAAAATTCATGTGTTTCACAATTCTCCTAGCTAATATTACATCATGTTCACAATGATAAAGACATGTCTACTTTAAATAATATATATATATATATATATATATATATATATATATATATATATATATATATATATATATATATATATAAGGAAACAAAAATGCATCACCAAGTCTATTTGAAAGTCAAACAATTCCTCTTAATCACCATCACAAATACGATGCACTTGATATGTTCGTCTCGCACGAGTGCGATCATATTTACCAAACGCACCACACAAATAATATTTAAAAATATAGTTATAGCTCACTGTGTTCGATAACGTGAACGTTCTATATGAGTGCGAAAATTTTATACTTACGCATCAATACATAATTGTGACGCATCGCTACTAAAATTTAAATTTGTGAACCAACAACGATGTGTCATAGGTATTTGTGCACCAATTCCGATATGGTTGTAGCATGACTGCGTTTTGAGCGCATCGATGTTTTTTTTTTTTTTAATTGAAAGTTATGTTTCCATATTAATAAATACATTTTCATTATATATATATATATATATATATATATATATATATATATATATGAGGTTGATGTATTTTATATGTCAATCATGTAGCTGAGATGTTGACAAAGGGAACAACAACAGGAGCATGAGCAAATGGCAGACCCATACAATATGGTCCGACCAAGGGAGGCCAAAGAGAGGGAGAACGACTAATTGTTTTCCTACAATACATGCTTCAGGTGTCTTACCTGGATCTCATAGGTCCTTGCTACAAACCGCCATGGTGCCATGGATTTCAGAAATGCAACTGTGAAAAGTTTATACTCTGTTGCCAGTTCAAATGGTAAAATAAGAGTGAAAATAGAAGGTAGTGCTACAGAGAAAATATTTCAGATTATGGTTTCATAGGTCTTATCAGTCACGGACCAAACACCGTGAAAACTTATAGTCGTGCCTTTCATGCCACTGTCATATCGTACAATTGATGTCCTTCAAATCGAAGAAGTAACGTATGTGGCTTAGGCTTGTGACTTTCAATGACATGTTATTCATTGTTAAAGTCGTCATGGAGTTATCACTACATGATAATTTATATTGATTTTGAACTAAACAAAAAGAAAAAGCATGTGACTAAACTAATAAGTATCTAAATCAAGACTAAATCTTCAATGTTATTTCTAAATTCACTATTTTGTTCTCATTTTCCTATTTGAGGAGGGTTGTGACCTTGAATCCTTATTATCATATATAATATACAAAATTGGAAATACTTAGTTTTAAGTACTATAAAAATGTTTCCACTGCAAAATAACGTGTAAAAATGTTTGTGAATCTTACCAATTATATTATCAAATGCCAACAAGACGAATAAAAAAACAATATAATTAGCGAAATAATGAAAACAAAAACATATAACAATAGTATAAATGATGAAATAACACAAGTACATATCACTCTCCATTGTCATCACCTTGACTATCTTCCTCGCTTGGCATGATAACATTGTTGTTCTCAAAAATATGTTTTGATCTAGGGTCGTGTGTTAATATGAATCTCTATCCAACACATCTAGGTAAATAAACACATGGTTGCAGTGTTTTGGGAAAACATAAGGCTCCCTAGGTTCATGCCACATCTTTCTAGAGTGAATATATATCAGCCCACTATCGTGATGTTCCTTTACATTATTCAAATCAAAGGTGTCCCGCCACTTGCACCAAAAAATAACACATTAGAATAAAGAGAAGCCTACTTGAATGATCTCTTATATCTTTCTTGTTAGGCTCCTATAAATTATAGGATCTCAAGGTAATTGAGTATTTTGTCTCAGTAATCTTATATTGTAAATAATTTTCAATATGCAAATGATTTAAAAAAAAAGTATATGTAAAAGAAAATGAAAAGAGGGTATATCAAAAAGAAAGAAAAGTTAAAAAGAATAAAAAGGAAAATAAGAACCCCGCAAAAGAAAAATAGAAAAGTAACACTGAAAGTGCTGTAAATTCAAATGCCACTACTGATAGATTAGTTTTCTTTATGTCATCATCAAATAATATTGAGTGCAACTTGTTTAAAAATTCCACGATGAATAGATATTTGTTCAAATCATACAGTTTAATCATGATTGAACAATTGTGATTTTTTCTCAATTAGGTTAGAGAATAAAGATTTGCCAAATAATTTAATCTTGGTAAGTCAGTAGTTCGGTATAAAATGAATTGATTCAACTGCTTAATCTAAATCTATAGGAGAAATAGAGTAGATTAAATTTTTTTCATAAAAAAAAAGTGATGTGGATTTGCTAGCCTAAATGCACCCTAAGAAGAAAGAAGAAAAAATGTTAGTCTAGCAAAAGAAATAAAATTCAATCCGTAGGTAGAAGTGTTTTTGAAGTCTTGGAAAAGATTAAAATGGTTATCGTAAGTTTGGTTTTCAAATGTATTTATGCGTATAACAAGGAAAAGTGATAACATTACTTTATCCTAACTCTAAAACCATTGAGCGCATGAATCAAATACATGGCATATTTACCATACTATCCAAAGTATCTACTTTGACTAAACCTGCCTCTACCTGACAACCCGTCAAATCATTCAACCTTAAACTTTGCCCATTTATCTGCCCTTCATCTTACCCGCCTCTAGGTCTACGGTTCACATCCATCTTCGGCCCCCACTCTCCATCCGAGCTTTACCGCCGGGGGGGGGGGAGGTGTCCGAAAAAAGTTGTTTAGGGTTCGGGCCCACGACGACGTGGCGACTTCTCTGCATTTCCCACCTCCCTCCACTCATACAGCTTACCTTCGCACCCCCCGCCCCCCCACCCCGAAAACTTCCATTCTCCGCCATTCTAAAACCACTTACCTATCCATTGCACCCACTATCCTCATCACGCCAAGTCACATACCCGCTTCCAATCACATCCCTTCCCGTGGAAATCAAACCGTTAGTGCATTCAATTAAGCTAATGATCGCTAATATAACAGATCCACACCATAATCAACGGAAAAACCCAACTGTGTATAAAACCATAAACTGCAAACCATTTTAACGTTTACTCTGCTCGTTTCTCTGCGATTTCCATTGTTTTGATAGGTTTACAGTGCTCCATTTCGATTCATCAGTTCATCGCCAACCCAAGCCATTACGTTCACTGCACTTCCTTCAACAATTTTTAAAGCTGTGGATAATCCAGGTAAACCTTTTCCCTGCTAAATTCCTTTGATTTCCTCTAAAACCAATTCATAATGCCTCCTAAGAAGAAAAGCTAGGAGGAGCCACTTAATCCTTTGATCCATCCTCATGTTGATCTAGACCATGTCCCTTTAGCTGACAAAGACTATAAGATCCATGAAACTTTCTGTAAATTCGAACTATTTGAGATGTGTTATTGGTTATAGGACAAATACATAGATAAATTGGATGACATTGGACTGTGGGAGTCAAACTTACCTCACTGTATTTTCCCCCATACTCACAGTGCCCCTGAATTTATCCGGAAATGTCAAGCCTGTTATATACCTAGTCAGAGAGCCATAATTTCCCCCACAGGTGAAATCCTTTTCACCATCACTGCTCAATCCATCGATCAGATGATGCAAGCCCCTTCTGTGGAAAATGACACCCTTTCTCCCTAGAAGCCCTTAATGAATTATATCAGAAGTTAGATTTTTTCAAAAGGGCTAAAACCTTTGATCTTTTCCTAGCAGAAGGTACTCAGTTGCCTAAGAAAAACCCTCCATATTCTTCCTCCATATTCCCTGATAGAGCCAAGAAAATCATCATAGTCATTTCATACCTCCTTGGCTATTATTCTGACGAGTGGATAGATGAGCCCATCATAGGTTTCCTCTCCATTTTTTCCACGGATTCTAAACTATCTATCATTTTAAATTTTAGCAAATTCCTGACAGATAGTATTCATGACCAATTTGTCAAATTTCAGACACAAGAGGTGTTCAAATACTCCTCTGTTTTAGTTTATATGTTTCTATATTTCCAGGCAAATAGGTTTAAATTTGCTATGCATAAATTAGATGAAGATGGCAATCAACAATCATTCATCTTCTGGACCACATTAGTAATTGTTACACAATAATTTGTCACCGTCCCTGCAATCCATGTCCCGCACATTGGAGGGCTCATTTTGTGACCTGTGAGAAGTAACATGGCTTGAAACCACTTCCATGACATCCCTCTGAACAAGAGCTTTCATTGCCCTGAAGACATCTCCTTGTGAAAAACCCTAAAAATGGCCCTTTTTGCATTGGCGCGGGTAGTCAGTTCAGTACCCACGCCAATGGGGAAAATCCTTCAAAGAGGTCGCACCAATTGGCGCTCTGTCTCAGAGTCGCACTAGCGCCAACCAATTTAAGGGGTGTTTTTTAAAAATAAATGGCGGAAGTTTCGTCCTAACAAATTCCTGGACTACTATCTATCTTGAGTTGGGAGGTTTGGCTACGGATTTCCATAGAGAGGAAGTGGTTTTGCCACCTCTCATGGAAGTTTCCTTAATGATAGGGCCAATCCCATGATTATAGGGATCCCAACTCCCCTTCCTCCATCTATAAAAGTTTACCCATCTCCATGGCAAGTTAGTCTTCAAGTTCCCAAATTCTCAAGAGCCTTATGCTGCAAGAGCCTCCATAATTCCCTTAAGGCCAAATTCAAGCAAGGAGACCATTGTCAAGATCCGAAGAGAGAGGTTTGTCCCATTCTTGACAGGCTTTCGAGACGTGTTCTGCTGGCGACCCTCCGAAGGAGAATTCAGCGTCAGGACTATGGTTGTATTCTTCCTTTGATTAATTAATAATAAACGACTATTGGTTATGGTTCCACTCTTGTTGTTGTTTATGATGATGAGTTATGTCCTTTCTGACTGACATATAGTTGCATCTACTGGATTTTACGCTTGCGTTTGTTTTGTTTCTCGCATGTGCAGGTGTACATCACGGAGATCGTGGGGATCGTGATCTGCCAAGGCTAAGGAACGAGAGCGCTACCTCTTCTACAAGCAACAGTGTTGGACTCCAGGTAAGCCTTCATCGCTAGGTGGTTTATTTGCAATTAGGAACCTGTGCTATAGCGTGAAATATTGTTGCTAGACCCGGTCTGGGCTAGTAGGGATCGCCTCTGTCCACAGAGGGGATTTACCTCCACAACAAATTGGCGACTCCGCTGGGGATCGTTAGCTTGTTGTCATTCGTTTTATGAGCTATAGACGGAGCCTGAAGTTGGCCAGATAGCCTTCGAAACGCTTTTGCTCTGCAATTGCGAAGTAGATCAAAGCTACTTTAGTCAATCTCCGGTTTAGTTTGTAAACTGAACACTTGGAGCATTGTCTTGTCTCTTCGGTTGATTCTTGATTCTGCTTGCTTGATCAACTCTTTTGGGCTGGTTCTTTTTGCGAATTTGGGTTTTTGAAAACTCCAAACATCACTGGTCTGATCTTGGATTGCTTATTTTTTATTTTAGCATAGCAAACTTGACTGTCGCATTTTTTAGCGTGACAGTCGCGCCAATTAGCACTAGTTGTCAACGTATTACCCGTGCCAATTCTGATATGGCGCTAGTTTCAGCCTGACAGTCGCGCCAGTGCTGGGGACTGCTAGGGTTTGCTTGATTTTGAGCTTTCTGAGCCTGATCTTTGATTTTGGTTTCATTTTTTCGACTGCTTGAGTGTTTTGGAGCCTTGATTGACTGACTCTTACCTTCGTCCTTTTGGTTGTTTGCCCATTTCCATCGATTTTTGCATTCTAGCCCTAGGTCATCTAGGTGCTATGGTGCGTCGAGTCTTCCTTTGGAGTTTTTGGTTTCTATCGGTTCAATCAACCTTGTGATTGCTTCCCTGCATTCGTTTGACAATTGTTTATTGTTTTATTGCGCTATTTGAGTGATTGACTCCTCCTTCATTCGAATTCCGCTTTGTCTCGTTTTGGGCCTAGATTACATGGCTCATTTGTGTCTTTGGGACTTTCTTGGTTTTGAGGGACTATTGGTCGATTTGAGGTCTGATTGTGTTTGCTATTGAGTAAAATTTGTTTGTTTTTGCTCTCTTATCATCATTTGTCGAATCGCCTTTGCATTAGTTTTTTAGCGCACTTTGCTCTGAAATATTGAAAATATAAAAAAATTCTCTTTTGCTTTTCATTAGTTAATGTGAATTAGATCTTTTCAGTGTTATTAGTGATTGGTAACCTTGAACGAAAAGCTTTTTAGTTTTCATTAGCTGCATTAGAGACGTCATTGGTTGTTTTCTGTTCATTTCGTTATTGCATGAAAAGCTCTCAACTCTCTCATAAATAGCTTTCATCGAATGAAATGATATACTGTGGCATATAGAGTGCATTTAGGAGATTTTGAGACGTTACATTCGCTAGGGCCTGAAAACTGAAACGTAATTGAAGATAAACTTTAAAATTTACTCAATTTACACTAAGGCAGCATTGAAATCTAATGGAACACATTTAGAGGTCTAGGCTAGGGACGTGTTCCGGCGTCTTAAAACCTAGTAGCTGTCGTTCGCCTCTTGGCTTTAGACATCGCTAGTACGGACTTGTGCTCCTCGTACCATCGCGTATATAAAGGGAGACCCCACTAGGTTTCAATCCTTTATCCGTAGGAAGCCGAGTCTGCCGCCTTATACCCGTGATACACCGGACACAGCATTCGGGGAGATTGCCTGCACGTACGTTAAGTCCTTGGTTGATTTCTCTTTCATTTTGAAACCAAGGTGTATATTGCAGTTCACGGTTATTTGGTACACCCTTTGCCTAGCATTCCTGAGCAGTCATTTCGATATTTTCTGACTCATTAAATTTGAAAGGATCATTAAGCGCTTGTCCTTTCACGCTTGTTTCCAATATGAAAGTGATAGAGTCACCTTTTTCCTATTTCTTGACTCTTAAAAGATGAAACAGTAGAATTTTGTTTCGGTGTTTTAAAATTAACTGCCCACGAAATATTCCTGGTTAAAGTTAGTTTCCTTAGGGTGTTGTTTTAGATCGTTTCTGATGGCAACATTTCCACAGTTCACCAACCAAGGAATCTTCTCTGAAGGGAATCCTAGTCCTTTTCCTCCTTTTGGAAATGTTGGTGCTCCTTATATGGCAACGTTGTCCCTTCCTGGGTTAACTGTTGGGTTGCCTGTTTGGTTGTTTTCAACCTCTGTGGTCTCGAATGTCTCGGCTACTGTTCAATCAGTTCCTCCGCCTGAAAAACATCATGTTGATTCCAAGGTGGACCTCTCCCCTTCTTCGCCTGTTTCTGCATCCTCCTCTTCTACTTCGCTTAGTGAAAGTATGGATTCGAGTAACCAGGTGGCTAAGAAGAAGAAGAAGAAGACAAAGAAGAAGAAGTTAGATAAAGGAGAGGCTTGCGGCTATTGTGCCTAAGAAGTCTTCCATTAATAAACCTCCCAACCCTCCGTGGAAATTCAAGTTCCCTTGCATGTTGTGCACGGGAGACCATCTTCTTCGAGACTGCCCTGGCATTCCCAAGGTGCTTGAAGTATGGTCCAACGGTTGCCTGCCGTTGCCTTTGGCTTCTGGGAGTCAGGTTGGGGGCACGTTTTTGGCTGCTGCTGGTAAGGCTCCTAAGAAGCAGGGTAAGCTCACCAATCCCTGTAAGTTGTGTGAAGGGCACCTTGCCATTCACCTTTGTCCGTATATGGATGAAGCTAAGCGAGTTTTGGAAAACTCGATTTCTTCTACACCACGCCTCTCGGCTGGTTATAAACAGCTTTCTTTGAGTCCTCCACCAGCTGATTCCATGATTGGTCAAGAGTCATCCTTGGTCGATCCCGCTCCCTCGGAAATTCAAATTCAAGAATCCGTTCCTGACCAACCATTAGTCGTGGGATCGGTTGAACTGGCCCCATCTACGGTGCACCAAGTCTTTTCCGTTGAGAGTGGACCTCACACCCCTCATGTTCTTCTTTTCTCTTCAAATTCCTTGGACTTGGAGAAAGATTCTCCTGTCCCCATACCTCAAGAAGCTGCTCCTCCACCTCCCGTGATGGAGGTCCCAGAGGATACTCTTCCCACCTTCGAGATGGAGGTTGTGGAGGATGCTCCTTCTTCTTCCGTAACACCAGGGGAAGACCATATTGGTTCGATGGTAGCCCCTCCGAGTATTTTGGTTGCTTCCTTTGATTGGAATCGATTCGCGGGATACCGCCTTCCATCTTATGTGCCTTTCGAGATCATAGTACAGGCTTTTGGTCTGGTCGTACCCAGCACCATTATAGACGAAGGCACGTCTGTTAGTGTTTTATCCTCAACTACGTGGCAAGCTTTCGGTTCGCCGCCGCTTGCTCCTGTTACACAGAATCTGTTGGCATTTAATAGAAGAACGAGTCAACCGTTAGGGATCCTTCCAAGGTTACCTGTTACTTTGGGAGGTAAAACCATGCATATGGACGTGATGGTTGTTCCAGGCCCCTTGGATTTCAATATGCTCTTGGGGCGCGATTACACCTATGCCATGGGAGTGCTTGTCTCCTCCCTTTTTCGTGTGGTCTGTTTTCCACATGAAGGACGGATCGTGACCATTGATCAACTTTCGTTCTTTGGTCCTGATATGGAAGCTGGCCCGCCATCATCCTTTCCTGGTTTTTATCCACCCGTTGTATCTGCCCCACCGCATGTCAACTATGTGGCTACCTACCCTGTGCCTGTACTCAGTGATAGTGCCGTTGTGCATCAGGTGTTGGGGGCATTGGTCCTGACTTCCAGGATGTTTTCCTTCCATCGGGAGTGGAACTTTGGGAAGCGATGACTTCTTTTTCTTTATGACGAGGTCCTCGGAGCATGGTTCTTTTCCTGTGTCAAGCTCCTTAAAAAATGAAACCGGGTCTGGTTGTCGGAGCATACTTCGTTTTCTTGTGTCAAGCTCCTTAAACCATGAAACAAGGTATCCTGAGGATAGTTCTTTTAATGTGTCAACCTCGTTAAAACAATGAAACATGTTTCCTATTCAATTCGAGTCTTTGATAAGTTCTCGTAAAATCCCAGTCGAGTCTTTCTTAGATCTCGTAACTTGAACCTTCACTCCCTCCATCTGTTTACTCAGGTGCATGGACTGAAGCTTGGGGGGCATGTACCTCGAATTGAGTCACCATGCTGGGGGCATGCTTACTTTTTCAAGCATAGTTTGTTTTCATTTCAAGCTTGTGTAAAAATGAAACCGGTTTCAAGCATAGTTTATCTTTGTTTCAAGCTTATGTAAAAATGAAACCATTCCCATTTTACCTCTTGTGATTGCCATTTTATCAGCCTGTTTTTTGCTAGATGAGCCTTGGTTTTCTCACGCCATCGTCACTATCTGCCTGGCCGATCATATGCCTTCACTTGGTTGTTTTTCCCGTTCCTGAGGAACCGCTGCGATGAGTGGTCTTGTTAGGCAACCTCTTAACCTTTACCTGTTTTGAACAGTTCCACCATTACCGGAACCAGTTGCTACACTTTATACCACTCGTTCCTCCAGGAGGAGTCATCTTTCAGCTCTTTTCTGACTCTCTAAACATGAAAATATTGTCGAGTCCCTTGTTTTTTCGATCTCATTAAAGTGGCTGCGAAATGACATCTACCCAGTATACGTTTACCCCTTTTTCGGGTTGGGATAGATTATTTACGAAAAAGGAATACCCTAGCCTATCGCGACTAGGAGGTTTTCTAAGATTTTGTTTTCTACCTTTTCGGATCTGAGGAACTATTTACGAAAAGGGACCTTTGGAGTTTACTTTTCCGCTGTCTTTTCAAACTCTCTAAACATTAAAAGACGCCGAGTTCTTCCTTTGTCAGACTCGTTAAACCCTGATGACATCGGGTTCAGTCGTAATGACGATATTCGAGTTTCTCCTTCCTAGGGCTCGTTAAATCTACTAGGATGGATTCGTCTGAAGGATGGACTTATATGAAAAGCATATGGTATCCTCTTCAAGCTTGTGTAAAAATAAAGAGGTAATCGCCGAAACTGTGGGGAAAATGGAACCAAAATCGTTGTCGTGTCGGTAGTATGTCGCTCTTGAACATGGCACTTGTCTGCATTCGTGTTGGGTTGGGGACATCTCATCTCGTTTTTCGCTTGCCTCCCTGGGTTTGGGTAATCCCTTTTGACCTCTCATCTGCTCTTTGCCTCGTCACTATGACCTCTGATATTTTGATTTAAAATACTGCCAAGTCCACTGTCGTGCCGTTCATATGTTCAAGAGAAGTTAACCTTTGCAAGCACCAACCTTCCTCTGATTCTCATTTGATCGTGATTCACAAAAACACTATGTTCCTCTGTCTCACGTCGATGATGTGGGAAACATTATGGCCCACCTTTGATCAAGGTCACTTCCTGTCGACTTCAGCTCATTATCCAGGAAGCTGATCTAGAGACTCCCTTCTGGTGCCTTGGAGCCTGCATGCCTCAATGGCAGGTTCTTCGCATTCGACGCGAGGTTTTCATCATTGGCCTCCGATCGAGTGATTCTACGGGTGTTCGATGCCAGCTCATTGATTCACATGCCGTAGATTGTACCTGTAGTACCTTGAGGGCCATTTTCATTATTGGTGGTACCTCTCGCGTCTGTTAACAGCTTTCATCATTGGCTGGTAATTAGACGATGTTCTTGCATGTTCGACTTCAGCTCACATATTCGCATGCTTGAACTTTTACTTTGTTCGGGTCAAGATGGAGCGCAAGACCCTGTATTCTTGTCTGTTATAATCTAGGCTACGAGTTTGTGGATTATTATGATTATTTACATGACTCACTGACTGGATGGCTGCGACCATACCTGAGTCTATTTATCGGTCCTCACTGGATGGCTGCGCCCATGCCTTGGATCTAAATTATTGTATACTCTGCTATGGATAGCTGCACCCATTCCGCCTATATATCATGTATTTGAGATATCAGTTGTACTTCTTCACACAGGTTTTCCGACGGCGGAGTTTTCAGTTGGACACGTTCTCGTAAAGCATTTCACCCCTCTCTCTCCTGGGCCTCATGCTTTAGGGGGCATCTGTTACATAGTAATTTGTCACCGTCCCTGCAATCCCCGTCCCGCACATTGGAGGGCTCATTTCGTGACCTGTGAGCAGTAACATGGCTTGAAACCACTTCCATGACATCCCTCTGAACAAGAACTTTCATTGCCCTGAAGACATCTCCTTGTGAAAAACCCTAAAAATGGCCCTTTTTGCATTGGCGCGGGTAGTCAGTTCAGTACCCGCGCCAATGGGGAAAATCCTTCAAAGAGGTCGCGCCAATTGGCACTCTGTCTCAGAGCCACACTTGCGCCAGCCAATTTAAGGGGTGTTTTTTAAAAATAAATGGCGGAAGTTTCGTCCTAACAAATTTTTGGACTACTATCTATCTTGAGTTGGGAGTTTTGGCTACGAATTTCCATAGAGAGGAAGTGGTTTTTCCACCTCTCATGGAAGTTTCCTTGATGATAGGGCCAATCCCATGATTATAGGGATCCGAACTCCCCTTCCTCCATCTATAAAAGCTTACCCATATCCATGGAAAGCTAGTCTTCAAGTTCCCAAATTCTCAAGAGCCTTATGCTGCAAGAGCCTCCATAATTCCCTTAAGGCCAAATTCAAGCAAGGATACCATTGTAAAGATCCGAAGAGAGAGGTTTGTCCCATCCTTGACAGGCTTTCGAGACGTGTTCTGCTGGCGACCCTCCGAAGGAGAATTCAACGTTAGAACTATGGTTGTATTCTTCCTTTGATTGATTAATAATAAACGACTATTGGTTATGGTTCCACTCTTGTTATTGTTTATGATGATGAGTTATGTCCTTTCTGACTGACATATAGTTGCATCCACTGGATTTTACGCTTGCGTTTGTTTTGTTTCTCGCATGTGCAGGTGGCCATCACGGAGATCATGGGGATCGTGATCTGCCAAGGCTAAGGAACGGGAGCGCTACCTCTTCTACAAGAAACAACGTTGGAATCCAGGTAAGCCTTCATCGCTAGGTGGTTTATTTTCAATTAGGAACTTGCGCTATAGCGTGAATGATTGTTGCTAGACCCGGTCTGGGCTAGTAGGGATCGTCTCTGTCCGCAGAGGGGATTTACCTCCACAACAGCAGTGAAAGAGCAGAAAGAGTATTTGTACAAACAGCTCATTGAACTGTTTTTACATCCAACTATGAGCCTTCTAAACAATACAACTGAGCCAAGAATTAATGAAGACATTAAAAGGATTTTTCACTTATCAGATCAAGCAAAGACAGGTTATTGGTATTTATACCAAAACTACACAGAGCTGAGAGTTTATGGTTGTGAGCTTGCTCCTTACAAGCTTCCAAAATCCCTCCCAATGAATATTTTTTCCTTAGAGTACATTAGGAAGATGTTAAATGCTAATGAAATCCTCTTTGTATCAACAAATAAGAAATCACATTTTAGGATCAAAACACAGATTGGGCCATTCATTTGCAATAGTAGATCATAAGGGGAGGAAGCAAACAAGATCTTGAAGGAAAATAATTTCAATCTCAGCTTTACCTGGTCCTATGATCCCTTGGGAACCATCTCATAGTTGAGGGTAGAAAACAAGACTATTCCTTATATACATACCCATAAGCCAGAGATAAAGAAGTACATGAACCAGCTGGAGTGGGCTGAGAACACTTTTTAGGAAGCTGAGGAGCAACTAGTCTCGAAATCAACATCACAGACTCCTGTCCCACAGGAAAAAGTAGGAAAAAGGTAGAGAGAAGAAGAAGTCACCTTCAGTGACTGACACTACAAGCAAGGAGTTCAAGATAATGTACAGAAAAAGGACCAAGATTAATCCAAAAGATAATACAGATAAAGATTCTGAACAAGAGGTTGTTATAATCACTAAGGGGACACCTACATCTTCCCAAGTTGGTGGTCAAACCACCGTTTCTCCTACTACTTCTTCAGCTTCAGATGGCCAACAACAGGCTATTCAGGCAACTAAGGTTGTCCCAGGGGAGAAAGAAAAGACAATGTTTGATACCTTCAGGGAAATAAAATTGATTGATGAAATTTTGAAGAATAATACTTACAGTTAATTCTGGAAGCAGACTTGCAGTTATCAGAGTAGGTTGATGTAAGCTTTTGACTTTGAGAAAGGTAAAATGCAAATGGCCTTTCTTGAAGCACATATTTCACAGCCTAAGACAACAACTGACTACAAAAGGAATTTTTTGAGTTTGACATAAAAGACATTCATCCCATTGATCAAATGGAGATGCACAAGCAAACAGGTGAAATGATTTCCTCTACTTTGACTAACACAACCATGAGTCTTTATAAGTTGCAGGTTTCCTTGGCCAACATTCAGTCACAACTAAAAATGGAAAAAATTTCCTCTCTTGCCAAGGATTCAAGGATAAAATCCTTAGAGGACTTGGTAGTCAAGATAGGATATGATCCCTCTAACATGAATGATGCAGAGGATATAAGAAGAAGAATGTTGACATAGCAACATTGAGGAAACAATTGAAACTGTTAGCTACAGAATACCCTCTCACCAAAGACATTGAAGAAATAGAGTCTCAAAAGACTGATATGATGAAGCTCATGATGGAGAAAAATGCACAGTTGAGGCAAATGGAGACATAAATGGAAAAAATGATCAAAGAGAGGGAGCAGGCTTCAAAATTATGCATGGTTCCTTTGGATGTTGTACCTCTTAGAACCATCCCCACATCTACAAATTCTACAACACAGACAATAATTGGTGCAGAAAAATTGACAAAGGTAGTGGACAATCAGTCTATTCAGACAGAGGAAATCAAGAAGTTGTAGGATCAAGTCAAAGTGTTGCAAGACCAGAGATCAAGGACTGAAGCCTCACATTCAGCAGAAACACAGAGAGCACAAAAATTAATAGAGATATTGTAGAAGTCAGAGAGAGACTCAGCCATTGGACAGACCTTGGCCCAAGCCAAGGAAATTATATGGGCATATATTATGAATTCCATTAATGAAATCTGGCCCTGAATCTAGTTTATTTTCAACAAAAAGGGTTGATTAAGAAGGAAAATGATGCTATCACATCTATCAAAGAGGAGCTCGGGGATATGCCCACTACAAAAAATAACATCATCAAGTTCCTGACTCCATGAACAAATATGGGCTATATGACTTGGGAGTAGATGATAGAACATAGACCATGTTCGAGGTGAAGAGGATTCTTACTGTTGTCAACAATTTTGTCACTCCTAGAGACAGCCTAGAGTTGCTATAGACCAGTGCCTAGGACATCTTAACATAGCAAGGAGCTCATAATATAGCTTGGGTTGTCAATCCAAAAGCTCTCTTACTATCACTTGCAAAACAAGGAAATTAGTTTAAATGGGACCAAACTCTCTCAGAAGCTGATACAAAGATAAGAATAATGTAGGAACAACATGCAAAACTCCAACACAAAAGCATAAGACAGTTAAGAGATAGCTTACTGCAAAGAGGGCCAGTTCAAATAATATGCCACAGAAATCAAATATCAGAAAGTGGATGCAGTGAAGAAACATGAAGAAGATACTAGTTAGCATGAGGCTGATACCCAGATACACAAAAAAACCACATATGGGCTTATCCAACTAAGAATCCATACATGACAATGGCGTTTTAAAAGCAACCTCCTCAAGTAACTAATATAGCAGAAAATATGGATGAAATGAACATGGAACAGTATATCATGACTAGGCCTATTTAAAGTGCTCGACTAATCCAAGTATGGGCACCAACTAGGATGAATCCTTACTTAAGACCAGTGAGCCACTCGCATTCTAGAACATGATACAAGAAGATAAATAGCATGAAATGAGATATTTCATTAACACCTAAGAAAAGATTACATACTGTGGGATACCAAAGACCAGAATCCTCATTACAGTTATAACTCCTCCTCACTGAGACCCTACGGGCTCTGAGCCTTTACACCAAAGCTTTACAAAATGTATACAAGAACTTCTCACTGCACAGTTTGCTGATAGAAATATGGAACCCTTACAATGTCTTTCTTCTTCCTTTTTATAAGAGAAACAGAAAGCTCTATAGAATGAAGGTAGGTGAAAACATTAAATTGCTTAATTTGAACAAAATAGCGGAAAGATGCCTGCCCATACTGCTTGACGGCGCTGTAGTGCTGAACGTACTCTGTGGTTGCTCCATAAAATAAATGCAGTAGGAGTAGATTTTTCTGGAAACAAAACGTTAGGAATAAAATATGAAACATTCTGTACTTTTCTGAGAGAAAAATCTATTGAAGAGCTCCTGGAGGATCTAATTTCTTTGCACTTGTACTCGAGCCTTCTGGATGTTAAATCGACTTTTGAAATCTCTGGTTCCAACCATTGAATTCCTTGCTCTCTAATTGATATTCTTTGTTATGAAATTAATGTCTCCAGCTACCACGGTCTATCTTTTGAATTGCTATGAGGGGTTTGATAAATTTCGGCCTTGCTTCATTAAATAAAAGTCTTGTCAACGATATTTTTTCGGATCTCTGCTCCATCATCCAGCACCTGCTGAATAGAACTTTGAAATGCACTCGTCCTCTGTGATGTAAACCCCGGATTACGATGGTTCTTCAACACCAAACACCTGCAAAAATCCACAAACTCATTAAAAGAAACCAGACTCTGTGATGGATATGCAATGGGGGTGGCCGTGTGACGAAGCGTCGTGACAACAATGGTGGCGGTACACAGGATGGTGGTGAAAACGCAGAGTAACTGTGAAGAATGGGTTGACAGAAGTTTATCACACAAAACGCTAAAATATGGCGTGTGAATGAAATATATTTATATAAATGGCGGAAGGGGAAATAGATGACACGTAGGTGTATGAAAGGTCAATTGGAATGAGCAACGTGGAGGCGGGCCTGGTCAACCAGTGTGTATACAAATAATCTGAGCCGTTCAATCTTGGAGTAAGATCCACGGCTACTATTTCATTGAGGCAATGAAACAGTGGGCCATGGACGCGATAGACGCGGATTAAAGCGCTTGCAGCTCCGGAGAATATCCACCGTTGGATGGAGGACGCAGGATCAAACGGTTGACGATGATTCCGCTGGACATCCTTTGGCTGAAAGTTAATGCGCGGGGAGAGCGGAGGCCAGAGATAAAGTGCGTGCACCTTCGGGACACGATGGTCGTCGGATGGGGGTCGACAGATCCAACGACGCTGGTGAATTCTGCTGCCCATCTTTGTTCCGACCTTTAATGCGCGAAATGGGCGGTTTTCTGGACCGTACAAAAGACACGCGGTGCACATTCAATGGAATCGCTGGGTTTTGCGGAAAACCACTGTCACGGCAAAGGTGGTGCGGAATGATACCGCCAGTTTTGAGCAGTGAGCGGAGGCGCGGGGACCACCAAGGTAAGCAGGACTTCGCTCCGTCGATTGGTTCTTGATCCGACGGCTCCAGACGCGCCCGAAGTTTTAAACGTTAAGCTCCTTTCTGCCTGGCGCCCGGTCTTGCACCCGAGTCACATGGGGGGATGAAACAAAGGGGGCTAAGGCTGAGGGGCTAGGCCTGATAATATTTCCGAATATGGATTTTAGCCTTTATGTAGTGTATTTTGCGAGCGGAAAGGGGGACGATGTGTAGAATATGGGAGTTTTTGGCCACGGTAGCAAGTTTGAAAGATCATGGGGGAGCATTAAGCCAAAAATTTAGGTCGAAGGGCTGATATGCACAACATCTACCAAGAAGAATTTGGTTGTTCAGTTGGAAGAGAAATGCCACGACTTAGAGATAACAGTGAATAGATTTTTCAACATGATTGAGCCTTTAACTCATAAGGGTTTGCCTTATTTGTTTGTTATTAATGATAAGTTAATAGCTCAGGAATATTATGTGAAGAAAGTGAAAGAAATTTCCAGGGACGACACCAAATTCTCCGGCATTAAATGCAATATGACAGGCAAAGCGTTCCTGGAAGCAATCAGCAATGACTTTTTCTTTCAACATGAGGTAAATCACATATTTGTGGTAAAGCCTACCTTTGTTAGATATACTGAGGTCGATGACATTTACCGAAAGGTAATAAAATTGACCATCTCAGATGAAGATCGATATGATAAACTATGTGAGCTACAGGAGTAATTAGTAATTGAGAAAAGTCAGCTACATCCATCACATCAGCCAACACAACAGCCAGCGCAACCCACAAATAGGTCCACTCAATAACCATTTCCTCTAAAATAGTGCCAGCGCTCCAGATCATCTCCACCGAGCCTATTTTTTGTCACAGTTAGAGTTTATTGTTCAATTTTTGCTAATAATACACTCTCTGTTGAGACAATATTAATGTAATCCATTTTGTAAAATATTAGTATAAATAATTCACTGTTCGAAGTATTCTGGGTTGATTTCTGAGTATATTTTTCCCTACTAAGTATTGTAATTTTCAAGTTTGCTAGAGCATCAATAATACAAGGACTTATTACAGGATTCATGTGGTTTATTCACTGGTGAAGTTTCTTCTTTTGTAACTGTGTTTTTCTTTTCTCTGTAAATCAGAAAAAATTTAATTGTAAAATAAAAAGTGTGTTGAATAGGACATGCTAATGAGCACACCTTATTCTGCTTGTTTTTTAAATTGATATGTTTTCTATTGAATTCAAATTGAAGAATACTTAATTTCTTTTCAATCTCTACTGAATTTCACTTTTCTTCCACTTCCACAATTCATTTAAAATCTTTAATGGATCCAATTAATGCAACCTAGCTTGCCCTGTGATAACTCTTTTAAATATTGATGCAAAACTAGTTATATTTTTGACTCCATAGCCCAATGGGAATATAGTCACTTAATCACCCAAACAATCAAAATCAAACAAATAATCAAGCATAATCATAACTAGCCTAAAATTTCTTAAAAACGAAGTTAAATTTTACAGAGAGATCCCTCTCTGAAGCTAGCAGGACTAGATCCCAAGTTCCAAAGAAATTTTGATGTTCTACTATGTGTTTATTCTCCCAATATCGTAGATTACAGAATGATAACATAGTGGCGACCATACTGGGGAATAATTTAAAATATTGAAATTTTCTTCGAATTCATAACCCTGGTAAAAAGTGTATTATAGGAAAATTTTAAGAGATTGTTTCCTTTTCATTTTTGTAAATAAGTGTATGTTTGCTTTATTTTCCATCTCTGGCTCCCAAAAGAGCCTACACTAGATCTCATCCTTATCCAAAGCCTGCATTGATTGTTGATGACCCTGGAAAACTGCTGAGAATAAAGAGTATAACAGAGAGCCAAGGAAGTAGTAGTCCTCCCCATAGAGCATATTCACTCCCAAAAGACTGTGTAACACTACAAGATATTGAGATTGATTTAACTTTTGAACAAAGCTTAATTAGAACTAAGTCAGCCAACTGGGTAAATCAGATAGTGGTAAAACAAGCTACCCTAAGAAGACATTCTTTTGAAGCACAATATGCTCCTCCTGATGTAGACCTTCAGATTATTCAATATTTTGATAAATTGAAAGGTTTAGTTTCAGGTCTTGACCTTTATGTTCATGAGGCTTATGTTCAGCAGTCTATAGAACTCTTTGCCCTCACTTCTTTTACAGAATCATCCACCTCATCACAATCTGTTCATCCTAGACCAGCTAGTCCTACCCCTTCTATAGTTTCCACTACTATTCCATTAGTTTCTCATCAAGATAATGAAATCCCGTCCTCTCCCCAATATTCATCCAAAATCCAACCCTCATCCTCACTAAAACCTCAACCTTCAATTCAGGTTCCACCTCTGATTCAACCTCCACTTGTTATCCAACAACCACCTTTGATCAATCCTCATATTGTACATCCCCATATCCCTATAATGGAAGCTAGATATGCTCCCCTTGTTCTTCAAGCTCCTTTGGAAAATATTCCACTGGATTATCAAACACAAATTCCACAATTTGATGGAACTGGACCTATCACTGCCCAACAACATGTAGATATGATAATGATAGTTTTGACCTTTATGAAGTAGACGAGGAAAACATAAAGATGAGTATGTTTGCACAAAGCCTCACTGGAGAGGTTAGGAAATGGTTTAAAGCTTTGCCTTATACTAACATAAATGATCTCCCTGCATTCCATCATAAATTCCTTAATAGGTGGGAAATTAAAAAGAACCCTCTTCAGATTTTATCTGAGTATAAAAGCATTAGGAGGGCGCCAGGGGAAAGTGTTCAGGACTATTGCACTAGATTTAACAATGTATACGATGAAATTCCTGCTAACATTAAACCACCACAAGGTTTGGCCTTAATTAAATTCTGAGATGGCTTTGAGGCAGACATGTCTTACCAGCTTAGAGAAAGAAATTCATCAACATTAGAAGAAATTCAAAGGGATGCAATGAGTGTAGAAGAAAATCTGTTAGCAAATAGGGCTAGAATTAGGACTAAAAGGAGAGTGACCATGAAAGAAGAATCCTCAACTTCTTCTGATGATGCTAAAATTGATTCATTAGTCAGAACAATAGAAAGAATGATGGAAATGATTAATCTCAATGAAAGGGCTTCTCCTAGAGAAAATAAACTTGCACCTCAAAATCATAATCAAAATCCTAGAATAAATCCACCCCAAATCAAACAGGGGGAACAAAGGGGCCCTGATCAACAAATTAGACCTCCATTTTAGGAGAACTATGCTGATGATGATGGGGAAATAGTAGAAGAAGTATAAGAGAACCAAATCAATTTGATGGGTATTAATGATGATGAAATTGTTTTTCTTACTCAAGAAGAATAAGAACTTTTTCAACTTTCCCAAACTGAACTTGATTCAGAAGAATCAAATGATTACAAGCAGGGATTTGAAAATGCTATTATGGAAGTCCATAGGCAATATAATATTAGGAGTAAGAAAAAATCAAATGCCCCAAACAAAAAGAATTATGAAAATCCTGTTAATAATTCTTCTGATATTGTTGTAAAGAAAACCCCAGAAAATGCTGCTAAGAAAACTACTAATAGTTCTAGAAAAAAGACAATATAAATTCTTGCCAAAATTATTGTTGAGAGTACCTACAAAACTACTCAAATGGATATTCCTACCACTAGTCACCAAAAAGAACTTGTGTCAAAAGAAATTGTTGATAAATCTGACTTTCTAAACTTAAATAGCTTTCAAACATCATTCAACATTGAAAATGAACTAGAAAAGCTGAAAATTCCCATCCCCTTAACAGAGTTAATGAACAAAAATTTGTACAGAACTCAGGTTATGAAAGCTCTAAACATATGGGAAAACACTGACACTATCAATTTGAATGATGATCAGACTGAACTCTTATTTGGTCCAGAGGTAGATGGTAAACCACAGGAAGGAGGAGTTCCTCCATTCTATTTCAGTCTCAATTTTCATGATAAGATTCTTCATAATGCAATGTTAGATTCAGGTGCTTCGCACAATTTGATGCCTAAAGTTGTTAGGAGAAGCTTGGTGTTGACATTACTAGGCCTTACAAAAACTTATATTCATTTGATTCCAACAAAGTAAGATTTTTAGGTCTCATTAAGGATATATGTGTTAATTTAGCCCAAATCCCACCTAAGAGTGTAGTAATGGATATAGTGGTTGCTGATATACCCCCTAAGTATGGCATGTTGTTGTCACGCTCATGGGGAGAACAATTACAAGGGACCCTACAAATGGACATGACTTATGCTAGCATACCAATGTTTGGTCAGCAGAGAAGACTACATAGGGAAACTTTAATGAAATTCATGGTGAGTAGTCAGGATAAACCACATAACTATCCCCTTTACTCTGTCCACTCTGATTTAGACTCTTTCATTCTTTATAATGATGGAGATATCAATACTCAAGTTACCAATGTAGAAAATGACATTTGTGAAATACGTGAAAATCAAACACAAATAACTGAACAAAACACTGAAATTGATCCTATTTGGAACATGAGTTTTGATGGATCTTACAGTAGAGAGGGTTCTCAAGAAGGTGTGTGGGTCTCAAACACAGGGAACAACCATGCTGAAGGTCATTCATATAAGCCAAATGTTCAATGTACCAATAACATAGCTGAATATGAAGCACTTATGTTAGGATTGCAATTGTTAAAAATATTAGGTGATAATAGAATTTCAATTCATGGAGATTTTGAGTTAATTATAAAGAAAATTGAAGGATAATACTCTGCAAAGCATCCTTGACCGAAAGCATACAGAAATGTTGTGCTTGATTTTCTATAAATTTTTGTAGAATATGATCTTGTTGCTATTCCTAGAAATCAGAATATCCTAGCAAATGGTCTGGATTTTTTAGCTAGCACATGTGTATTGGAAAGTGTTTGGAAATGACAAACAAATTGAAATTTTTTTGCAGTCTAAGGATGAGTATGAAGAAAATAACATAGACTTAGAGTGTGAAGTAGAAAATCAAATAGTTGTACATACTAATGTAGGAAAACAACTCGATGTTTCAGATGTAAATATTCATGTAGATGAAGTTGTAAATAAATTAGAATTACATGAAATAGATCCGAAAAAAGAAGAGTTTGAAATACTTCAGTTAAAGGAAAATCTTCTACCTAGAGGCTTGTTTCCACTAGAAGAATTATTTGATTTCAACGATGTAGCTAAAAATACAAAAATAGAGCCCACAGGGGCAGATGTAGAAGAATGTAATATAGGTAGTGAACATGATCCTAAAATGATAAAACTCTCAAAATCAGTGACTGCTGCTCAAAACATTAATACATAGCTTTATTCAAAGAATTCATTAATATCTTTGCCTATAGATATGAGGATCTCAAATCATATGACACTAGTATCATTCAACATAAAATCTCAATCAAGGTAGATTAGGAACCTTTCAAACCGAAACTCCATAGAATAAATCCAGTTTTGATGCCTCTAATTGAGAAATAGGTTAAAAATATGTATGATGCAAAAATCATAGTTCATCTCAGATACTTTAAATGGATGTCTAACATAGTGCCTACTAGGAAGAAAACTAGAGAAATCAGATTATGCGCTGATTTCAAAAATATTAACAAGGTCTCCCTAAAAGGAAAATACCCTTTGCCAAAAATGGATCATATATTACAAAAGGTCTTAGTGCATCTTGATGATCAAGATAAAACAACTTTCACTACTCCATAGGGGACCTTCATGTATGTAAAGATTCCCTTTGTGTTAATGAATGTTGGGGCCACATTTCAAAGAGCAATGGATATTTCCTTTGCTGATGAGATTGGTCGATTTATTGTGATTTATCTAGATGACATTACTATCTATTCAAAAACTAATGAGGAACATTTGTTACATCTGAGAAGAGTGTTTGAAAAGTGTAGAAGATTTGGAATTTCATTAAATCCCACGAAGACAATTTTTTGGCCTTGAAGAAGGAAAGCTTCTTGGTCATATCATTTCTAAAGATGGTATTAGGATTGATCCCAATATAATTGAAGCCATATTAAAAATCATTCACCCTAGAAACATTAAGGAGCTTCAATATTTTACTGGCAAGATTAATTTCCTAAGGAGATTCATTCCTAACCTTGCAGATATTCTCAGAAACATAAAAAATATGCCCAAAAAAGATTTAGAAATTAGATGGAGTATTGAGGCTAGACAATCCTTTGATTTAGTTAAACAAGCATTGACAAAAGCACCAGTGTTGATTAGTCCAGATTTTACTAAACATTTCATTATCTTTTATTTTTCCTCTGAACACACTGTTGCAGCTGTCTTGTTGTAGAAAAATAATGAAGGATTTGAACAACCCATTGCATTTTTCGTTAAGGTTTTAAGAGATGCATCTTTGAAATATAACATAATGGAAAAACAAGCCTTTGCATTGATTAAAGTAATTAAAGACTTTAGAGTGTATATCTTGCATTCCCATATAATTGCTTATGTACCAAATTCAGTGGTCAAGGATATTTTAACACAGAATGGACCTAATGGTCAACGAGGTAAATGGATTGTTTTCATTCTTGGGTATGACTTAGAAATCAAACCCGCCAAGTTAATCAAATGACAAGGACTGGCCAAATTGATGGCTGAGTCAAATTTCCATGCATTGGATATCAACTTTGTTGATGCATTAGATGATCAAGAGGAGCAGGCGACTCCACAGATTAATGAAGAATTTCTGAACTCACCTTGGTATGCAGATCTGTTATATGTTTTATTCAATTTAGATGATCCTCTTGGTCTAACAAAAACAAAGGCAAGATTTCTAAAGTTGAAAGTAGTTAATTTTTGCATCATAGATAATGTTTTATATTGGAAAGATGCTGGTGGTATTTTACTTAAGTGCTTGTTGAAGAATGATGCAGAAATAACTATGCATGAGTTCCATGAAGGTGACTGCGGTGGACGTCTATACTGGAAAACCACTACCAACAAAATCCTCAGGGCTGGTTTTTACTAGCCTACCCTTTTCCCTGATATTCATAAAAAAGTAACCTCATGCCATAAATGCCAGATATTTGAAGGAAAAAGAAAGCTTTTACCCTACCATTAAAGCCTATATCAGTGGAAAGCCCTTTCCAATAGTGGGGATTGGATTTCATTGGTGAAATCCATCCACCTTCCTCTGCCCAGCATAAGTGCATTCTCACAACCACTGATTACTTTACTAAGTGGATTGAAGCCACACCTTCCAGATCAACCACTGATGTTGTCATCATTAAATTCCTTGAAACCAATATCCTCTATAGATTTGGTTGTCCTAAAAAACTTATTACTAATAATGCCGCAACCTTTAAATCTAAGAAAATGATTGAATTCTGCAGTAAGTACCACATTAATTGGGACATTCAACAACTTATTACCCTCAGGGTAATGGGTTGGATGAATCCTCAAATAAGAGTTTGGTAAATAGTTTGGTAAATATCATTAAAAAGTTGTTAGAGGACAACAAAAAATCAATGCACAACAAGTTAATTAATGGACTTTGGGTTGACATATTAACTACAAAGAAGTCAATTGGCATGTCATCATACCAATTGGTTTATGGTATGGATGCAATTTTTCCATCTTCTTTGGGAGTTCTAGTGATGAAGATAGTTCAAGAATTGCAGGATGGGCCAAATGACACACAGAGAAGGATTAATCAGACTATTCAGTTGCAATAGTCAAGGGAAGAAGTCTACAATAAAACTCAACTCATCCAAGAGAACGTCAAAAAGATTTTTGACAGGAGAACTAAAGCGGATGATTTGAATTTGGGTGATAGAGTTTTGAAGTGGGATTATAGAAGAGAAGACAAAGGCAGACATGGGAAGTTTGACAATCTTTGGAAGGGACCATACATAATTTATGCCTTTAGAGGACATAATGCATTCTTTTTTAAAGATCTAGATGGAGCTGAAATGTCTGGTGGGCTTGTCAATGGCAGGATGCCGAAACACTAATTTTCTTAGCATAAAGGTTATTATTTCATTACACCATTGTAAATATCATAGTCTTCATTATTTTGATTGGGTAACTTATTGACTGAAGTTGAAGCCCACAGAGAAGGCCCTAAGCTTTGATTGATATGCTACCAAAAGTATTTTAACAACAAAAGAAATTAGATGCAGACATTGTTGAAATGAAGACTCAAGGCTACTGATTATTAGTTCCTGACACTTCACATGGAGAAGTGCCATCCCCAACTGGAGCCAATGTTAGGGTCCTATAAATTATAGGATCTCAAGGTGATTGAGTATTTTGTCTCAGTAATCTCATATTGTAAATCATTTTCAATATGCAAATGATTTCCAAAAAAAATATATGTAAAAGAAAATGAAAAGAGGGTATATAAAAAAGAAAGAAAAGTTAAAATGAATAAAAAATAAAATAAGAACCCCACAAAAGAAAAATAGAAAAATAACACTGAAAGTGCTGTAAATTCAAATGCCACTACTGATATATTAGTTTTCTTTATGTCATCATCAATTAAGATTGTGTGCAGCTTGTTTAAAAATGCCACAATGACTAGATATTTGTTCAAATCATGCATTTTAATCATGATTGAACAATTGTGAATTTTTGTCAATTAGGTTAGAGAATAAAGATTTTCCAAACAATTTAATCTTGGTAAATCAGTAGTTAGGTAGAAAATGAAATTGATTCGACTGCTTAATCTGAATCAAAAGGAAAAATAGGTGATAGAGTAGATTATATTTCTTCATAAAAAAAGGTGATGTGGGTTTGCTAGCCTAAATGCACCCTAAGAAGAAATAAGAAAAAATGTTAGTCTATCAAAAGAAATAAAATTCAATGGGTAGGTAGAAGTGTTTTTGAAGTCTTGGAAAAGATTAAAATGGTTATCGTAAGTTTCGTTTTCAAATGTATTTCTGCATATCACAAGGAAAAGTGATAACATTACGTTATCCTAACTCTAAAACAATTGAGTGCATAAATCAAATACTTGGCATATTTACCATACTATCCAAAGTTTATACTTTGACTAAACCTACCGCTACCCGACAACCCGTCAAATCATTCAACATTAAACTCCGCCCATTTATCCGCCCTTCATTTACCCGCCTCTAGGTCTACGGTCCACATCCATCTTCAGTTGTCCCTCTCCATCCTAGCTTGACTGTCGGGGGGGGGGGGGGGGGGGGAATTCGAAAAAATCTGTTTTAGCTTTCGGGCCCACGACGACGTGGCAGCTTGTCCGCGTTTCGCACCCCTCTCCGCTTATACTGCTTACCGCTTCTCCTCCCCCCCGCCCTTGAAATCTTGCATTCTCCGCCATTCCAAAACCACTTACTTATCCATTGCACCCGCCAATCCTGTCGTGCCAGCTCACATACCCACTTCCAATCACATCCCTTCCCGCGAAAATCAAACCGTTAGTGCATTCAATTAAGCTAGTGACCGTTAACATAACGGATCTGCACCATAATCAATGGAAAAACCCAATTGTGTATAAAACCATGCACTATAAACCAATTTAACCTTTACTCTTCTCATTTATCTGCAATTTCCATTGTTTTGATAGGTTTACAACGCTCCATTTTGATTCATCAGTTCATCACTGACCCAAGCCACTGCATTCACTGCTCTTCCTTCAACCTTTTTTAAAGCTTTGGATAATCCCGGTAAACCTCTTCCCTGCTAAATTACTTTGAATTCCTCTGAAACCAATTCATAATGCCTCCTAAGAAGAAAAGCCAAGAGGAGCCATTTAATCCTTTGATCCATCCTCCTGTTGATCTAGACCATGTCCCGCTAGCTGACAGAGATTATAATATCCATGAAAATATCTCTGAATTCAAACTATTTGAGATGTATTGTTGGTAGAGGACAAGTACATAGATAAATAAGATGACATTGGACTGTGGGAGTAAAACTTACCTCGCTATATATTCCCCCATACTCACAATGCTCCTTAATTCATCTAGAAATGTCAAGCATGTTATATGCCTAGTCAAAGAGCCATAATTTCCCCCACAGGTGAAATCATTTTCACCGTCACTCCTCAATCCATCGATCAGATGATGCAAGCCCCTTTTGTGGAAAATGGCACCCCTTTCTCCCTAGAAGCCCTTAAATACTCATACGATATACACCCTGTTGGTGTCCCGTGTTTTGATAGTTTGGCAAATCAAAGGAAAAGGCAACATCAGAACCAATCTTTAGAGTTATAGGATTTAGTCCTCCTGTTCTCAGAGAGGGATCTCTCAAGGTTTGTTTGCAAGGGTTTATCTTGTTTGCTTAGAGTATTGGTTTTAGACTAGTTATTAAGTGCAGGTATTTGTTTGTTTGGTTGGGTTGAATTGATACGGCAGAACATAAAAGGTCTAGGAAAGATATATAGGACAGTAAAATTTTTGTTTCATTGGGCAATGGAGTCAAAAAGAGGTCATAACACACTTATCAAAGGATATGGGATATCAAAGGGAAAATCTAACTTGGCCACAGGACCCTTTTGTTTTTGGAATGGAATGAACATTAATGATTTGGAAAGAGAGTTTTAATTCTCAACTAAGGGAATTTGAAAGCATAATTTGAAACAATAAAGAGTTCTTTGATAGACAGGGCTAACCATAAATTCTACAAATCACACCTTTAAGCAAACAATGATTTCAAAACAACTTTCAAAATGAAATCTAAGATTCGGGGAACACCCTATTTCCTCAAAGATTTTATTCTAAAGGACTTTAGAAAACATATAAGATTTACGGATAATCACAGTCATAGAAGAGGGAACACCTAAAAACATCTATGATCATAATTATAACGACATTTAAGCCAACTATTTAAGTGAGGACAAAGGGCAAGATCAAAACCGACCTCTCTGATTCACTATAAGCAGAGAACTTCAAAGGGAGACTTCAATAACAGTTTTTTAAGTGGCAACAGACAAGCAGGGAGAACCATAAATCATGATGAAACCAACTGTTCAAACTATTAAGGAAATAAACAAGCATGAAGACTAAAGAGAAAGATTAAAACCTCTAAAATACTCCAGCTGAAGAAAACATAAAACAGTGAAGGATGAACAGGTCTAAGGTGCTTCCAGGAGTAATTTCTTAGCCTATTATTTTCTATCCTACTGTAGTAAGAAATTATGGAACATAATGAAAACAGTGAAAAACATGAAACAGTTCAGAATACTTCACCAATAGCCAAGCTCATGAATCCAATGATAGAGCCTTCTAAGGAACAAACATGAAACAACATCATCAAGATCTCCAAGACTTCAATTTTTTCTTCAACTTCAAAGGACTATGTATGATTTCAGAGAGTTTCAAAATTACAGCTTGTGATCAACAACAACCAACAACCAACCAAAAATTCAATCATCTTCTGAAGAAGTATATATAGGAGAATGAGGAGGTGGGATCTGATAAAAGATCTCAATTTACAATAAATACAGATTTAATGTATTCTTGGCCCTTGGGGGGGCTTAATGAATAAAATGTACAGGTGTTTCACTGTATTAATTGATTTATACCTATGAATTAAGCTCGGCGGGAGCTTGGTTGACTTTTGAGGCTCTGTGTAATGTTTGGAGTAACTCTGCAGATATTTCTACATTGATTTCCTTGCAGAAGTAACTCCTTGGCTGCGCTAAGGCAGAATTTGATCTTCTTCAATAACTTCGGCTTCTGTTTTGAAAGGTTTGAGGCAACAGGTGGCTCTGGGGTAGCTGGGAGAAATTGATTAACCTCATATGTGGCGGTGGAGGTTTCCTGTCTGATAATCCTTTATGCTTTCTTCTTTAACTGTGTTTTAAATAAGGGATTAGGCTTTTGATAATAGTCTTAGCCATAATCCCCGTAAAAACTGTCTTTATTCCTCTGTTATGATATATTGGGGTCTTCGACACTGATATTCTTTAATTGTGCCCGATTCATGGTGTTGCGCTGGAGTGCAGGGTTACGCAGGGACGATATGGCATCGATGCCTCACGGATCATTGACGAGACGTGAAATTTACACCCTGCAATTGATTTCCTTTGATAAATCGAAAGTAAGAGGGTCGTCACCCTCTCTTTCGAATTTTCTTCGAACATAGCGAAAAGATCATTAAACCCTGCAAAATACAAACAAAATGTTATAAAACCCTGCATATTAGGTCAATTGCATCGGAAGGCATGTGGAGGAAGCGGGGCCGTTGGATGGCATCATCCAACGGTCGAGATTGATCAAAGGGAGGTGGAAGAAGGATTAAATCTGAGCCGTCGATCGCGCAGAGATCGACGGTCGGGAGCGGAGGTTGAAAGTCAAATGGAGAAAATAGAGCAAATGGAATGAGGACCATCGATCTGCAGATCAGATCGACGACGGAGATTGATTTACTGCCGCACCGGAGCTCATTTAAACATCGGGCATCATAGATGAGTGATAACCATTGGATGGCCCACTCCAGATCGGACGGCTCAGGGCAATATCGCTGGGCGTCTGCATCCGAACGATAACGCGCGATGGACGACAATTTTGTGAACAGTGGCCAAGCCATGTGTCAAGAAGTGTATGGAAACGCTGGCGATCAGGGGAAAACAAATTTTCGCCAAAAGGCGGTGCGATGGATACCACGCGGGTTTGGGAAATGGCGCACGGCTGGCGGGGTCCACTGGGTTTGATAGGTTCTGCACCGTCGGATCTGCAGATCAGATCGACGGTGGAAAATGCTCAGATTTCCGACCGGCGGAAAACCTTAGAGAAATAATAAAAACCAAAGTTTTGATAAATAACTTAAGATTTTAATATTTCACGGGCGGAATACGCAAATAATAGGGTTAGGCGCCCGATTGCGGGACAATTGGGCGTATGGAGAATGATATGACCGGGGGTTTAAGGGGAGGGAGCTTATCGCATTGCAAATATTTGCGATGAGCGCTTTAGAGAAAACCACAATTTTTGCGATTTGCGATTTGTGATGGATCGCATCGCAGATATTTGCGATGAGCACTTTAGATAAACCACAATTTTTGCGATTTGCGATCTGCGATGAGCGCCTCCAGAGTTAGTGCTTGGTTTTTTATGGAAAAGGCATATGTGGGGAAGTGGTTAGGACTTAGCCCAAAGGGGCCTAAGTCCATAGTAAAGACTTGTATTTTTTATGCATTTTTCATGGTTTTTAAATGGAATTTGATGGTTTTGGAATAGTTAAAAAAATGGGTTTTTAACTATGGAAAAGTGATTTTCATAAATGGAAGACGAGTATCTATTAAAACAAGGGAGTTCTTATGGAGAAAAGGGGAAGCAAATGAAGGTTTGAAAAGGGGGAAAATGATGGTCTTTCAGCAGTCTTTTATCGCGAAATCAGCAGAATTTCTGAGTATAAAAAGGGAACAACAACGAAGATTTTGGACAGAGGCATGAGGCCTTCAAGGAGTCTTCAAGGACCAACAATTTTTAGTGATAAAATTTGTTCCTTGGAGGCTCAAAAAGTCTTAGCCACCTTTTGGTATAATCAAATATTATAGGTGGCTAACAGTGGCTCCACTTGGGGATGATGCCTTCTTGAAGGCATCAAGAACTTCAGACTTGCTTTCTCTGGGAGGCTGACCTGTGCCTTATCCACTGGGCTGCTCCTCCTTTAATGGGATGATCTTTCTCTGAAAACATATTAGCAACCATGAAATCAATGGATCTTCTTCAATACAAGCTTCTACCTACCCAATACTACTGATCTAACATATTTTCTTCGACAGAGTGCACTTGGATTGGCAAACTCTTTTACAACATTTTATTCTTTTGAAAACAGTAAATCTAATCTATTTCTACTCCTTATTTCTCCCTGAACTCAGATTGAACAGTTGAGTTCAGATGATTCTCTACCTAATCTACCCTCTGTTGGGATTAAACTGTCCAACAGATTTTCATTCTCTAAATTTCTAAAACATAAATTTAAAAACAGTCAAGTTAAGATTAAGCTGTTTGACTTGCTGTGATCTATGGCATAAAGACAAGCTGCACATAGACTTTTATTTCACAAAAATTAAATAAAAAATGGAAGGCTTAAGATCTGAAAATTTCGGAAACATTTCCTTCCTCTTTTCACAGCTCTGTTTTGACTCTTATTGAGCTGTCTTCCTTTTCCTTTGGTTCAGATTTTGAGCTGATTGGAACCAGATTTTTACACCTTTTGACTCAGAAAATAAAACATATTTGAGTCATCTCTCTTTGAAACCTTAGGTTCAGATTTTGAACATGTTTGAACCTTTCATTTCTCTCCTAGTCTATCTACTGATAAGCCAAGATTAGACAGTTTGGCATATCAAATTCACTATCCTATCAGCAGAAAATTTAAAGCTAATTAGTCAAGGTTAGATTGTTTGACTAACTAGAAGTGTGTTTTTTAGGAGTGGCATTTGAGCTTGCACACTTTCCGAATTTGTTTCTCTTTTTTGGTATGGGGCTATACCTTTCTTGTTTTGACAATCTGCCCTCTTTTCATTCTTTCTTGTGTTTTTGTATTTTTGATTTTTCTAACTTTGAATGCAATGGTTAGACTATGATATTTACAATGAAAAAATAAAATGCTTTGAAACTTAAGATTATTGGTAGAAGTAATGCTTGAGCATCCTGCCATTGACAGGACCTCCATATAGGTCTTCTCCATTCAGTTCTTTCAAGAAAAATGCATTGTGACCCCTCTCAGCATGAATAAAATAGGGCCCCTTCCACAAGTTCTCAAATTTTCCATGTTTTCCTTCTCTTCTTTTCTTGAATCCCACTTAAGAACAACATTCCCAACTAGGAAATTGTTTGCCTTAGTCCTCTTATCAAATAGCTTCTTCATTTTTTCTTGGACTAGTTGTGTTATTTCATAGACTTCCTCTCTGGTCTGTTGTAAATGGATGGTTTGGTTGATCCTTCTCTGCATATCATTTTCTTCACTCTGCACTTCTTGAAGGAGCTTCATGACTGGCACTCCCAACGAGGTGGGAAAGACTGCATCCATGCCATAGACTAGCTGATAGGGGGACATGTTTATTGATTTCTTTGTAGTTAGCCTATCAGCCCATAAAGCATGAACCAATTTATTGTGCCATGATTTCTGATTTTGTTCCAACAACTTTTTAATAATATTGATGAGGCTTTTGTTGGAAGATTCAGCTAATCCATTTCTTTGGGGATAGTAAGCAGTGGAATGGCCCAAGGTTATGTGGTATTTGTAGCAGAAATCAACCATTTTCTTAGATTTAAAAGCAGTGACATTGTCTATTATGATTTTTTTGGGACAACCAAATCTGGATAGGATATTTGTTTCAAGGAACTTAATAATGACAGAGTCATTAGCATTTCTGGAAGGTATAGCTTCTATCCATTTGGTAAAGAAGTCAGTGGCTGTGAGGATCCACTTATGTTGAGCTGAGGAGGATGGGTGAATTTCACCAATGAAGTCCAGCCCCCATTGTTGAAAAGGTGCCTCAACTCTGATAGGATGTAAAGGTAAGGGAAGGAGTTTCCTTTTTCCATCAAAGATTTGACACTTATGGCAAGACATGACCAAATTTTGAGTGTCTGGGAAAAGGGTAGACCAATAGTAACCAGATCTAAGAATTTTGTCTGCGGTGGCCTTCCAGTAGAGGTGTCCTCCACATTCTCCGTCATGCATTTCATGCATGATTCTTCCTACATCATCTTCAAGTAAACATTTAAGCAAAATTCCAACAACATTTTTCCAATATAATGCTCCATTCAATATGCAAAAACTCAAAGCCTTTTGTTTCAAGAATCTAGCTTTAGTTTTAGACAAAGAAGGAGGGGCATTTAGATATAAAAGCACATAAATAATGTCAGCATACCAAGAAGAATTTAGAAATGTTTCAATAATGAAAGGAGCATCAGACTCTTCTATTTCTTCCAACACATCTACCATATTCATGTCCAGTGCTTGAAAGTTAGACTCAGCCATAAGTTTTGCCAATCCTTGCCCCTTGAATAGTTTGGTGGGCTTGATTTCTAAGTCATATTCAAGAATAGTTGCAATCCATTTTCCCCTTTTACCATCAGGGTCTTGACTTAGAATGTCCTTGACAACAGTATGTGGAACAAAAGCAATTATGTGAGAGTGTAAAATATAGACCCTAAAGTCTTTTAATGCTTTCACCAATGCTAAGGCTTGCTTCTCCATGATGTTATATTTGAGAGGAGCATCTCTCAAGGCCCTACTAAAGAAATATATTGGTTGTTCTTGCCCCAAATCATTCTTTTGAAGTAAAACTGCAGCTATTGTATGTTCAAATGCAAAGGAAAAGATATAGAAATCTTTGGTGAAATTTGGACTAATTAGGACTGGTGCTTGAGTAAGAGCTTGTTTGACCAGTTCAAATGATTTTTTAGCTGGTAAAGTCCATTTTACACCTACATCTTTCTTAAGCATGTTTGTAATGTTTTTGAATAGCTCAGCAAGATTAGGAATAAACCTCCTTAGAAAATTTATCTTTCCAAAGAAAGATTGCAATTCTTTGAGGCTCCTTGGATGGCTGATCTGCAATATGCCATCTATCCTTGAAGGGTCTATTTTGATTCCCTCTTCCGAAATTATGTGGCCAAGAATTTTACCTTCTTGGAGACCAAAGAGTGTTTTCTTGGGATTCAATGACAAGCCGAATTTCCTACATTTCTCAAAAACTTTTCTTAGGTGAATCAAATGTTCTTCATCAGTTTTTGAGAAAAAAATTATGTCATCAAGGTAAATGATTATGAAAAAACCAATGTCTTCAGAAAAAGCTATATCCATGGCCCTTTGGAAGGTGGCCCCTGCATTCATTAACCCAAAAGGCATTTTGACATACATAAAGGTGCCCCAAGGTGTGGTCAATGCAATTTTGATTTGATCACTTGGGAGCACTAACACCTGGTTGTAACCTGAGAACCCATCTAAGAGGGAAATCCTTTTTGACCCAACTACCTTCTGAAGTATATGATCCGTTTTGGGCAATGGGTAGTTGTCCTTTAGGGATGCTCTGTTTAAATTTCTGAAGTCAATACAGAGTCTGATCTCCCCTGTCTTTTTCCTAACAGAAACTAAGTTTGACACCCATTCTGAAAACCTAACAGGTACTATAATGCCAGCATCATGCATCTTTTCAATTTCGGCTCTAACTAAAAGTAATAAAAATGGGTTTATCCTCCTCAGTTTTTTTTTGAAGGGCTTTTGATTTTCCTTCAAAGGAATCTTGTGCTGAATGATGTTGGCATCGTATGATTTTAGGTCTTTGTATCCCCAAGCAAAAACATCTTTAAACTCTTTGAAGAGCTCTATATACTGCAATTTTATGTGAGCTGGGAGAGTGTTGGACAGTTTAATCATCTTGGGTTTTGCTAGGCTGCCTATGTTATGTTCTTCTACATCTGTTTCCACAGGCTCCATTCTTGGTTCTTTGGATACATCGTTAAAATCTAAAAGGTGTTCTAAAGGTGTTAGACCTGTCGGAATTTTATCATTTTTGCATTGTAAGACTTCCAAGTCTTCTTGGTCTGTGTTGTTAGTTACCTCTGATTCAAAAGGATTTTCATAATGATTTATATCAGCAGTATATGTCATTTCAACTTCTGGGATTTCTTCAATATATGGGCAGTTCCGATTACGGCTAGATTCTGATGTTGGTATGGTGAAATCACTTTCTGATTTTAAAAAATCATCTATGTGTTTGTCAGAGTCAAACACCTGCCAGTGATCTTCGTTATTAGGTACGACTGGTCTGTGTTTTACTTTTATACTGAATTGTTGATTTATTTAAGGTGTCTGACAATTGCTGGCATTGAAAGCGAGTTCATTTGCTAGATGATTCAATTCTCTTGGAATGCAAATAAGTTCATATTTTTCAAAGGTTTTCAACAGATCAAGGGCAGCGTTTCGATATTCCCTAAGTCTTGGATTTTTAGCTGAGTATTCTCCTTTGATTTGTTTTATGATAAGTTTAGAATCTCCTAAGGTTGATATCCTCTGGGCTTCTAACTGTTTAAGCAGTTGTAAGCCTAGGAGAAGTGCTTCATACTCAGCAATATTGTTAGTGCATGGGAAATCCAATTTGTATGAAAAACTCTGTTTTGTATTTTGAATCCACACACCTTCTTCTGCACTTGTTTTATTACAAGATCCATCAAAATTTATTTTCCAAAGTATGCCATCCTTATTTTCATTTTCTTGTTGCTGTTGATTGTCAATGTTTTGAATTTGATCCAAGGGAAGATTGGATTGTTGTGTCGAACTGATTGGGTCTGTGTTTCCTTTATCTTGTTGGGTGATGTCATCTTCGTTATATAAGATAAATGAATCTAAACTTGATTGAACAGAATAGATTGGAGAATTTTTTGGTCTGTCCATGTTGCTCACCATGTACTTCATACGAGATTCCCTGTATAGTCTTTTGTTTTGGTTAAAAATGGGAATGGTGGCATAAGACATGTCCATTTGAAGGCTTCCCTGAAGTTTTCCTCCCCAAGATCTTGATAAGAGCATGCCATACTTAGGGGGGAATGTCAGCTACAACTATATCCATAACCAGACTTTTAGCAGGTATCTGAGCTAAAGTAACACATAAATCTTTGATTAAACCCAAACATTTGACTCGGCTTGAGTCAAAAGAATACAAATCTTTGTATGGTTTAGTAATCTCTAAGCCTAAGCTCTCCATTACCACTTTGGGCATCAGATTGTGTGAAGCTCCTAAATCTAACATGGCATTGTGTAAAATTTTCTCATGTATGTTCAAGCTAACATAGAAGGGAGGGACAACCCCTTCTTGATATTTTCCTTCAAATTCTGGACCAAACAACAGCTCAGGTTTGTCATCTGTCAAGTTTAAAGTATCTGTATCACTTCCTAAGTTCAAAGCTTTCAAAACTTGGTTTTTGTACACTTCTTGGGTTAGTAGTTCAACTAGGGGGATGGTGACTTTTATCTTGGCAATTTCTCCCTCAAGGCTGAAAGGGATAATTGACTTATTTGTATTTACATCTGTCTTTTCAATTGAATTCTTTTCAGTAACTTTGATTTGCTGAACTTTATTTGGACTGGTAATTGGGATAGTTTTATTAGGACCACTAGCTGAGGTGCTAGGGGTACTCTGTTCAACATTAGGCTGAACACCTTTGTCTTTATTTGAATCTGGTTTTTTAGTCGAAATGTTGGTTTTCTCTGCTATATTTTTGGGCTGATTTTCTACATTTTTCTTAACAACAGTGTTAGTGTTCTTATATTTTGATTTATATATGTTTCCCTTGCTCCTAATATCATACTGTTTGTGTATCTCCATGATTGCATTTTCAAAACCTAATCTATAGTCATCAAAATCTTCATAGGTATTTGTGTTTTGATCAGAAGAGAAAAAATCTTGTTCTTCCTCAGTGAGGAAAACATCATCCCCACTATCTGATCCAATCAAGTTTACATGGGATTCTTCTAACCTTTCCAACTCTCTATCTTCCTCATATTGATCTACATAGTTTTGTTGGAAGGGAGGTCTGATCTGTTGGTCATTTTCGTTCTGTTTGTCTTGATTGTTTTCTCTTCTATAATTCTGATTTCTATTTCGAGGAGCAGTTTGGTTTTGATTTGCTTGTGCTTTCTTAATTATACTCATCTCTTTCATCATTTCTTCCAACATCCTCTCCATTTTTGAGCTTGAAATAGAAGGAGTGGACTCTTCTCTGAAAGTCACTCTCTTCTCAGTTTTCCTTCTTGCTCTCTTCTCCATTAAGTTGACTTCCACAGAAAGAGCACCTCTTTGCATATCTTCAAGAGTTGCAAAATCTCTCTCTCTTAGCGAATAGGTCATGTCAGAGTCAAACCCTTCAGGAAACTTGTTTAAAGATGAGCCTTGTGGAGGTTTTAGTTCTGGGGAAAGTGCATTATACACACTATTAAACCTAGTGCAATAAGCTTGGAAACTTTCCCCAGGGTTTCTATGTAGGTTCTTGTAATCAGAAAGGACTTAGAGAGGATTCTTCTTCACTTCCCATTTGTTTAAGAAAGTTTGATGGAAGCCTGGGAGATCGTTTATACTATGGGGGGCTAAGCTTTTAAACCATTTTCTTACTCCCCCCCCCCAATATTTGAGCAAATAATCTAAGCTTGACAGAATCATCATCAATTTCATTTCTGTCAAAGTAGTCATTCATCTTATCCACATGTTGTGATGCAGTTGTAGTATTGTTAGCATCATATAATGGAATTTTGGACTGATAGTCCTGTGGAAGGTTGAATAACGGTGCAGGAAGGACTAAGGGAGCATACCATGCTACCATGATAGGTGGTGGGGGTGGATTTATAACAGGAACAGTGGGTTGAGGTGTAGTGGTTTGAATAGTGGATGAAGGGTGAGTAGAAGTGGATGGACCAGGAATATATTGTTGAGCTGATCTTGGATGAGAGACACCTAAGTTGTGAAGGAAATGTAAGTCAGGAGGTGTTGTTTCTCTATTACTAGGATGCTCACTTGCTTCAGGGGATGAAAGTGAAAATTCGGAGTCTAGCTGAGTTATATCATCAAATGACCTAGTTCTAAATGGATTTACTAAGTCAGGTTGTGATTGCTGTAGAGCTGTAAGATTTTCGGGAACTGAATTGGCTCTCAAGGGTAATATGAAAACAATTGATATTTTAATCCTAGGAGACTTCCTAAGTATACTTTCAGGGTTGTCAACTTCTTCCAGTGGGTTTGGGTCAGGGTAGGCTCTAGTATGAATCTTTCTAGGAGCCACTATGCTATGTTTTTCAGACCTAGTTGAAAAAGAAAAGTTTTAACCAAATATGACAATCTTTAAGAGGCTAACTGATATTTTCAAAAGAATGAAAATTCTAATCTTAAAGCCTTCTAGCTGAGTTTGTATGATAATTTTCAAGACTTGGGGTCTTCCCAGTGGAGTCTTAAGGTCTATTTTTTAGGATTGTGGAGTCGCCAGGTGAGAATTTTTAGCTCTTTTGGAGGTAAAAGGTTTTATGGTCCACCACCAAGTTTATTATGAAGCCAAAATGAAATGTTTTGGGTTTTTCTGAGTTAATTTGGTCTTATAGGTCAGGAGAGTGTTCTAAGTCTGATTTAACACTTAGCTAGGGTGTCAAAACGTACAAAGTTCACTCTTATGGCTTGGTAACTGAAATCTTCAAGGTTTGACAAGGCCTTATGAGAATCCTAAGAGTTACTTAGTTTTTCACTGATTCAAAAGGTCCTATCATGATTACCATTGTTTGGTATTGCTTGGAGAAGGTTACATATGTTATGCTGGACAATGAGCGTTTTGATTTGCAGATTTTACTCAGCGTCCCACCGTGATCGCCATTATGTTGGTGTCCCGTGTTGTGATAGTTTGGAAAATAAAAATACAAGGCAACATCAGAACCAATCTTTAGAGTTACAGGATCTAGTCCTCCTGCTCTCAAAGAGGGATCTCTCAAAGTTTGTTTGCAAAGGTTTATCTTGTGTGCTTAGAGTATTGGTTTTAGACTAGTTATTAAGTGCAGGTATTTGTTTGTTTGGTTGGGTTGAATTGATACAGCAGAACATAAAAGGTCTAGGAAAGATATATAGGACAGTAAAATATCTGTTTCATTGGGCAATGGAGTCAAAAAGAGGTCATAACACACTTATCAAAGGATATGGGATATCAAAGGGAAAATATAACTTGGCCACAGGATCCTTTTGTTTTTGGAATGGAATGAACATTAATGATTTGGAAAGAGAATTTTAATTCTCAACAAAGGGAATTTGAAAGCATAATTTGAAACAATAAAGAGTTCTTTGATATACAGGGCTAACCATAAATTCTACAAATCACACCTTTAAGCAAACAATGATTTCAAAACAACTTTCAAAGTAAAATCTAAGATTCGGGGAACACCCTATTTCCTCAAAGATTTTATTCTAAAGGACTTTAGAAAACATATAAGATTTACTGATAATCACAGTCATAGAAGAGGGAACACCTAAAAACGTCTATGATCATAATTATAATGACCTTTAAGTCAACTGTTTAAGTGAGATCAAAGGGCAAGATCAAAACAGACCTCTCTGATCCACTATAAACAAATAACTTCCAAGAAAGACTTCAATAACAGTTTTTAAGTGGCAACAGACAAGCAGGGAGAACCATAACTCATGCTGAAACCAACTGTTCAAACTATTAAGGAAATAAACAAGCATGAAGACTAAAGAGAAAGATTAAAGCCTCTAAAATACTTCAGCAAAAGAAAACATAAAAGAGTGAAGGATGAACAGGTCTAAGGTTCTTCCAGGAGTCATTTCTTAGCCTATTATTTTCTATCCTACTGTAGTAAGAAATTATGGAACATAATGAAAACAGAGAAAAACATGAAACAGTTCAGAATACTTCACCAACAGCCAAGCTCATGAATCCAATGATAGAGCCTTCTCAGGAACAAACATGCAACAACATCATCAAGATCTCCAAGACTTCAATTTGTTCTTCAACTTCAAAGGACTATGTATGATTTCAGAGAGTTTCAAAATTATAGCTTGTGATCAACAACAAGCAACAACCAACCAACAACTCACTCATCTTCTAAAGAAGTATATATAGGAGAATGAGGAGGTGGGATCTGATAAAAAATCTTAATTTACAATTAATACAAAGTTAATGTCTTCTTGGCCCTTGGGGGGGCTTAATGAATAAAATGTACAGGTGTTTCACTGTATTAATTGATTTATACCTATGAATTAAGCTCGGCGGGAGCTTGGTTGACTTTTGAGGCTCTGTGTAATGTTTGGAGTAACTCTGCAGATATTTCTGCATTGATTTCCTTGTAGAAGTAACTCCTTGGCTGCGCTAAGGCAGAATATGATCTTCTTCAATAACTTTGGCCTCTGTTTTGAAAGGTTTGAGGCAACAAGTGGCTCTGGGGTAGCTGGGAGAAATTGATTAACCTCATATGTGGCGGTGGAGGTTTCCTGTCTGATAATCCTTTATGCTTTCTTCTTTAACTGTGTTTTAAATCGGGGATTAGGCTTTTGATAACAGTCTTAGCTGTAATCCCCGTAAAAAATGTCTTTATTCCTCTGTTTTGATATATTAGGGTCTTCGACACTGATATTCTTTAATTGTGCCTGATGCATGGTGTTGCGCTGGAGTGCAGGGTTACGCAGGGACGATATGGCATCAATGCCTCATGGATCATTGAAGAGACGTGAAATTTACACCCTGCAATTGATTTCCTCTGATAAATCGAAAGCAAGAGGGTCGTCACCCTCTCTTTTGAATTTTCTTCGAACATAGCGAAAAGATCATTAAACCCTGCAAAATACAAACAAAATGTTATAAAACCCTGCATATTAGGTCAACTGCATCGGAAGGCGTGTGGAGGAAGCGGGGCCATTGGATGGCATCATCCAATGGTCGAGATTGATCAAAGGGAGGTGGAAGAAGGATTAAATCTGAGCCGTCGATCGCGCAGAGATCGACGGTCAGGAGCGGAGGTTGAAAGTCAAATGGAGAAAATAGAGCAAATGGAATGAGGACCGTCGATCTGCAGATCAGATCGACGGCGGAGATTGATTTACCGCTGCGCCGGAGCTCGTTTAAACATCGGGCATCATAGATGAGTGATAACTGTTGGATGGCCCGCTCCAGATCAGACGGCTCAGGGCAATATCGCTGGGCGTCTGCGTCCGAACGATAACGCGCGATGGATGGCGGTTTTGTGAACAGTGTCCAAGCCACGTGTCAAGAAGTGTATGGAAATGCTGGCGATTAGGGGAAAACAACTTTTCTCCCAAAGGCGGTGCGATGGATACCACGCGGGTTTGGGAAATGTCGCACGGCTGGCGAGGTCCACTGGGTTTGATAGGTTCCACACCGTCGGATCTGCAGATCAGATCAACAGTGGAAAATGCTCAGATTTCCGACCGGCGGAAAACCTTAGAGAAATAATAAAAACCAAAGTTTTGATAAATAACTTAAGATTTTAATATTTCACGGGCGGAATACGCAAATAATAGGGTTAGGTGCCCGATTGCGGGGCAGTTGGGCGTATGGAGAATGATATGACCGGGTGTTTAAGGGGAGGGAGCTTATCGCATCACAAATATTTGCGATGAGCGCTTTAGATAAAACCACAATTTTTGCGATTTGCGATTTGCGATGGATCACATCGCAGATATTTGCGATGAGCACTTTAGATAAACCGCAATTTTAGCGATTTGCGATCTGTGATGAGCGCCTCCAGAGTTAGCGCTTGGTTTTTTATGGCGAAGGCATATGTGGGGAAGTGGTTAGGACTTAGCCCAAAGGGGCCTAAGTCCATAGTAAAGACTTGTATTTTTTATGCATTTTTCATGGTTTTTAAATGGAATTTGATGGTTTCGGAATAGTTAAAAAAATGGGTTTTTAACTATGGAAAAGTGATTTTCATAAATGGAAGACGAGTATATATGAAAACAAGGGAGTTTTTATGGAGAAAAGGGGAAGAAAATGAAGGTTTTAAAAGGGGGAAAATGATGGTCTTTCAGCAGTCTTTTATCATGAAATCAACAGAATTTTTGAGTATAAAAAGGGAACAGCAACGAAGATTTTGGACAGAGGCATGAGGCCTTCAAGGACTCTTCAAGAGCCAACAATTTTTAGTGATAAAATTTGTTCCTTGGAGGCTCAAGAAGTCTTAGCCACCTTTTGGTATAATCAAATATTATAGGTGGCTAACACACCCCTCGAGTTTTTCCCTTTGTTGAACACAACCTTTCAATTTCTTCATGTGCCTCTCTAAGAAGAACATCCAACAACAAGAAACGACCCCAACTAATTCAACCTCATCTACTAGGTGAATTAGAAGATGAACCTATGAGTCCATGAATCTCGTTGGAAATTCATTATCAAACATACAAACAATCTCAGCTATCTCTTGATGCCATCGTGGAATGCTAGCCATATGAATCTTCTTTGATGTGATCCAACATACAAATGCAGATAATTTAGATATGGCATGTCGTAGGTCTTGGGGAAGGTCATGGTTCACACACCGACACATGAGCAAAGGATAATGACACTGTATAGTAAATAGTACACTATACAAAAATTAATTATAAAATATCCCATTACATAAAAATAAAAATAATAATAAAATCATGTTTTTGACATACATACTCCTAGAAGGTTCAAATGGTCATGCAATTTAAATCCCAACAAACGGTCTTCCACAATGTAACAATGTCGCAGTGAAGACGCATATAAAGAAGGCACCCTCACACTTATTATAACTTCCTTTTCCAAAGAAAGATCATCTTTCTTTAAAATCCATGGGACATCACCTTCTTTGAAAGATCAAGAGGGACCAACCTATCCTCTAGTTTCTTGTCTTGGAAAATGTTTCTTTTTATTTTTTGAAGAAACATTATCTCTCCTAACAACCAATGTGTAACTTTATTTCGATGATATGCATGGGATCTAGTAAGTGGTAAATCTTAAGATGCTCCCAATATGGGACCTCATAAAAGACACATTTCCTTTTCATCCCAATGGACAATTTCTCAACATAGGTGTCGAATTATTTTGGATCATCGAACATAGGTCCCCCATTTGAATCAGACATTTATGAAAAATCCTTCTCCTTCTCTCTCTCACATGCTATAAGCCATTCAACTGGTGTCATTATTCTAAACTGTTGGGTTCTCTCTAGTTTACCATTGAAAGTGGATGTTGCTCTTCTGTAAGGGTGTTCTTTTGGGAGGAATACCTTGGAGCAGTCATACACTAACTTTGTAGGTGGTTGGAAAATGTAGCCTTCAGAGAAGATCCACAACATTTACATCCATGATATCCTTTTGTTACAAGACCTGCAAAATTATTGTATACAAGCCAACACATTAGCAACCATGAAGATCTAAACAATTGCAGAAAATTAAATTAATATGTGAAATATATATTATTACTAAACAAATAAAAAATGATGTAATTTACCAGAGGAAACTCCTAAGCGTAGATAATCATGTATGGTTTAAGCACATATTCCATACAAAGTAAAACTCCTCTCTGTTGCGATGGGTCTTGATACAACGTACACATGTATCCCTTTCCATAATTCCTTCAATTCATCTACCAATGGTTGTAAGTAGACATCCATATCCTTCACTTGCCTTTTACCAGGGACTATGAGAGCTAACATAAGATGTTCATTCTTCATGTACAACCATGGGGGGATATTGTTATTAATCACTACTACATGCCAAACATAATAGTTGGTGTTTTGGAGGGAATAGGGGTTGACGCCATCCATGGGTTTGCTAAGTCGTAGAATTTGTACTTCATCCTTGAAATTTTCAGGCCATGTATCATCTATATGTTTCATAGCTATTGAATTTGTTGGGATTCACATAATTCCTGACTCACTTTTGTATGAGGTATGCCATCCCTGCAACATAGCTAATTCTTTGCAACGAAAGAGTCTTTGAATCCTTGGTATTATAAGCATGTTCCTCAATATGTTATGAGGAGGACCATGTGATTTACCCATTTTTTTTAATTTCTATACCTGTCATGTACACAATGCCCTTGAACTCTAATATTCAACTAGGTCTTTCTCAGAACTGACATGCATGAGTTATTTATGAGTGAATTATTAGTTATCTGATTGATCACTGTATATCAATTAAATCTAATTTCCACACTTTGGCCTCCCTCTAGTTCCTCCATCAATTAGAACTAGTCAAACTAACTTTAACTCATATAAACTAAGTTAATTAATTAAAATTCAAAATAAACTCAACGATGGATCCTAAAAAGTAGGAGATACTCTACATGCCTCTAGTTCGACCCTCAAATTCAATTAACTGAACCAACTGTGTCTTCCTAACTTAGTTAACTCATACAAGTTGTCACGTGATGTGGAATTACATTTTCCTTCTAGTTAACTCGTACAAGTCGTCATGTGATGTGGAATTACATTTTCCTTCTTAATTTAATTAAGGGAAACTTAAATTATAAGCCTCTTCTTCTTGTCGTTTTCAACACTCCCTCTCAATAAGAAATGGATTGTCTGCTACCCTGATCCTGCCTCTATGGAACTCGAATTTTCCTCTTGACAGTACCTGCGTCAAGATGTATGCATCCTGCTTCTCTTTAGGAGTGTAATCTAATGACATAATCCTCCTCTACACACAATCTCTAAGATGGTGATAACATATATCAATATTCTTGGCACTGTCAAGAAAAATTGGATTAACCAAGAGTTTGATGCAACTCTGATTATCACAATAAATCACCATCGATCCATATGTTGACCAAACAACCCAACAAGGATCTTCCTCATCCAGATAGCGTCACAAGTTGCTTGAATAACAACCATCTGTGGAATTGTGTAGCTTGGGAGGTACTCAGGGCCCTAAGGCTCAGGGTATGGAGGGAAAAGCACCATAAGGGTAACTTGTGGGCATGGAATCCAAGTATGGTGTTTTGCACAAAACCCCTTTTTGGGAATTTTTGGCAGAACATTTCTACAGGTGATGGCATGAGACTATATAGGGCGGAAAGGAGAATCCAATGCTTCAAGAATCGTTGAATTCCAAGTTTTATAAGTGGAGATATGAATTTTTGAAGGTTAATTATGGAGTTTACACATGTGTGTCAAGGTCAACTTGTTGTAAACTTGACATTTCACAAGTTATGAAGCTCCTAGATCACGACGTTTTGGAGCCCCTTCTTTATGTATAAATATAGGGTGAGGTGAAGGCTTAAATGCATCCATATTGTGCAATGCACTCTCTAGAATAAGAATCTTTGGAGAGGGACATATCTATGCTCTAGCCGCAATAAAAGAGAAGGAAAAACAAAGAGATAAGGAGGTTTGTTTTAGGGTTATTACAGGGGCTGAGTTGCTGTAATGGAGGACGAGTATGATGGCTACTAGGACAAGCTATTAAGGGTTACACATTGCTTGTTTAGGCATTGTTTTAAGGGACCAAAATCTACATGACTGTTGTGTGCTAGGCCGCAGGCCATAACACCAAAACAAGGTGTGCTTAGGGGCAGTATAAGGGTTGATATTGACCCTAGACAACATCATAGAAAAGGAGGGGTATTCTAAAGGTGTGCCATAGTCTTCTAGAGGATTTTATAGGGAATGTTGGAGTAGTTTAGGGTTGCAACTGTGTGCCCTAGTGCCCTAACCAGAAAAATCATGAACAATGGTGTACAAACCAGATTTGGAGCAGCATTTGGAGGTGCGCTGGGTCAAAGGAGTTTACTGGATTTGAATCATATTTGGAACATCCTATGGGAGTCAATTTGGAGGCTTTTTTGAGTGATAATAATCCTTCATCGGTGCATATATTGCGTTGTAGTATTGGGTGCCATTGATCTGGTGGAGGGAAGTGTGTTTGCTACCTAAAGTATCCCTAGACTAGCTATCTTGAAGTGACGAAGAGAGATGAAGGTTGGGTGAATTTTGGTGCCGAAGTGCAACACCTTGATGTACTATGGTGGTTGTTATCCTGGTCATTTGGAGCTCCAAAATTAGACCTACCCAGAGAGCATATTGGACAAGCTTATGTACACTCTACAAAAGTGACTTGCAGCGGTGTTAGGTGGCATCCATCCAGGAGTCTCGATGTGTTGTCCTTTAAAGGACAAAGGGAAAGCTAGTGAGCAGTACGGAAGTGAAGGACCTACAGGACAAGATATGACATCGAGTTTGTCAGTGTATCTTGTATACCATATACTTTTGTATTATTCAGGTTGTTTAATATAACGAAGGTTGGGGTTGTAATTTATTGTACAATTTTTTTAAAACAATGTATATTTGTGCATGTGTGATTTACTGTTGTATGTTTCTGCTGTGAAAAGTAGTTCACGGTTGAGATTCTTGGTTTGGTAGCATCAATGATTTTAAGACTCTAACTTAGACCCAAGGTCATGGAAATTCAACATGGTATCAAAGCGTGTTTGAGCTACTGTGGGCAGTGAAGTACAACATGAGAGGGATTTGGTCACATTATAAGTGAAGGATTCACTACAATGTCGAAATTGCAGGTAGGTCTTCGGTACGAGGACATGTTGGAGGTTTTTTCCAACTATACTCCTTTGAAGGAAAGGATCAAGTTGGTCTTGTAGGTGAACATGATCTGGGATTTTTCCAAGAAAGAGATTAATAAGCCAACCAACCGTAAGGAGCTAGACATATGGGAATATTTTGATACGAAGGTGAGATTCCTTAACACCTCATTTGTCTAGGAAGAACAATGCACATGATATGTGGATGACTCTTCATAATTTGTTCCAAAATAAGAACGAGAACTGGGTACTGGTATTGGAGGATAAGTTGAAGTCCACCAAGATGATAAAGGGTGAAGGAGTGACTTCATGTCTGACAAATTTTATCAGGTCAGAGATGAGCTTGCTGTAGTCGGTGTCAAAATTTGAGATGGAGATATGGTGAGGATTGCCTTGAAAGGATTTATCAAGGAATGGGAGCCCTTCATCAAAGGAATCGTTGCGAGGGAGAAATTTCCAAATTGGAATAGACTTTGGGACAACTTCCTTCAGGAAGAGTTGTGAGACGAGGATATTCATCAATCGAAGAAGGAAAATGAGGAAATGGCACATACAACACGAATGAAGGGTAGGCCGAAGAAGGGCTTGAGTAAAGTCAAGTGTTTCAACTATGGCGAGATGGGCCATTTTTCATCGAGATGTTCGATGAAAAAGGTAGATTATAAAAAGAGGAAAGGAAAGTAGGTCATCAGTGCTGCCACTTGAGTTGAGATAGATGATCCAAGAGATTGGAAGAGGAGGACATTGATATTATTTCTCATTTCTCGCAGGGTACTATCAAAGAGGATGGATGGTACATGGATAGTGTTGCGACGAAGCATATGACATGGTCAAAGGAGGTTTTTGAGACTCTAGTTGAATGGGAGTCGAAGTTGCACATGGTGTTGGGCAACAAGAGTTAGTTGGATATATGAGGGTAGGGTGTTTGCCATTTAGGATGGAGACATGACATATGATGCCAGTCCAAGATGTACTGTTTGTACCAGGACTCAGATATAGTGTGATTTTTGTCTCAATGATGGAGAGGAAGGGGTTTGAGCTCTTGTTCTAGGATGTGAAGACAAGACTCAGTCCCAGAGACTTTAAGTCCGATGGTATTGTACTAAGAGTTAGAGAGCATGGTATCTACAGGTTTACAAGCAAGCCTGTGGATCATGGAAAGAATAAGGTGGAGCAGGTGCAGGTTCCAGAGAAGCAGGAGTAGGTGCAAGATTCAGAGGAGAAGGTACTGGTTCCCAAGAAAAAGGTACAATTTCTAGAGAAGAAGGTCTAGGTTCTAGAGACTCAGAGGGAGTCGAGCTCTAGAGAGAGCTTGAAGATTCAAAGGGAGACTTTGGAGCCCAAGAAGAGCGCATGGTCAGTGAGGAGTAAAGGTGCTTCCAATTCTACCCAGAAGGAATCACAGAGGGATTGGAAAGTGATACATGAAAAGAAGAAGAATCAGGGTGCTTCCAGTAGTGACAATGACACTTCCGAGAAGGGCGTAGTTCACCGTACATGGATTGCTGTGATTGTGAGCGCCAAGAGCTAGGCAAGTGTTGCGAGCAGTGATGATGATGAAAAGTTACTTCCTAGTTGTTGAAGTACCTTCCTCACTAATATGGAGTGTCTATTTGTGTAGCTTGGGAGGTACTCCAAGCCCTAGGGCTTAGGGTTTGGAGGGCAAAGCGCCACAAGGGTCACTTGTAGGCTTGGAACCCAAGTATGGGGTTTTGCACAAAATTGTATTTTGAGTATTTTTTGGAACACATTTCTACATGTCATGACATGAGATGATAGAGGGCAGAAAGGAGATTCCAACGTTTCGAGAATTGTCAAATTTTGAGTTGTAGAAGTGGAGATATTAATTTTTGAAGGTTAATTATGGAGTTTACACATGTGTGTCAAGGTCGGCTTGGTGTAAAGTTGACATGTGACAAGTTGTGGAAGCCTAGATCATGACGTTTTGAATACCCTCATTTATGTATAAATAGAGGGTGTGGTGAAGGCTTAAATGCATCCATCTTGTGCAACACACTCTCTAGAAGAAGACTCGTTGAAGAGGGACATCTTTATGCCCTATCCAAAGAAAAAGAGAAGGCATAACAACGAGATAAGGAGGTATGTTTCAGGGTTATTATAGGGTCTGAGTTTTTGTAATGGAGGCCGAGTATGATGGCTGCTACGTCAAGCTCTTAAGGGTTAAACGCTACTTTAGTCGGAACCGCAGTGAATTTTTCAAAAAAAAACGCTCATGGTCTAGAATCGAGCAATAGATCAAGTTAGAGTGCAATGGAATTACTTTGGGCTCGATGAAGCTACATGAGAGATATCAGACCAGATGCGGGCCATGTATCCTTCCTTGTTTTCTGGTTGAGGCAAACCAATTTTGGTGCGTTGTTGGTTTTGTTTAGCATATGTTTTGGTATATGTTTTGATGTGATGGTTGGATGTATGTACATATGTATATGGATGTAAACACCGCCATGAGATATGTTATAAAGCTCCAAAGCAGTATGGTGTCATGTCATTATAGTTGTCATGTTGTTATGATTTCATGTTGGTTTGCTTTTTAGTAGGGTGATCATTATAAATATTGCATCGAGCTATGTTATAAAGCTCCATGGGTAGTATGTTTGATTTTGAGCGGTGTTACTGAGGTATATGTGTGATTGAATACCGAGGAAAATGCACCCCAAGGGGGAGGGTTCTGTAACATCCTTGGTGAAAATTCCATGTAATAAAGTTAAAAAAATAAATATGGTCGATGGGACACGTATTCCAAGCTAAATGTTGGGCAAGACATCCTAGTGCGGGTGTTCACATGGTTTATTATGGCTAAGGAGATTGGCAAAGGCTATGGCTAAGGCATTAAATATGAAAAAATTATTTTTGGCACATTTATTTATGAAAATAGTGGAATTTATGAGAAAAGGGAGATGAAAGGTCACAGGTTGCATGTGAGGAGGAAATTGAAGGAAAATAATGGAAAATGAAGAAAATAGAGGCCTTTTCCATAATTGGTTTATGACGATCAGTTGGTACCTTTTGTCAGTGCATTTTTGGATCTCTCTCATTACTCTCTCTCTCTCTCATACTCTTGGACACAGAGTTTTCTTGGAGCACTCTTGGAGAGTGTGGATACTTGGTGATTTGGAGCAAGAAGGCAAAGAAAGAGCAGGAAAGCACAGGTGGACATCAGGATCAACAGCTACAACGAGATTTGATTGCAGGTACAAAGTTTCATGTATTTTTTCCTCACTAGTTTTGGCATGCATGGGTATGCATATGGATTTTCCTAGCCTTACCATTTCCTAGACAACCATGGTATTGTGGGTTTATTTATATTGATTTTTTTTCTAGTTGATTCTCATGATTCATTTAGCCGTGGGTTGAGTTGTTAGTTCCTGGAAGCCTTGGTTAGAAAAATGCTCTGGAAGCTTGATGGACAACTATGGTTTGAGTTACTAGTCCTAGAAGCCTTGGTTGGACAAATGATCTGGAATCCCTAGGTGGGTTGAATTACTAGTCCTGGAAGCCCTAGTTGGACAAACACTCTGGAAGCCTTGTAATGGTTGGGGTTGAGTTAATATTCCTGGAAGCCCTAGTTGGAAAACACACTCTGGAGCCCTGGAATAGTTTGGATAGAGATACATATGTGATGGTTAGCGATGTCCGACCATGAGGTCAAATCAATGGTTTGGGGTTGAGATGGTTTGGTCTCTAGAGCCCTGGTTTGGTGTTGATTGATGTGTTTGATAAAAGTCCCACATTCATGCTTGGAATATGGCGCGTGGGTGATTGGCTCATCCAATCTATGGTCTGGTGGAACGTGGAAGTCCTATATCCGGTTAGTTTTTACATTAAGTAATGAAGAGATCATTCCTCTAGTATTCAATATGCAAATGTATTCGTTTATGTATGGATTTATTTGTTGTTGTATCCATTGTATTTCTGTTGTTATTATGCTAGTTATAAACATGTATTCAATCAATGATGATGTATGGCTATATCTATGTTTTTACCTGTAAATGAATACACAATACAATATATGGTCAAATAGACTACATTGTAGCTTATGATGTAGGGGAGAAATGCTTCTTAGCTATTCTCAGATAATTAAGAGACCCCCATGTTTAAATATGTTGTTTATACCTCTAGATGCAATGTTTGCGACATGTTTGTTGAAAATCCTGTCATGGCCGGGAGGGGTATATATTAGTTCATGATGATTTTATTGCTTCCGTACCTTTTTTTTATTGTTATTTATCATCTCGTAAAGTTTCATGAAGTTGTTAACAGTGACCTGGGCTCTGGGCTGAAAAGGTGGCACAAATATCATACTTGCAAGCACAAAACTGACATTTTGGGGCCCTAGCCACGACCTCATCTTGGAATGCCCACGTATATAGGTTTCTAGTTGCTCCCTTTCCCTTAAATTCCCGAGACTAAGGCTCAAAAGGGTCAAAGAATCAATTCCCCCTCAGGGTTCATGGGTCTAGGAGGTTGGGTTACCTCCTAGAGTTATTGTTGATGTTGTGTAAGGTCTGTTTGTCGGGTTTCCGTCGGTTCCACTTCCTTAAGGTCATATATGAGGTTGAATCTCAAATTAGTAGCCTCTCATTGCATGTTTACCCCGGTTGGCTAGTTACTTGGGTAGATGTGGGAAGAGGATGTTACATTTGAAATGAAGGTAGGAATCCTAACTTCGCTCATCCAGAATACAAGAATGCTCTCAATGGCCAATTTTTTTAGGACCAACCTGCCTCCATGTGACAACCACTTGTAACACCAACAACCATTTTTTTCTCCACCTTTTTTATGAAACATAACCATTCCTCTTTCTTATAATTGTTTGGCTTGAGCCAAAAGCCTAGGTATTTGAACCGCGAGTCCAAAATTTCTGTCCTACATGACCATATAACTTTTATACTAGTTAGGACCAGTCTTCAATTCTATTGTGAATAAAAAAAGAATTATAAAGACTAACCTCTATACTTGTTTCCATACAGAAAGTAGAAATAATGTGTTTGAAAGCATCCCATTTAGCTAAAGGACCATCCCCTAGGATGAGGACATCGTGAAAAAATAAAAGATTGGATAACACTAAGTCAATAGTGACTTTGATACCTTTAATTATTCCTTCTCTTTTTACTTGGGTGATTAATCTGCTGAGACTTTCCATAATTAAAAGGAAAAGAAAGAGGAGATAAGGGGCATCCCTAGCGAAGCCCTCTAGAGCATGGGAAGAAATGAGAAGGGGAACCTTTGATTAAGAAAACAAAGGAGGTGGATGATATGCAGACCATTATCCAATTGGTTACTTCTGTCCCCAAACCTATTTGAATCAAAAACATTCTAAGGAAATCTGAGTTAACCTTATCATAAGATTTCATCATATCAAGCTTGAAAATGAGGGCTTTGATCTTCGTAATCTTGATTGAATGGAGACATTATTGGGCTATGCCAATAATATTGTGAATCTGTCTTCCTGGAAAAAAACCAAATTGTTCCTTAGAATTACATAGGGCAACTTGTCTTTGATATGATTGCCTATTGTTTTGGCAATAATTTTATAGACCATACTACATAGAGAGATAGGAGGAAATTGGTCAAAGTGAAGGGCTTTAGAGACTTTGGGAATTAAGGCAAGAAATGTTGCATTAATATATTTGTTGATTCAATATTTAACTCTTGACTCCTTGATCCAGGAGGATCTTGATCAGTACAGGTCAACGGAGTTCCAAGTCAACTTCAGCAGTTCGACATCTAGTTCAGTCTTCAGTATCGACAATTTCGTCATTGAGAAGTTCTTTAAATGTTATGGTCGTCAATAGTTTCGAATTTGGGTTATAATGGTGATGTAATGGGTTGTAAAAAAATCTAACCTAGATTTAAACCCTAATAGTTAGACCTAAGTCCTATTCTTAAAACTCTAACCCTATGGTCATAAATCCTTATCCTAAGTTTTAAGACCTATGAAAAAAAATCCTATGCATTAAATCTAAGCCTAAGTATTAAAATCCTAAGGTATAAAACACTAAGACCTTAAAACTAAGTCCTAAAGCTAAGTGATTAGGACCTAAGCATTATTCCTAAGACATGTTATAAACCTTGGTCAAATCCTATAGCGCAAAACAATGATATAAAACCATATTATAACAACTATGCCAAAAAACTTACTACAAGGTTCGGAAGATGGGTTTAAAACTATGTCAAAAACATTATTCAAAGGTTCGGATGATCTGATATTAAAACATATATAAGTTTTGAAACCATATAATAAAAACCCACCACAGCGCTATCTTAACCGCGTGGCATTAGACCGTGTTGGGTTAAACATGTGAACAGGTTTTATGTTACCGCGGTGGAGTTATGGTTGACAACTGTTTTGACCACCAATAAAATTCCACGCCATGTGATAGGTCACGCCGGGACCATAACCGTCGGGTTTTAAAAAGGAATGTGACCTGTTACCAGAACCGTCGGAGTGATCGCTGGAGTCAAGACCGTTCCGCCAGATGTTACCGTAACTGCCGAGATTCGGCCTGTTCACATGCGGGTTGTCATCCTCCGCCCGGTTAGCATAACCATCAGACAAATATTTTATATTATAAAGTCTAAATATGGGTTTTAAAATTTTATATTAGTGCTAAGGTTTGGGAACATTATCCCTAGGTTCATGAATGAAGGGATTTCGAAACCTTTTTCACCAAATTTTCTCAACAAATTGCTAAGTATGGAAACGGTGGTTCGATGTAGGCCTATTTAAAGCCATGGAATTCTTCATGAATTCATCTTGGATTTTTGTGAAGGCATAGTGCTTTAGGATTGCAGTTTTAGAAGGTTAGAGGCGATTTTGTTTACAACATTGCTCAGCTGTCGGTGGTCGGAATTGAGCACGGAGACAGGCGTCAAAAAAGCGAGGAAGAGTAATTTCTGTTTACAGGGTTCATAAGTGTCTGAAATTACAATATTTCTATTCCATTTCAGTGTAAATATTCTTCAAGATCAATCCTAATAAAAAGCGACGCCCACTTAAAAGCGGACCCGGAGATGTAGTCCAGGAGGGATGAACTCCGTCATCAAATTGTTTTCCTCTTCTTCTCTCTGATTATTGCTATTTTTAATTCATTTATGCTATTGGTTTATGTCATTATTCATTAAAGCATACTTCAGTTAACAGTTAATATAAAGGACAAACTAATCAAACTGCTTAAGCACTTTATTCGATCAGTTATAAAATCATTTTGGTATCATAGCAGGTTGTGCTTGTAGTTTGTTTGTTAGTGGATGTTAACTAGGTTGGGATTGAAACGTGAAAAAGGTGAGCTTGAGGAATTCGATCCAGAGATCGGAAGGCGGAAATTCTATCATCAATCAACGACGACAGGGACTGAGACCGTTGAGACTCCTCAAGCTACTGAAAAGAAACCCATGGATGAGAATCAAATCCAGCAGATGTTTCTAAACATGTAGCAAATGTTGGCAGAATTATACGAAGACAAGAAGACAAGGGATGCAACCTCATCGTCAAAGGCATCAAAGAAGGAAAAGGGTAAAGGCAAGGCAGATAAATCTCCTTCTCCTCCGTCATCTCCATCATCTTCTTCTTCCTCTTCTACTTCTAGTTCTGAATCAGAAAAAGAAAAGAAACATAAGAATCCACTTTTGAAACTTGATGTTAAGTTTGAATTACCTTTGTATGATGATGAAATAAACCCTAAGAAACTAGATAATTGGGTAAAATAGTTAGAAGTCTATTGTCGTATTCAAGATATTATTGATGATAAGACAAAGATCCAATTAGCTACTCTTAGAATGGGGGGTACTGCTTTGATCTGGTGGGAGAGTAGGACACAGATAGATTTAAAGCGTAAAGGAAAATTTATCACCTCATGGAATAAGTTTATTAAAGCTCTAAAGAAACAATTCTATCCATTGGGTCACACACAACAAGCTGTAATTGATTGGAAGCACTTGCGACAGGGTAAGGGACAATGTTCAAGAGTTCACACAGGAATTCAGAAAGAAGGAATTAGCACTTGGTATTTCTTTGGACACAAAAGAAACTTTGTTGAAATATATTGGCAGTTTGCACTCATATTTGCAGCATACATTGTTAATGTTCAATCCTAATGATTTTGATGAAGTTTGTGTTCAAGAAATTCATGTCGAGTCAGGTGGTAGACCATTCAAGTTTACACCAAAAACATCCAAGCAGATGGAAACTGAAGACAGCAAAAAGAAGGGCAAGTCAAAGGGGAAGAAGACTGCCACAACTCAGAAGGAAGAAGATAGACCTATGTGTACACATTGCCAAAGGATCAGCCATGATGAATCTAGGCTTTGGAAACTTCATCCGGAACTGAAGCCGAAGAAGTTTCAATCAAAGAAGGGTGAAAATAAGGCTGAAACAACAGTCCAACAAGGCTTGGACTTGGGATCCGATTCAGGTGATGAAGGTAAAATCACTGCTATGGTTATAGCAGGTAAAAATTATAATTCTAGTACTTCTGCTTCTTCAAACATCAACCAACAGAATGAAGATAAAAGAATCGAGTTATTTCATATAAGGGTAACTTCAAAGCATACTAAGATAGATACATTGTTCAATACGGGATCACAGGAAAATTTGATTTGTAAGTGATTGGTTAAACAATTGGGTTTGAAAACACATAATCATCCAAAGCCATATCCTTTAGGGTGGTTAAAGGAACAAAGTCAAATTCATGTTACCAAACAGTGTCGGTTAAAATTTGCAATTACAGCTAACGATATCGATGAAGTGGAGCTAGATGTGATACCGTTAGACATTTGTGGAATTGTATTAGGTAGCCCTTATCTCTATGACCATGATGCAGTATTTTATAGAAAATAACATGTGTATCATCTCAGGAAATATGAGATTAAGTACATCGTTCGGGCACATAAAAACAAAGATCACTTGAATTTAATTAATGCTAATCAGATGAAGTGCTTAATAAGTTCAAGTAGGAGATACATACTCATGTCGATAAAAGAGCAACATAAGGATCTTATTGATACTTGTTCAGGTTGTGAAATTCAATATGAAGGTAATTTGGTTAAAAAGGTAGATTCATTTCAGGATCTAATTAAAGAACCAAAACATCTACTTCATAAAAAGAAAATATCACATGAGATGCAGTTGATGTTTGTTGCCTCTAATAATGGAATGTGTCACAAGTCAGTTGTAGAGTGTAAAGAAATAAAGCAACAAATTTCAGGGATGGAATTAATGCGACACTGCTTAACTCCATACAGTTCACCCATAATTTTGGCTCATAAGCAAAACATGGCATGGGGAATAAGTGTCGATGTTAAAGTTGATTCAATTAAGCAAATTTTTTTTACAGCATTGATAAATCATCAACAACCATATGAAGTTAAAACAAATGTTAAAGGATATGCAATGGAAACAATGATTCACATAGATTATCAGCTGCTTCAATACTTTCAGTCATATACTAAGTTGCAACAATCTCACTACAGTTGGATGGGATTCCTTCAGCAAAATCACTTAGTAATTAAGGACAGGGAAGGTGTAACAAGTAAAGTAGTTGATATGTTGTCTTTGAATGCTTCAGTAGTACTGCATAAAAGTTCATTGGTTTATGAAAGTTACGTAGAACAGTATAATACTAATGATGTTTTGGAAGAAAATTATGAATCACTAACTCATAATACTCAGATAGAAAGGGTGCAGGTTTTGCGGGAAATTTATCTTTCTCGGATTGTAGGCGTAAGCAAGACTACGACACAAAGTCAAATATATTGTTACTAGCCTCATATGTATGAAACAATTGTGAAGTACATAAAGGGATGTGTAATGTGTTCGACAAGTAGGCCATGCAATTGAAATATTGGTTTCTACATACCACTTCCAGTTCCTTTGCAACCATGGGGCAGCATGGATTTGGTTCAAGGACAGACAGAAATGGTGAAGAGAACTGGGATACATATTCTTCGAGGTAACTGCAGTATACATCCTAAGATGTGGGATGAATTTGTAACTTATGTGCATCAAGCTTACAATCAAGCCTTACATTTTTCTACGCCACGACGAGCATTAGGTCAAGACAGGTTCAAATTGTGCCATGATAAGCATCAGTTTCAGGTCAACGAGTAGGTATGGTTGTATGTCATCAAAGTCAAGATGAAAGTGAGAGAGTTGTATTCTCACTTATTGTCAGTTTAAAATTAAGATTTTGTGGTCCAAAATCTTTTTAAGTGGAGAGGATTTATCCGGGAGGATCTTGATTAGTACAGGTCAATAGAGTTCCAAGTCAACTTCAGCAGTTCGACATCCAATTCAGTCTTCAGTATCGACAGTTTCCTCATTGAAAAGTTCTTCAAATGTTATGGTCGTCAAGAGTTTCGAATTTGGGTTATAATGGTGATGTAATGGGTTGTAAAAAAATCTAACCTATATTTAAACCCTAATAGTTAGACCTAAGTCCTATTCCTAAAACTCTAACCCTATGGTCATAAATCCTTATCCTAAGTTTTAAGACCTATGAAGAAAAATCATATGCATTAAATCTAAGCCTAAGTATTAAAATCCTAAGGTCTAAAACACTAAGACCTTAAAACTAAGTCCTAAAGCTAAGTGATTAGGACCTAAGCATTATTCCTAAGACATGTTATATACCTTGGTCAAATCCTATAGCGCAAAACAATGATATAAAACCATATTATAACAATTATGCCAAAAACCTTATTACAAGGTTCGGAAGATGGGTTTAAAACTATGTCAAAAACCTTATTCAAAGGTTTGGATGATCTGATATTAAAACATATATAAGTTTTGAAATCATATAATAAAAACCCACCACAGCGCTATCTTAACCGCATGGCATTAGACTGTATCGGGTTAAACACGTGAACAGGTTTTATGTTACCGCGGTGGAGTTATGGTTGACAACTGTTTTGACCGCCAGTAAAATGCCACGTCATGTGATAGGCCACGTCAAGACCATAACCGTCAGGTTTTAAAAAGGCATGTGACCTGTTACCAGAACCGTCGGAGTGATTGCCGGAGTCAAGACCGTTCCGCCAGATGTTACCGTAACTGCTGGGATTCCACTTGTTCACATGCAGGTTGTCATCCTCCACCCGATTAGCATAACCGTCGGACAAAGATTTTATATTATAAAGTATAAATATGGGTTTTTAAAATTTTATATCAACGCTAAGGTTTGGGAATATTATCCCTAGGTTCATGAATGAAGGGATTTCAAAACCTTTTTCAACAAATTTTCTCCACAAATTGCTAAGTATGGAAATAGTGGTTCGATGCAGGCCTATTTAAAGCCATGGCATAGTGCTTTAGGAGTGTAGTTTCAGAAGGTTAGAGGCGATTTTGTTTGCAGCATTGCTCAGCTGTCGGTAGTCGGAATTGAGCATGGAGACAGGCGTCAGAAAGGTGAAGAAGAGTACTTTATGTTTATAGGGTTCATAAGTGCCTGCAAGCACAGTCTTTTTGTTCCATTTCAGTGTAAATATTCTTCAAGATCAATCCTAATAAAAACGGACGCCCACTTAAAAGCGGACTCGGAGATGTAGTCCAGGAGAGACGAACTCTGTCATCAAATTGTTTGCCTCTTCTTCTCTCTTATTATCGCTGTTTTTAATTCATTTATGCTGCTGGTTTATGTCATTATTCATTAAAGCATACTTTAGTTAACAGTTAATCTAAAGGACAAACTAATCAAACTGCTTAAGCACTTTATTCGATCAATTATCAGATCACTCCTCAACTACTTTCAACAGGTCATTCCCCAACAAATCAAAGAAATCTAAGAAGATTTTGACGGTCCATCCATCGGGCCTTGGAATTTTTTCTTTTGCACATGATTTTAAGATACCGCCTATCTCTTCCAAAGTAACATGACTGCCAATGAAATCTTCCTCCTCGTTAGTGAAAAATCTGCCAATGAATGTATTATTTTATTATAACATATTTATAAAAATAAAAATAAAACAAAAAAATAAAAAATTGGATTAGCATCCCATATGATAATATATATCATCTCATTATATTCTATTCATAATTAATTACACTTTTAGGTGTAAGTGTAATTAATTATGAATAGAGTTTAATTATTTTTATTAATTGTCAACTAATTTGAAAAAAGGAAATTTTTCTAGTAAATATATATGAGTTGTGTTTATTTGTTTATTTTTTACTTATCATATTAATTAATTTATTATTTAATGTTATATAAAAATTTCTCCTCTTTAGTTGTTGTCAACATCTCTAAATTTAGTGCAATAAATAAATTATGAATGTAGCTAAATTATTTATATCCATTATCAATTAATTAAAAAATCATTTTTCAAAATTCATTAATAATTTATAAGTATAAATAAATTTTGGTTACTTTTCTTATTACAAATTAATTAAATAAACATTTTTTTTAAAAATTTCTATAAGCAACTCGTACTCAAAAGTAAATCTTTATTTTTAAAATAATAAAATTAACAATTTTTTTTTGGTTCTAATTTTAAAACATAAATCTAAATTTACTTTAAAAGCTTATATTTTTTTGTTTTAAAGTGAGTTGTTATGTTCTTTTAATTTTTTAATGTTTATATATATATATATATTTTATTTCTTAACACAAGTATTTTTTAAGGTGTTTCTCTGCACCAAAAATCATTGGTAATTGTAAGAGGGTAATCTCTCACGCTTATCATATACCTTTAGGTTTTGAGCCCTTTAAGTCATTAATGCATTTTTGTAGATTCAAGGAACAAGCAAATCATTGGCAGTCATAAGGGGGTAAACTTTCATTCTTATCATATACCTTTAGGTTTTGAGCCATTAATGTATTTGTATAGACTCAAGAAAAACAAACTCTTAGTCAATTAAAATTAGTTTTAGATTTTACTCAAAAACCAACAAATAGCTTTAACTTCAATACTATTTACAAAAAAGACAATCTCAATCCTTATTCCAAAACCAAAAAGTAGTTTTATCTGGACCAATAATTACAAAAAAAAAAAATCTCAAACCTTACTCCAAAACCTACAATTGATTTTAACTTAAACTTAAATATTTGTTGTTGATCCCATACATAAAATAAAATATTACCCTCAAATATAAAGAGAAACATATCAATTTCCCTCAATAATGTGGGATATTTCCCACTGTTTGAAAAACTAAAAGCGCCAAGCCACCGAAGGGAGGAGCTCACAGGGGCATTGTCAACATATTCCACAAAAGAAGAAGGCAGAGGAGTTATCATCGACAAGTTGAAGGTTTTGACCATCGATATCGAATGCCTATATGTCAAGATTTTATGTGCCAAATACATAGAACACCAAGTTCCAAATGTCGATGGTAAAGTCCAAATGGCGTCAAGAAAACTATTGACAAAACCATGTTCTTTCAGATTTGCAACAAAAAAATGTCGAATAGAGTTCAAAGGCCAAGTAAAAATCACATCAAAGGAAGGTTTATTTGAACCCTAATCAGTGAGATGTCAAATGAAAATGGCAGTCGATAAGCAGATATGACGCCAAATATGGAGGAAATGCCATTTGATGACAAGTGTTATCACCAGGTATAAAAAAAAAGTAGCGCCGATCTTGCCCAGACAAAATGCCCAGTTGAATCAAGCGCCGATATTTGAAACACAGAGTATACCAAGTGCAAACAGAGATTTTATTTATATTGCAGACGTGAAAAACACTCCACCTATTGGGTTATTTTTAGAGTGTGTCTCCTTTGTTTTCTTATGCAGAGTAAACGACTAGAGGGGTGGGTATGTTGTTCAGTCACATATGATATATTGATGGGTTTCGAAAGTGAATTACCATTTCCAGGATCCCTTTTTGGGGGCCCCTATCAGTCCCACAAGAAGCTTGCTTTAAAATCACAATACTAGTAAAGTGTGGGCTATTGATTGGAGCTATGTGTCCGCCTAACAAGAAAACGAAGAGTCGACAAAAAAGACCAAGGAACAAAATGATAGTCCAAGAGGTGCACTGTATGGGAGTGAAGACCCATGCTTTTGGAAATTACAAGCTTATGTTTGGACATAATGTGGAGATGTTGCCTACTTGTGATACTTGGTGCAGTGTTGAAACCATATTATTAAGAGATGTGAGTGCAATACAAAAGGATGAAAAATAAATGTTAATTGTTTGCCTTAAAGATTTGTGCATTCCTTCTTGTTTCTCCATTGGTGGAGTGTTTTGGTTAACATCACAGTTTTTTTTTGGTGAAAACTATATATGGAGTAGATTTTTCATGTTAATAGTTCACTCGCAAATTGAATTAGTCTTCATTTCACATTTGTTGAAGGAGCTAGATGCAAGTTAATGTTAACAAGAGTTTAGTTGGCATCAATTTGCAGGTTTTCTCTATTATTTATTATCTGAAACTGATAAAATTCATGTCTCGATATTTGTTAGCTTTGTTGGAACAAGAATTAAAGATATTGAAACAATAGTCAGGATTTTGTTGACAGAGCATTATAAGGCATAAATTTGTTTGCATATATGAAAGCAAGAAATCATCGCACAAAAATCAAATCCAGCAATTTCGGTGTAACGAAAATATATGTGGCAGAATTGGAGCAATTTTTGGCAGAGGAATAATATTGAAGGTTTATTCGAATTCAAATGTATGAAAATCAACAATTAAGGGACAATTATAGACAAATGGTATAAATCCCAAATTTTAAGGCAAAAAATTAATGATTCGCTGAACTAATCCCTAATTTGAAGACTCTACCCATTTTTTTTTCCCTTAGAAATCGAGGGCCACATGGTACCCTCCCATTGGGCCACGTGGCGCCTCATGATTGGTCCGACCAAAACTCAACCACCAATAAAAATCTGCCAACACAGCCTATATGACCCACCATGTGTCTGCATGTCATTGGTCCACCTATCTACCATACATGCATAGTTACCTGCTGACATCAACACCATGTCACTTGTATGACCTGCCCAGTCAGCGACCCAGTTAACCCTACAAGTTGAATTTTTAGTTGTTTGCCAAAAAATTCAGAATGCGGTAACTTTCACATACGGTGTCATATTTGAGGCGATCTAAGCGTCATTGGAATCAAAATGACGAGATTTATGATTTGGCACTGGTTTCTAGTGACTTTTGGGACTTTTATTTTTGAGCATATTTTTAATCCCCTGGATCACATTCACATAAAAGAAACAAAAATTTAAAAGGAAACCACGAGAAACAAAGGCACACACAAGTTGATAACGAAGTTCACCTAGTGTGTGTTACGTCTCTGGGCCCTACTCAGTGTGGGGAAGCCTATTTCATTAATCTTCAAGGAAATCAAAATGCATACAATTCAAAATTACACCTTATACGTCCACTTCCAGGCATGGCCTGAAAATGCACAACTTTGCCAAAGAAACATACAACACAGTTGGATTCGTGGTGAAATTTCGTGAAAATTAACATGTAAAGTTGCCCAAATTCTGTGTCGGTGACCTTTGGAGCTCTAAGGAATATTTTAGATTCCCCACAATATTCTCTATAGAATATTCGTCCCAAGATTCCAAAGAATCAAATTTTGATGGGCGGATGGGTTCCGTTGGTTGTTCTCCTTCGGCCTCAGCGACATTGGTGTTTAATTATTAGTGAAGGCACAGACATATCAAAGCCCCCCCCATGTCACATTTGTGTCTGTCCATATTAAGGCCCGAGAGACCCGGGTTCAAACTGATGGAGGGAAAGATTTGGGTTGGCGCACGTTTGTATTTTAGTTGTCGTTTAATTTTAAATGGGGTGTTGTTAACCGTTGTCGGCGGGTCGACCGACATACCCGCCGGGAGGGTTCAAGTTCCGCTAGTGGTATATATATAATATAACATGAACCGTTGGGCTGGCTGACAACATTTGACAGCCTACCGACTGATCCATTCGATTGTTTTTAATATTTTAATTCAAACTTAAAATAACGTCAACTTCCACCGGATTCTAGGGGGAAATTAGACAAATTAAATAGGGGACAATTTGGTTGCTGCCAACTGCCGAAAATGTGTAAAACTTTTCCTTGTTAAGAAACTAACAAACTATTGATTTGGTGCCACATGGCACATTCTAATTCACCCATACTACTGATTGGGTTGCTGACGTCACCTGCCACGTGTTACCTCTCGATTGGATATCTGATGGCCGTACTGCCACATCACCTTGCTGACATCAACAATTGTACATATGATGTCAACATCCGTACTACTGACATTAGTGCCATGTGTCATCCTTGTGGCTCCTACTTGCAAAATTTTTAGTTGTTTTTCAAAAAATTCAACATAACATAACTTTCACATATGGTGTCGTTCATGCCATTGGATTCAAAACGACGAACTCTTCAATTTGAGATAGGTTTCACTGAGTTTTAAGGACTTCAAAAATTATACCTTTTAGGATCTTTTTGGATCATTTAGAACAATTAATAAAAAATAATCCTCCTAGCACATATAGTGCACATGCACTTCGTAAGAATACGATCCCAGAGTTTGACAATTTAATGACATAATTTAACTATCAATTAAATTACCCAAAATTTTTGGAACCATTGTCAGGGAAGTTTATAGAAGAATTTATTTTTGATTTGTGTGTCATACTAGATGCATAATTAAAATCATATTAAAATAATTTAGGATGCATGTATAGAGAAAAATATTCTAGGGGTAGATTCATAAGTAGAGGTATAGGATGTAGTTCAATACCAACATCACCAACCACCCCCGCTAGACCATGTAGTTCCACACCATCCATCGACACTCACAGTCCATCCATAGAAGGTAGACATAGACTCCCTGAAGTACATAGTTTTGAAATTAGCTGGCCTAGGGATTCACCAACCTCGTCCACATACGCTTTAGTTGAAGAACCTACATACCCTACTAAAGGAGTCATATTTCTCTCTCAACATGTGAACAACTCTTAGGACATGAGTTAGAAGTACCTAGTGAAGAAGAGGAGGATTTTTTTTTTTTTTGACATACGATTAGTAGAAGAACTGAAGGAGGAAGTAGAAAACCCTATTGTTGAACCTTATATCAGATTTGAGGAATCTATAATGGCAGGAGAAGTACATAATAAAGATGGTTGAACAAGGATTGGTGGAGGAAGATGTAGAGGAGGAAATAAAGGAGGTCAAGGTGGTAGAGGTAGAAGGGGAGATGATAGAGACTTTCATGAAGAGGATCCTTATGGGTTTCCTGTTTTAGATATAAATACCTCTACTACCATGAAAAACAACTCATCTTCTATCCTTCCTAATTTTCATGGTTTAAGAATTGAGGATCATGAAACATTCCTTTTTGAGTTTGAAGTATTATGCATATCATATGACTATCTACTTGATATTCAACAATTTGAATTATTTCGAGCCACTCTAAAAATTGGAGTTCTTAAATGGTTCATGGGTCTAGGAACACATTCTATCATAACATGGGATGATATGAAAGGAATATTCCTAGAGAAATATAAATACTAATGTATGCACAATAACCTTAAGGATGAAGTCTTTAAGATGGTTCAAAAAAAGGATGAAAACCTTGAAGATTTGGTGGAAAGGTTTTCCCACAATATCAAAAGGGCTAAAATGCACAATTTAGATGAGGAGACATTAAAAAATCTTTTGCTAAAAACTATAAAGGAGTGGATTGATATTCTCAATTTAATGGAAATTTGCTTGACAACTTTAAAACAAATATCCTTGGAAATCTTAGTGAACAACTGAATACTTTAAGGATATAAAGCAAGCAAAAAGCTGAGAATGATATGTCATACATTTTCTGTCTTGATGTAGGAAAATACATGCTTTACGATAATGTCATCTTGATAGTGTTGAAATATGTGTTATATGTGTAAAAATCATGATACAGAAGAATATCCCTTAATACGTGGGATTAAGGCTGTTTTCCAAGATGAAGCCGGAACAAGTCAAGCTGAATCATTTTTCTTTGTTGCTCCCAAGAGAACTTGGCAACCTCGACAAACATGTATGGTACAAGATCCCAATGCACAATATCAATCATATACAAAACCATAAAGAAATTTGAATACACCTATGCCTTGGAAAACTTGGCCACCTCAAACCCAAAACCCATCTTGGTCACAGGGTTGGGAGAATTCTTATGGTAGTAATCCTTAGTATGCTCAATTTCAACTACCATACCCTCAATACCAAACTCGGTAATATCCTCCTCAACCTTCACAACTCACTCAACCACAATTCCAACCCCGATTGGCTTTAAGTCATCCACTTCCCTTACCATGCACTTCATTTCCTAAAAAATCCAATTAATTACCTCCTCAACCACTCTCAAATCCAAATAATAAATCTCCTCAACAACCCATCTATAATGTTGAGGGTCAAAACTTGCAAACATGTATGATAGCTCCTTTAGGTCTGAATGATGTCAAACTTAGATATGTTAGGGTTTTTCAAAAGGAGTCACCGCTAGTTGTCATCCAAGAATATGAGGATAAAATTCCTAAAAAGGAGGAATCCCTTGATCAAGAAAAGACTCCTCCAAATGAAGATGTTCCTACACAATTACATGACAACCAAATAAAATAAAATCCTACAATTCCTCTAGTAGAGCAACCTTTTATTTCCCTACGAAGTCCTCCTTTTCGTGAAAGGCTTGAAATTGATAAGGGAATAAAAAGGAAAATCATTTTACCTAAATATAATATGCTAGATGAATTGAATTTATTTTTCATCAAAAATCCTTCACTTCAATTTATAAGGAAATACCCATATTTGCAAAAAACAGTAAAGGAATTCTGCATTAAAAAACCAGGAAGAAAAATAAAAGACATTAAAAAGATTCAATTCGTAGGAAATATATTGCATATATTATGATTGGGAAACCAATAGTTCAAAAATATTTAGATGCAGGTAGCCCTATTGTAATAATTCACATCAATGGTACTGAAATCCCAAACACTTTGATTGATTTAGGAGTAGCCATTAATATCACGAGCAAGAAAAATATGGATCAATTAAAGCTTCCTAATCTTCAATATACCCCAACCTTATTGCAACTGACATATAAATATGTTGTTAAAACTGATGGTATATTAGAAGATGTATATGTATCTTTAGATTCACAGGAGCATCCTATTGATTTTATGATTTTAACTCCAAAGAATAATCTAGGAGGCCATCCATTGATCCTTGGTAGACCTTGGATAGCTACAAGTGATGCATTTATAAGTTGTAGATCTGGTGATATGTATATTTATGATGGTATTTATACTAAGAGATTTACATTATATCCACTTGCAAAAACAACAACTCAAGTAGAAAGTGAAGTTTGGATTGATGATGATAATGAAGACTTTGAATATATTCAACGTGTATTTACTCTTTCACAAATTAATGAGGAGGATCAATTAATAAATTTGATGAACAATAATGATTCTTCTTCATATTGTGAACAAGATCAAATTTTTCAAGAGCAATGTAATATTGAATATTTATCATCTCGGAAATCTAAAGTAGCTTTACATTCTATGGAGAATTTTGGAAATTCTTTAGGAGAATTTTTTCCAAGAAAAACATTAAACATTAATAATAACCTGAAAGAATTTCAAAATAAACAATTGATATAGATGTTACCAAACCATTCTTCTGTATATGCATGGGAATACACTAATATGAAGGGAATTGAACTTAATACATGTATGCATCACATTTATATTTAGGAAAATTCCAAACCAGTGAGACAACCTCTGAGAAAGATGAGTCCCAATATGAGAGACATTGTTAAGGAGGAACTACAAAAATTGCTTAATGTGAATTTCATTTACCCGATATCAAATAGTCAATGGGTCTCACCTTTAGTGATTGTTCCTAAGAAGAATGGAAAGTGGAGAGTGTGCATCGATTATATAGAACTAAATAAGGCTACTTTCAAAGATCATTTCCATTGCCTTTAATTGATCAAGTATTAGATACTTTAGGAGGGAAGAAATATTTCTCATTTCGTGGTGGTTTCATTGGATATAACCAAATTCAACTAGCTCCAGAAGAACAGGATAAAACAACTTTTGCATGTCCATGGGGTACATATGCTTACAGGGTACTTCCTTTTGGGTTATGTAATGCACCTGCAACATTCCAAAGAGAAATTTTAGGTATCTTCTCTGACTTGATTCATGATTGTGTAGAAGCTTACATGGATGATTTCAATGTTTATGGAAACACTTTTGAAGAAGCTCTTGAAAAATTAGATTTTTTTCTCATTAGTTGCAAAGAATAAAATCTTTCATTGAGTCATGAAAAATGCTTTATGATGTTTAATGAGGGAATTTTTTTGGGTCACCATATTTCAGGTAATGGAATTAAGGTGGATGCATCTAAAGTAGAGGTAATTTCTAAAACTTTAGTTCCTACTTGTCAACGAGATGTTAGAAGATTTCTTGATTTTACACGATATTACAGGAGACTCATAGAAAACTTCACAAAAAAAGTAACTTCTCTACTCTTTAAACTTTTTACAGAGGATTGTGATTTTGTTTGGAATTTTGACTACTAGAAGGCATTTGAATCATTGAAATAAACAATTACTGAAGGACCAATCTTAAGAAGTCCTAACAGGTCTCTCTCATTTCATATCTCCAGTGATGCTTCAGATACAAGTTTAGGGGTTGTATTAGGACATAAATATTTAACTCCTTACGTTATTTATTATACAAGTAAAAATTTGACTCCTGTAGAGTTAAATTTGATAGTAATAGAAAATGGGTTTTTAGCTGTTGTTCATGCCATCAATAAGTTTTGACATTATATTACTGGCTATGCAACTTTCATTCATACAAATCATTTTGCTATTAGATAGTTAATGAACAAACCAATTACTAGTGGCAAGATTACTAGATGGTTTTTATTATTACAGGAATTCAATATTACCATTCTGGATAGGCCAAGAAAGGAAAACAAAATTTCATGTTTCCTTTTTAGGATGCAAAATGATAATATTGATACCCCTTGTAAAGGGTAATTTTCCTGACAAATATCTTTCTGCAGTATCTACTAAAACTTCTTGGTTTGCAAATATTGTTAACTATTTGGCTACAGGAAAATTTCCACCACAACTATCAACCAAAGAAATACAAAAAAATATCAAAACCACTGCACCTTAATCATGGATAGTGAGAGAATTGTACCAAACTAAACTTGATATTATCATTCAGATATGTGTTCGAGAGGATGAAATACTAGAGATATTAAAATCTTGTCTTGCCATGATGAACCATGTGGATGACACTTTGTTGACAAAAGAACTACATACAAAGTCCTCCTTTTGGGATATTACTGGCCTTGTCTTTTTAGAGATGTCAAGGAATATGTCAAAATATGTGACACTTGCCAAATAATGGGAAATCCCTTTCCATCACATGAGATGCCTCTACAACCTCAGGTTCTAATATAAAATTTTAAAAAATGGGCTCAATATTTTGTTGGTCCAATAAAACCTCCATCTAACAAAAGAGGGATATTATTGTTTGTATATATTATGTTACGAAATGGGTAGAAGCTAAGCCACTTTATTTTTATACTAAAAATGTTGTAGCTACATTGCTTTTTGAGGATATTTTCACTCGTTTTGGTGTCCCATGGGAAACTGTGACAAATCAAGGTGCTCAATTCACATCTAACTTAGTGCAGAAGATTATGGAGCAATATTAGATCAAACATCAGAAGCCCACTCAATATCATTCACAATCCAATGGAAAAATGGAATCTACCAACAAGGTACTTGAAGCTATACTGACCAAGATTGTCCACTTGCACATAAGGGACTGGGCATAAAATATTTCAGAGACACTTTGGGCATACTGCATCACATGGAAAAACACCATTGTATATACTTCTCATGATCTTGTCTACGGGAAGCAAGTCTTGCTTCCAATTGAATTTCAGGTGGAGACTCTTAGAACAATAGAAAGGTTGGGGCTTGATCTATCTGAAGCTCAAAAACAAAGATCGACACAACTAAAATAGCTATATGAGATCCGACAAGATGCCATACAAAGAAAAAACATAATCCAACAACAAAGATCCAGATGGCATGAACAATTAATCAAAGTTAAGAAATTCAAGCCACGTGACCGCACTCTTCTTTTTTATTCTAATTTTAAGGATTTTCAGGGAAATTTTTGAACACATTGGCTTGGTCCTTATGAAATAGATATTGTTTTTAATAATGGAGTAGTTAGAATAAAGACTATTAATGAAGCAAATGCTACCTTCCTTGTTAATGGGCATCAGTTGAAGTTATATCATAAGCCCTTTGATTTGAAGCTAGTAAGAAAGGGAGATTTTTCTTCCTTATGACTGAAAGAATTGTAATTTCTTTTTATTCTTATATACAACAACAACAATAATAAATAAATAAATAATAAAAAAAGAGAAAAAATAAAAGCATAAGTATGAAAACTAGCGTTGCTAACATTTCTATGTAGAAAATATTTGTTGAAAGCCAAGTGTTCCTTGGAAGCTTAGATTTTTACATTTACCTTCTTATTTTTCCCACTTTCTTTTATCCTACGTTATCTCTAAAATAAAATTGTAATTTTGAAGAAAAATTAGCATTGTCAGAAATAATCATTAGAGGTCATCGACATCATTAGCATCAATAAGGGCCAGCCACATCAGTAGCAACAAGTTTTCAAGTAGTGGTTAAATTGAGGAAGTAGCTACGAAATTTACAAAATTCTGCAACTTATTTCAAATTTTGTGGCCAATGATGAACTTGCAAATTCATGAAGATTTCAAGTCTCCAAAAGTATTTCAAATCTGCAGAAAATACAAGACACCAATGTTAAAAGGTATGCAATAGGATGTTAAATTATTTTTCATTAAAGGAATAATAAATCTATGAGTCTATTGAATAATAATTATACATCCTTTATAATGAAGAGAAAAATTATGACCTAATTTACAGTCCAATCCCAATACTCATACTTATATCGTAATCCATCATGTAAAAATCATTTATGAATCATTTTAACTCCTAATAGTCCTAAAGGATCAGATCTTCTAAATCGTGGCAAATCATGAATGTATAAGCCAAAGTTCTATTAGGAATTGACCACCGCTTTGACATTTTATCTTACTCCAACCATAAAAATGCTTCATTCCGTCGCTATTTTTCTACCCATCTCCATCCATCTATGTCGAAAAGAGGTAATTCAGGGCTCAACTTCTATACACAATGGGTGTCATTATTCACTTTGATCCAAATGGAAAGAATTTCCTTAATGCTTATCCATAGGTTAAGGATCAATTATTTTAGGAGGTTTTTCCTCCTTCCCGTAGGAGTTGGTAAATCTTGGGGGTTTTAGCCCTTCTAGTTGTAATTGGTAAATCCAAAAGTTGTAGATTCCCTTGTAATATAAATATATTATTCATATATATAGTGTGTTCCTTTGATGTGATGTTATTGGTTAATGGTTTTGATACTAAATTGTAAAGAAAAGTGAAATACCAATTCAGCCCCCCTCTCAGTATTTCCAACAATTTGTATCAGAGCAGGTTACCCTCTAACAATCTAATCACTAGAGGGAAGATCATGAACAAATATGGATCACATGGAAGGAATCTCTTCAAGGAAATTTTGTTTGTTTGATGGAAATGATTATCCATTATGGAGCAGTTGCATGGAAACCTACTTGAAGGCTTTAGGAGTGGATATTTGGATCTCCATTGTAAATGGCTACAAAGTTCCTAAAAATCCTCCAACTAATATAGATGAGAAATATTTGTTCAACTGAAATTCAAATTTTATTTATGCCATCATAGGTGGATTTTAAAGAAACATTAAGTATAAGGTTATGTCCTGCACCACAACCAAAGAAGTTTTGGATAAACTTAAAACTTTGTAAGAAGGTGATGGTAAGGTCAAGTAGGCCAAAATTAAAAAATATAGAGCTCAATTTGAAAATATGAAAATGGATGAAAGGGAAGATATTGTGACTTATTTGCTCAAATTAGATGAGGTTTTCAACTCCATCAGAGGATTTCCGGAGAAAAAATTAAATATATTTTGATTCTACAAAAGGTCCTGAGATCGCTTCCCTTGAGATACGATGCCAAGCTATCCTCCATTGAAGAAACCAAGGACTTGACCAAGATGACAATGGAATGATTACATAACAATATTATAACATACAAAATGAGAATAGATATAAAATCTGAATAGTCAAATAAAAAAGCAACCTTTAATTCCAAAAAGAAGACAAGAAAGAAAGAAGACATGCAAGGCGATGAATCAGATATAGAGGAAGCAAATTTCATTAGGAAGCTTAAGAGAGGAACAAAAAAAAACAAAGGTAAGTTACCTTTTAAATGTTTTAATTGTGGCAGAATACGTCATTATGCTAATATATTTCCTTTTAAGGAAAATAAAAGCTTCCATAAGAAAAATCTTTATTCTAAATAAGATAGTAGTTATTAAGATGAAAGTGACACAAATGAAGGGGATGCAAGAGAAGTTCTCTTCATGACCCATGAAAATTAAGATAATGATCATGATGACGAAGAGGTCATTTATTATGATGATGAAGATCCAAAAATGAGAATAGATTCTTTATGGGGACTCAAAAAATATTCAAAGACCAAACATGAAGATGAAGATATTCAAGAAAAATTGAAGAATAGTGAAAAAAAGATTCCAAGCACAGAATTAAAAGCAAATAATTTAGAAACCTACTTAACAAGCGTGATGAAGAAAACATCACTTTAAATTTCCATCTTAAAGAAGCAAAGAGAATTGAGGAAGTGATGAAGACCCATATGAATAAGAAAGAAAAGGAATGTAAGAAATTTGAAGAGGATGTTGTAACATTGATGGCTGAACTTGATAATCTTAATAAGAACTTGAACAACTCACTAGTGCTGGATAACATTATTAACTGTCAAAAATATCTAGGTGATAAAACATGTCTTGGTTATTAAGGCACATACTCATTCAAGGATGACACAAGCTCCAAGCCTTTAAGGGAGAAAATTAAAGGAGAATATAGAAATGCTACTGCTTCAAAAATTTCTGTTGATGTTCCCAAGAACATCCATCACAAAGATGATCAACAATGGATTGAACCTACTCGAAGGAAAAGAAACCTCATAATATTATCCTATTCTCCTAGGCATGAAAATATCTTTCTTGGTCATTGTTACTCTTGCATAAATTTTCGGCATAAAGCAATTCATAGTAAAATCAATACAATATATAATTATGCAAGGAGTAGGAATGATTATAGATTTAGACCTAGAAATGTCCATGTGAACAAAAATCCATTTTAACTACTAATTAACCAAAATATTTTATGTTGCAAGTGCAATAATATTGGTGACAAGGCACATGATTATATGCTTGTGAAAGAGAATGCTCCAATCATGTAGACAAAGAAGCCAACTATGACATGGGAGAAGAAAAAGAAGGACAATTGCAGTATATAATGGTCACAGAATGGTACATAGATAATGGATTCTACACTCATATGACTAGAGATCAAAACAATTTTTTCATCCTAAAAGAAAAAGTGGCAGTGTTTCATTTGTAGATAACTCTTCTGTCAAGATACTTGGAAAAGGTGTAGAAGGCCTTGGAAGCGCACATATGAAGGAAAAAAATGTTTTTCTAGTTAAGTATTTGAAGAAAAATCTTCTTAGTGTTGGAAAGATGTGTGATCAAGGGTATAATATATTGTTTGACTCTAATACGTGTGAAATTAGAGAAGAATACTCAGGAATATTGGTTGTAACAACCACAAGAAGACCAAACAACACATATGTTCTAGAACAAGTAGAGTGGAAGAAAATTACATGCAAGCAAAAAAGATGCAATGACAACAAAGAAGAGAATGATAAGAATAAAAAGGTCTTTTTGAGTGCCATATGTTCAAGAGGAACAACCACAAAGACATAAGTCACCATTTTCCATTTATGTCAAATGGGGAGAGAAAAGGTAGTGCAACATGGAGACGAAGGAAGTGATGCATGGAGACAAGGGGGGATGAGTATTGACATCAATGAAAAATTTGTTATTGATGTAAAAGGGTTAATTGGTCATTGTTGAGTAATTTTTTCATTTATGTCAAATCAATAATATTAGGGATGATGCCATAGCTTTGGGATGATCAAAGCTTATGATAATAGTTCAAGGAGACTTAAAGAGCAAAAGAGTTTAAGCCCTTAAATTCAAAACTGATAGTTAAAAGAAAATAAAGGAAAAGGTGATCAAAGAAAAATAAAATTAAATGAATGGCTATATCATCACATATCCCTCATCAAGTCATTTCCATTGGTATATGGCATTCCCTCTAACTCCTCACTGATCTAGGTGGCTCCAGACACACCCAGTAGTCCAAGAGGGCTTAGGATAGGTCAAAATTCAAAGCGGTCAGATGTCTCTCTAACTAGCTCTAGTTTGAAGTGCTCGTCACTCTGATTCCAATGGTGCGAACGACACTTGAGTTTGAGCTCGTTGAGGGAGATATAGCTCCTCAAAGTGTGACAAGACAAGGAAAAAGTGGGGCCCACAGGGTGGCACATGGCATCCCAGTCATCAGCTGGGACCCACAAATTACATGGTAGTTGTCTAATGGCCTATTAGCCATTGACAATTGGTGATCATCCATTGGTTCCTTTCCCCTGCATAAAAAGACAAAAACAAAACCAAAACCATATAAATTATGGTTAAAACAAAAAAAATCATAAAACAAATAAATATATGGTTCATATTAAACAAAATTTATATTAAATATAACCATATATTAAAACATATTATAAATAAAACCATATAAAATCCAAAGACAGACATATGGTCAACCAATTTGGCATAGTTTGGTTTTGATGTGGGTAAGCCATATTAATGGTGTTGTCGACAATTTTGTCATCCCTAGAGACAGCCTAGAGTTGCCATAGACCAGTGCCTAGGACATCTTAATATAGCAAGGAGCTCATAATATAGCTTGGGTTGTCAATCCAAAAGCTCTCTTACTATCTCTTGTAAAACAAGGAAATTAGTTTAAATGGAACCAAACTCTCTCAGAAGCTGATACAAAGATAAGAATAATGTAGGAACAACATGCGAAACTCCAATACAAAAGCATCAGACAGTTAAGAGACAACTTACTGCAAAGAGGGCCAGTTCAAATAATATGCCACAGAAATCAAATATCAGAAAGCGGATGCAGTGAAGAAACATGAAGAAGATACTAGTTAGCATGAGGCTGATACCCAGATACACAAAAAAACCACATATGGGCTTATCCAACTAAGAATCCATACATGACAATGGTGTTTTAAAAGCACCCTCCTCAAGTAACTAATATAGCAGAAAATATGGATGAAATGAACATGGAACAGTATATCATGACTAGGCCTATTTAAAGGGCTTGACTAATCCAAGTATGGGCACCAACTAGGATGAATCCTTACTTAAGACCAGTGAGCCACTCACATTCTAGAACATGATACAAGAAGATAAATAGCATGGAATGAGATTTTATATTAACACATAAGAGAAAACTACATACTGTGAGATACCAAAGACCAGAATCCTCATTACAGTTATAACTCCTCCTCACTGAGACCCTACGGGCTCTGAGCCTTCATACAGAAGTGTTACAAGATGTATACAAGAACTTCTCACTGCACAGTTTGCTGATAGAAATCTGGAACCCTTACAATGTTTTTCTTCTGGAGTTTTATAGGAGAGGTAGAAAACTCTAGAGAACCAGGTAGGTGATGCACATTTAATGATTTGATTTGAAACAAAGTGGAGGAAACATTCACGCCCATATTGTTAAATGACTAGGTGGTATTATCTTGTACTTTGAGATCTGCCTGCTGAAATAAATGCACTGGAACAAATCTTTTCAGGAACGCAGCATAGGGGTAAATCTTCACGAACATTCTGTACTTTCCTGAAGAAAACTCAGCCGAAGTAACACCTTGAGAGTATTGCTTCCTGTACATTATACTCTCTGCCTTTAAATGCCTGAATTTGAATTTGAAACCTTTCATGCCGGACATTGAATTCATTGCTCCTTCATTAATATTTTGCTGCTGCTGCATTAATGTTTTCATCCATAAAATATTGGTTTGGAATGGCTCTGGAGGTTTGGATAGATTTTGAACCTTGTTGTTTTAATGAGTGTCATGTCACGGCAGCTCCCCGGGGCTTCCCTTCGTAAATTTGTCTCTGAAAAATTATCTTTGGAAGAGGCCTCGGCTTTTGTAATGGAGGCGGTAATTAATGGCGATTTTCTTCCTCCCGCACCCTGCAAAATACACAAAAATTGTTAAGAAAACAGATGCATAGGAGAGTGAATGCAGTGGAGGTGACTTAGGTGACAAGGCGGTGTGATAAGATGACGGAAGCATTAAGGACAGCAGTGAAAAACACAGGGGAGCGACGATGAATTGGATGGGTGGAGGTTGATAACGTGAACACTAAAACATGACATGTGAATGGAATGTATAAATGGTAGAGGAGGAATGTATTTGACACGTGGAGCGGTGATGTGGAGGAGTGGAATAGTGAAAAGCGGTAGAAGAAATGATATTAGTGTAAAGGCCCAAAGGTTTTCACTTAAGTGAATCACAAAAGGAAACGAGGAAAAATGATGGAACAGAGCCGTGGATGTGGGACTTGGTCACAGCGGAGGGTGATTCATTAAGGTTTAATGAAAAATGCAAAGGTTTGATTATACACGGAAATACAAAGAAATACGATGAATTGCAATGGAACACGGTGGGAGCGATCATACGAGGTGGGGCCCGGGAAGAGCATCGCAAAATCGTGAAGGTAGAAAATGCGATGGCGGAAAGTGGCACCAAACAGAAAAGAGCGCTCGCGATATTGCGATGGGGCGGGGTTGCGAAGGGCAGAAAAATGCGATGGGGAAATGCGATGGGGGGAGAGTGCGATGGCGCGATCGATCGCGTCACAAATAATTGCGACAGATCAAACGGTCATAACCAATGAAAATGCGATCTGCGATGGATGCGATTTGCGATAAACGCTCTAAGGGGCAGCGCTCGGTCACAACGCTTGATTACATGGATGAAAGGAGATGTGGGGCTGAGACCTCAGGGGCTAGGCCCGATATAACTTTAATCACAGATTTTTAGCCTTTGTACAGTGTAATTTCTGGGTGGGCAGGATAACGATAGACAGCATATGGAGGTCTAAGGCCACGACGGGGGTTTTAAGAGGATTCAAAAATGACAACAGGCCAAGAATTTGTATGTATGGGTTGACATGTACAACATCGGCTCCATCTGTGGATGGCATGTTCATCCTTGGACATGTCGAGAACACGTAGATCTCAGACCATTCTGTATGCACATTCTGTTCTTCATTCCCCCTGCGTTTCTTCTAGTAATTTTTCAGCCCTCGTCCCTTATTAAAACAAAAATTGAATCAAAACTTAAATCTATACAATATGTTACAGCAGGCGTTCCCAGTCTGGATCAGTATTGAAAGTAGGGCTTGAGGAACTGGCCATTGACAGGGTTGTCAAGCAGATCACCCTGTAAATTTTCTAACACGAATGTGTTATTCCCCATTTGTCCTGCAACTTTAAATGGAATGAACCATAGTGGATCAAATTTGCCATGTTTTCCCTTTTCGGCCCTTCTGACATCCCATCTGAGAACCAGGTCTCCAATCTGAAATTTTCTATCTTTTGTATGGCGATCAAAAACATTTTTCATTTTCTCTTGATATTCTGCTAACCTCTGATTCACCTGGTCTCGTGTTTCCTCTAATTCTACCAGTTGATTAATTCTTCTAACCATATCATTTGGTTCTTCTTGACTTTCCGGCATGAAATGTGCCACTGGCAAAGCCAATTGCACAGGAAACACAGCTGCTCGCCCATACACCAATTCATAGGGAGATTTCCCTGTTGCTCTCTTGCTAGTTATTCTGTTTGCCCACAGAGCAAACTTTAATTGGGAATCCCAATTTTTCTGATTCTCATTTATGGTTTTCTTCAAGGCCCTCACCAGAGTTTTGTTGGAAGATTCTGCCAAGCCATTCCCCTGTGGATAGTAAGCTGTGGAGTGATTTAATGCAATAGTATAATGCTGGCAGAAATTTACAAATTTATTGGAATTGAAGGCCTGTGCATTATCAGTTACAATTCTAGCTGGACAGCCAAACCTGGATATGATGTTCTCTTCCATGAATTTGATGATTACAGCATCTGTAGCATTTCTTGTAGGTATGGCTTCCACCCATTTGTAAAGTAATCTGTAGCTGTTAATATCCATTTGTGTTGGCTACTTGAAGGGGGATGTATTTCTCCAATAAAATCTAATCCCCATTTCTGGAATGGTTCATTTACATGAACTGGAATTAGGGGCAGAGCAGGCAGCTTTTTTCTCTCAGCAAATTTTTGACACTTATCACATGCTCTAACCCAATTAAAAACATCTCCAAATAATTTCGGCCAATAGAAACCAGCCTTCAGAACTTTATGAGCTGTAGCTCTCCAGCTGTAATGTCCTCCACAGATTCCTTCATGAAATTCTATCATTATATTTTCTACTTCATCCTCTGTGAGGCACAATAATAGTATGCCTGAAGGATCTCTCCAATATAACTGACCATTGGCAACTATATACTTCTGTGATTTCATTCTTACAACTCTGTACTTTATCTTATCACAACTTGGAGGACAACTGAGTGTTAAAAGATATTCAACTATTTCTTTGTACCAAGGACTAGTGAGATATTTTATGTGTATCTTTTGAGTGGCCATCTCTAGTCCATGCTGCTCTTCTCCTTTCTCAGGCTCTTCATTTGCTATCATGGACAAGTTTATGCCTAAAGCCTGATGATTTGATTCAGACAAAATTTTTGCTAGCCCCTGGACTTTAACTGGCTTAGTGGGCCTTATGTCTAAATCATATTCCTGTATTTTTGCAATCCATCTTCCTCTTTTGCCTTCACTATCTCCTTGAACGAGGATATCTTTGACAGCTGCTGTAGGGACATAGGCAGTGATGTGAGATTGCAAAACATACATTCTAAAAGCCTTGAGGGATTTCACTAGGGCATATGCCTGCTTCTCCAATATGTTATACTTCAATTCTGCATCATGTAATACCTGACTGAAAAAGGCTATTGGCTGCTCATATCCATCTTCATTTTTCTGTAATGAGACTCCTGCTACTGTATGGGGTGAAGCAAATGAAAATATTATAAATGGCTTTGTATAATCTGGCCCAGCTAGCACAGGAGCTTCAACAAATGCCTGTTTTATCCTTGTAAATGCATCTCTAGGTTCCTGAGACCATTTTACTTCGTTATTCTTTTTCAACATATCAGTTATATGCCTAACTATCTCAGCATAGTTAGGAATAAACCTTCTCAGAAAATTGATTTGGCCTAGAAACACCTGCACTTCCTTCTTATTCCTGGGTAATGGAATACTGTTTATAACTTCAACTCTCTTAGGGTCTATTTTCACACCATCTTTAGTTACAATGTGCCCTAAGAGTTTTCCCTCATCTAATGCAAATAAAGATTTTTGAGGATTGAGGGAAAGACCATACCTTCTGCATTTTTCAAAGGTTCTCTGCAAGTGCTGGATGTGTTCAGTATCATCCTTTGAAAATACTGTGATATCATCCAGATATACCACCAGAAACTTGTTTTGCTCTCCAACAAAGGCTATGTCCATTGCCCTCTGAAAAGTAGCTCCTGCATTAATTAATCCAAATGGCATCCTGGCATACATAAATGTTCCCCATGGTGTTGTAAATGCAGTTTTCTTCTGATCCTCTGGGAGCACAGCTACCTGATTATAACCAAAAAACCCATCCATCATTGACATTCTGGAGGCTCCGACCACTTTCTGCAGAATTTGATCCATCTTAGGCAATGGATAATTATCTTTTAAGGATGCTCTATTTAAGTTTCTGAAATCTACACACAACCTTATTTCTCCATTTTTCTTTCGAACAGGAACAAGGTTTGCTACCCATTCTGAGTATCTCAGTGGCACAATTATTTTGGCCTTCAGTAGCTTCTTGATTTCTTTTTCAATAGAGGGAAGCAGCAGAGGATTTATCTGCCTGAGCTTCTGCTTATAAGGCTTTGCATCTTCTCTCAAAGGAATTTTATGTTGCATTATATCAACATCAAAAGTTTTAAGGTCTTGATAAGACCATGCAAATACATCCTTATATAACTGAAATAATTTCAGATATTTATCTTTATATTCTTCTGGGACCTTTTTGGATAATTTGACAATTTTGGGATCAGCATAAGTACCCAGATTTAAATCTTCCACTTGTTCTTCTTCTACTGTTTTACTGTGCTGCAATGGAACATCGTTTTTATCAAACAATCTTTCTAGAGGCACCAGCCCTCTAGGTATGATATTTCCCTTTAGCTGCAGCACTTTATTGCCTGCTATTTTTTCTTCCCATTTGTTTTCTACAACATTTTCAGCTTCCTCTTCTTCATTATCATCAATCTCCATATTTGAAAACTCACCCACTGTCTCCAGGAATCTCTTCATCTGTTCATCATCTTCAAAAACCTGCCAGTGTTTAATATTATCTGGGATTGATGGTCTGTATCGTACCTCAATTTCATACCTCAAAAGAGGATTCTGTGGAGGACGAAATGTGCTAGCAGCCACAGCAAGAGAATCTGCCATTCTGTTCTGCTCCCGGGGCATGAACTGTATGTCAAATGCCAAGAAGAAATTCTCCACCATGTCCCATACTTCATTTCTGTATGCTCTCAGCCGGGGATGCTTGGTTTGGCATTGATTTCGGACCTGTCTTACCACCAGCTCAGAGTCTCCCCTGACTTTTAAACTTTGTATGCCCATATTCTTGGCTGTCTGTAATCCCAACAAAAGTGCTTCATATTCAACTACATTATTGGTAGCTTCGTATTCCAATTTAAAGGACAGTGGCACCCATTTTACTGTAGGAGAGATTAATAATACTCCAGCTCCATTGCCTTCTCTTGAATTTGCCCCATCAAAATGTAAAGTCCAGATTCCAGCTTCATAATTTTCTAAAGGCTTCTCGTTCTTAATTTGGAAGGAAGGTTCATGCAAATAATTTTTATCTTCTTCTAACATAAAGCATGAAAAATCTCCTTCTTTACTATAGACTGGTGAATTTTCAGAGTTATCAGCCTTGGTAACCACCTTGACAAATTTAGTTTCTCTATATAATCTTCTCTCCTGGCCTCCGAAGACTGGGATAGTGGCATATGTTAAATCTAACTTGATTGACCCGCCAATTTTTGTACCCCAGGACCTTGACAGTAGCATGCCAAAGCGGGCTGGGATATCAGCCACCACAATGTCCATGACCACACTTTTTGCTAGAATTTGGGCCAAATTGACCACTAAATCTTTAATCATCCCCAAGCATTTGACTCTTTTGGAGTCAAATGAATAAAGGTCTTTATATGGGTGTGTGATTTGCAGTGCTAGTTGTTCCATGACAGATAGAGGCATAAGATTATGGGAAGCCCCAGAATCTAACATACAATTGTGTAACAGCAGGTCATGAATAACTAGAGACACATAAAAAGGAGGAGTAGAAGGATCTACTTCCTCAACATGTGGGCCAAAGACTACCATGGGTCTTTCTTCTTGAAGGTTTAAACTATCAGGCACAATTGATATTTCAGGAGGGAGAATAAAAGAAGTAACTTGAGACTGATATGTAGGTTGTTTTAGCAGCTCGGTCAAGGAACTGGAATTTTAATTTTCTCAAGTTCTTTTTGCAAACTAAAAGCAGGAGGGGGATTTTCTATCACAACTTCTTTTGACTCTTTATTTTCAGCTGAAGATTTAATTTCTTTTAACACTGACTCAACATTTGGAGGAGTGACTATTTTTGAAGAAGAAGGAACTTGGTCATTAGACTGCAAGGGGGTAATTAGAGGACTCTTACCTTTATCTGTGTTTCTATTTGTTGCTGACTCCTTCTGAGCAGGTGCATTATTCTGCGGTGGCTCTTCTTCTTGATCTTGAATTCGGGTCCTCTTCCTTGAAGATCTGAGATCATATTTTACATTGAATTGTGCTTGCATAAAATCAGCAAATTGCTTACAATAATGATCAATCTATGCTTCTTCTTCTTCTTCTTGCAATGGGCATTCCATTTCATCGTTGTTTGATAAAGCAAAATTTGAATCTTCTAATTGATAAGCAGCATCTTCAGTGGAGTCATCTGCTAGACCTTCCAGGTACAATGGGTGTGGTACCTGATCTTGCTGCTCCTTTCCTTCCCTTGGCAATATCTGCAGAGGTGGCTTTCTATATTGAGGATTGTACCCTCTGTTTGGAGCATTATAAAAATTATTGGGAGCTGTATTCTTGGCCTCCAGTTCAAGCTTGACCATCTTATTTATCATTTTGCTTATTTCCTCCATTTTATCTGAGTCCTTATCCTGGTTGGAAGTGGATAATTCTTCTTTTCCCTTCCTTCTAACATCCTGTTCGGCCTTCCCTTTTAATTTTCCAGAGGAAGCAAAGTTAGCTTCCAATTCAAGAGCGTCTGACTAAGAATCATCTAGGGTGGCAGGCTTTCTCTCCCTGAGGGAGAAACCGAAATCTGAGTCAAAAGCTGCAATAAAAACAACTTTTGCAGCGTTCTGATGAGGCTTCATATCTGCAGGGAGATTTAGATATAACTTATTAAATCTCTTAATAAACTCCGACACCCCTTCATTATGTCTCTTCTTGAGTGTATTGAACTCAGTGAGACACTGTCCATGATCTTTCTTTTCTCCCCATTTCCTGAGAAAAGTATTCTCCATGTCATCCCAGGTGGTTACTGAACGGTTTCCTAATGTCTTGAACCATTTTCTGGCCTCACCATCCAGAGATTGCACAAATAGTCTTAAGACCACATCCAGGTGTTCAACATTGAAGTTCTCTGCAAAAGAGCAGAAAGTCTCAAGATGTTTCTGAGCATTAATATCATTTTCTCCATTTAATCTGGGCAATATCTTCAAATAATCTTGCGGCATATCATTAAGCACTTGTGGTAAGGCCAGTGGAGCATATTTATTCAGTAGGAAAGCCGGAACATTAGCCATTGGAGGAGGTGGGGGTTGTGCAACAATTTGATGTACAAATGGAGGAGGAGGAGGAGGAGGAAGAGGAGTACGAATAACAACAGGAATATACTGTACAGAAGCTTGAGGTGTAGATGGAAACAATTCAAGATTAACAGGGGCTACTTCTGTAACTTCTTTAACTTCCTCAGCCTCAGGGGTAGAATGAAAGTTCACCTTAGCTCTAGCACTTCCCCGGGGTGGGCTATCTGAGTAATATTCAGGATTTTCCTCAGTGAAGTCGGGATTTTCTATTTGGATTTCTTGAGAGGAAGAGGATGGATAATCTTCTACAGAATATTCAGGAATTTCAGCACAAACTGATTTCTTCTCTTTTCAAACTCTTCTATGAATGATCTTTTCTGGGTTAGACACGGAAGGTATCTTTGACTGTGATGTATCTGACCTCAAATGTGGCTTACGAGGAGCCAGGACTACCAATAGATTTATCAAATGAATAACAGTGGAGTCGCCAAGGTGAGAGATACGCAACTCTTCAACTCTATGTGCTCACCTGATTAGAGAGTGAAAACAATTTGTCGAGACCCAGGGAAATTGATATTCTCAAATTCGTCCCCGGAAACGGCGTCAGAAAGATGTTGTCGACAATTTTGTCATCCCTAGAGACAGCCTAGAGTTGCCATAGACCAGTGCCTAGGACATCTTAATATAGCAAGGAGCTCATAATATAGCTTGGGTTGTCAATCCAAAAGCTCTCTTACTATCTCTTGTAAAACAAGGAAATTAGTTTAAATGGAACCAAACTCTCTCAGAAGCTGATACAAAGATAAGAATAATGTAGGAACAGCATGTGAAACTCCAATACAAAAGCATCAGACAGTTAAGAGACAGCTTACTGCAAAGAGGGCCAGTTCAAATAATATGCCACAAAAATCAAATATCAGAAAGCGGATGTAGTGAAGAAACATGAAGAAGATACTAGTTAGCATGAGGCTGATACCCAGATACACAAAAAAACCACATATGGGCTTATCCAACTAAGAATCCATACATGACAATGGCGTTTTAAAAGCACCCTCCTCAAGTAACTAATATAGCAGAAAATATGGATGAAATGAACATGGAACATTATATCATGACTAGGCCTATTTAAAGTGCTTGACTAATCCAAGTATGGGCACCAACTAGGATGAATCCTTACTTAAGACCAGTGAGCCACTCACATTCTAGAACATGATACAAGAAGATAAATAGCATGGAATGAGATTTTATATTAACACATAAGAGAAAATTACATACTATGAGATACCAAAGACCAGAATCCTCATTACAGTTATAACTCCTCCTCACTGAGACCCTACGGGCTCTGAGCCTTCATACAGAAGTGTTACAAGATGTATACAAGAACTTCTCACTGCACAGTTTGCTGATAGAAATCTGGAACCCTTACAATGTTTTTCTTCTGGAGTTTTATAGGAGAGGTAGAAAACTATAGAGAACGAGGTAGGTGATGCACATTTAATGATTTGATTTGAAACAAAGTGGCGGAAACATTCGCGCCCATACTGTTAAATGACTAGGTGGTATTATCTTGTACTTTGAGATCTACCTGCTGAAATAAATGCACTGGAACAAATCTCTTCAGGAACGCAGCATAGGGGTAAATCTTCACGAACATTCTGTACTTTCCTGAAGAAAACTCGGCTGAAGTAACACCTTGAGAGTATTGCTTCCTGTACATTATACTCTCTGCCTTTAAATGCCTGAATTTGAATTTGAAACCTTTCGTGCTGGCCATTGAATTCATTTCTCCTTCATTAATATTTTGCTGCTGCTGCATTAATGTTTTCATCTGTAAAATCTTGGTTTGGAATGGCTCTGGAGGTTTGGATAGATTTTGAACCTTGTTGTTTTAATGAGTGTCATGTCACGACAGCTCCCCGGGGCTTCCCTTCATAAATTTGTCTCTGAAACATTATCTTTGGAAGAGGCCTCGGCTTTTGTAATGGAGGCGGTAATTAATGGCGATTTTCTTCCTCCCGCACCCTGCAAAATACACAAACCTTGTTAAGAAAACAGATGCACAGGAGATGAATGCAGTGGAGGTGACTTAGGTGACAAGGTGGTGTGATAAGATGACGGAAGCATGAAGGACAACAGTGAAAAACACAGGGGAGCGATGATGAATTGGCTGGGTGGAGGTTGATAACGTGAACACTGAAACATGACATATGAACGGAATGTATAAATGGTAGAGGAGGAATGTATTTGACATGTGGAGCGGTGACGTGGAGGAGTGGAATAGTGAAAAGCGGCAGAAGAAATGATATTAGTGTAAAGGCCCAAAGGTTTTCACTTAAGTGAATCACAAAAGGAAACGGGGAAAAACGATGGAGCGGAGCCGTGGATGTGGGACCTGGTCACAGCGGAGGGTGATTCATTAAGGTTTAATGAAAAAATGCAAAGGTTTGACTGTACACGGAAATACAAATAAATACGATGAATTGCCATGGAACGCGGTGGGAGCGATCGTATGAGGTGGGGCCCGGGAAGCGCATCGCAAAATCGCGAAGGTAGAAAATGCGATGGCGGAAAGTGGCACCAAACAGAAAAGAGCGCTCGCGATATTGCGATGGGGCGGGGTTGCGAAGGGCGGAAAAATGCGATGGAGGGAAAGTGCGATGGCGCAATCGATCGCGTCGCAAATAATTGCGACGGATCAAATGGTCATAACAAATGAAAATGCGATCTGTGATGGATGCGATTTGCGATAAACGCTCTAAGGGGCAGCTCTTGGTCTCAGCGCTTGGTTACATGGATGAAAGGAGGTGCGGGGCTAGTGGAGAAAGGGGTTGGGCCCAATATATTTTTAATCGCGGATTTTAACCTTTGTACAATGTATTTTGCGGGCGGAAAGGATAACGATAGAAAATATATGGAGGTCTAAGGCCACGACGGGGGTTTTACCAGGATTCAAAAATGACAGCAAGCCAAGAATTTGTGTGTATGGGCTGACACGTACAACAAATGGCATAACAAATTTTCTCAATGGATATGCCAATGTATAATCATTAACTGTATGCAAAAATTAAACAACGATGAAAATATTAACAAGCGCCCAAACGGAAAGACTTAACCGCACACTAAAACAGGTTTCGGAATGGAGGCCCATGGGTTTGACCCCGGTGTTGAGTCACATAAAATGTATGTTTTTTACCCTTATATTAGCTTGATAAATCATTTACTTTTATGGATTTGTCTTCATTTTTGGAAATAATTTGGAAGAAAAGATTGTGAAAGTTGAGTAAAATCAATTATTAACAAATTACATGATTTTAGCACAAAAAATTACTTTTTTCTTGCCTTTATGTGCAGAAAATCAGAATTGGACAATTGTTGTTCAATCGATGAAACGACAACGCAAAAGAAAGATAGAAGACCACTTCTTGATTGCGCAGGCTAGCGAAAGATAGGGAGGATCATGCTAATTTTATAATAGAAATCCTATTGTTAGTTGTGAAATCCTAATGATCTCCTGATCCTTAGGATTCGCTTTCATCCATTAGTTTTTCTATTAGGCTATATAATGTTGATGGGTGAAAATAAACAAGAACTTCAACTTCAAGATTTAACTTTCACCCTTTTTATTATTATCTTTGTATTAAGAACAAAGCATACTCACTATGGCGATGCTATACCTTTATTACTGTGATTAATGAGAAACACAAAGTTTTCCTTTTAATTGTGTTCTGAGCTTTTTTAGCAGTAACTTATGGAGGCTTTGTGCCCAGTCGCTAGGAGACTTGCTGCTTCTTTGTGCCATAATTATTTCCTTCTTTTATGCAATTATTGATTACTGTTATTTCATAGAATTAAGTTAATTTGATCGCTGTGTGATGTTAGAATTATTCTTTATGATTTACCTTGATGTTTGAATATATATTTAGATGTTATTAATTTTACATTCGAACACTGTTCTTTGATGAATTTCTTAGATTAAGCCATGTGTTACACTTAATTGTTGTTCTTTCTGACTGATGCTAGAGATTGAATGATTAATTTCTATTATTTCCAATTAATGGTTGAGTAATTGATTGTTTTTCATTTGCTGTACTCTCTCTTTTCATCAGATTAGTTACTGCATATTTTAGATAGTAATATTTTAAGTGTGATTTCCTTTAATGCATATGTTTGAGTTCATTGTCCTTACAAGTCAATTATGATTGGATCTAGATTTATGGTTTGAAGATGCTTTAATAGTTGTTCCTGGAATTGTTTTAGATGATTGAACTGCAAGAATTAGAGATTGATTATTGCAATGATTGAGTAAATTTTAGAATCATTTAATTCTGAAACAATCTCCAATCTCACTGCACAGATAGTGCCAACACTCTTGAAATAAACATATGCATCCCATGTTGATAATTAATGTATGTATTAAGATTGATTTATATATTCATCTTAGTGCACCAACATTTTGGTGACGTTGTCGGGGAGAGTGTTAAATGGTGAATTTTTTTTTGAACTGTATTGCTGTGAATACTTGGGTATTGAAAATGAGAGGTAAGAACCTGCGTACCAACAACTAAAACACTTTCTCAAGAGCCCGCTCTCAACAAATACATAGAGGTTAAGTAGGAATATATGTTTTTTTTTACGAATGACTAGGAAGAAAAATGTAGGAATAGATCTGAATCCACCACCTAAATACACAAAACCCAAGGGATCAGTTACCCTTGGAAGATCGACCTTTATAGATGAAATCATAAGAAAAACAGAATCTCAGGTGTTAGTAGGACCCCATACCACATCTGGAAAAATCCCTACCATAATCCCTCAAGCAACAGGCTCACCATCTTTAGCTCACGCCGGGATCCATAGAAAAATGAAGGGTCTGAACAGAGCTTTCAGATTACATATAATTTGCATTCTAATCCTTCATAGGAGGGAAATTCGTGCAATCTGCAAGAAACAGAGGGAGAACCTAGTGGTGCTGTAAGAACAAAGCTATAAACACTAGAAGCTGGATCTCTTGAGATCTCAGTTGAAGGAAAGATACCCGATATCCCAGATCGAGGTAGCGCTGTAAGACCCTTTTCAAATCTTACTACTAGTCTTGTCCAAATCAACCTTCTAAACCAAGAGATTCTTGAAGGTTATTGGCACATATTTGACTAGATGGCACAACAACAACCTCAGGGATAGAAATCAACGTTAGAATATCCTATCATCGACCCAGTCGCTAATGCCCCCATGGAATCCATTCCTTTGCAGAGCATTCCTACTTTCCATGGTCTAACCTTAGAAGATGATCCAAATGGAAAATGGCATCCACCCATGGTATTCATCCACACATGTTATCCATCCACCCATGGAATTTACCCATGGTATTAGAAATGGCACCGACCCATGGTATTCATCCACCCATGGTATTTATTTGCCCATGTTATTGTAAGTGACATCCATCGATGATATTCATTCACCCATGGTATGTATCCACCCATGGTATTCATCCACACATGGAATTTACCCATGGTATTGTAACTCAAAAAAAGGTTATAAATAAAAAACCTCACTTTGTAAAAGGATAGATTGTCCACCACAATGTAGCTTCTACACTTATTCTCTATTTTAATAAAACAGGTTTCTTTGTGGTTTTATTTGCTATGTGTTCTCTCTTTTTTTTATGGCATTGTAATTTTTCAGATCTTGTCAGATCCATTTCAATTTTTTAGAACTTGGGGACCTCCCCCCAAGATCCGGATCAGTGGTATCAGATTCAGGTTATGAATCCATGGAAATGAGGGTTTGAAGCATATTTCAGTTTCAATGTTTTGCAACAATCTTTAGCAAACTCCATGAATTTTTTGGGCGGCGAGTTTTCAGATTAGATCTAAAAGTTTTGGTGAAAAATTTACAAATTAGAAGACCGGATCTTGATTCCTTGAGAAAAAATAGCCAAATTCAAAAAAAAATCGGCCAAATTGGAGTTCAGATGAGGGAGATATTGCCGATTCAAAATCAATAATGTTGCAGAAAAGTTTTTGACTACAATTCGTGGGCGGCGACTCTCCTATCATTTTTTGTAGTTTTTAATGCGAAATTTCAGAGAATGGTTATAGATTTGAGCTATCCTTGAAAAATTACCCGATTTCAAAAAGACAAATCGGTTGAATTGGAGTCTGGACGTGGGAGTTATCGCTGATTTAAAATCAACTATTTTTTTTTGCAGAAATTTTATGACGGCGAGATAGTTCCAATGCAAATCTGAGAGTCTGGATTCTCCAGATAGCGATTTCAAACATGAAGGAAGATGAAAAATGATCATTCTATTTCAAAAAATAGGTTATAATAAATATTCTGAGTTATATTGACCGAGTTATGCCCATTTTAAATCTAGAGCAACATTCAGAGCGGGCTCCCTTTGGAGACGTGCCCTCCCACCCCACTTTAGTAGGGACGTGCTTCAAATTCATCAGATTCAACATAGAAGTGTTCGGCTTGGGTTATTTGTAGACGGTCCCTCCCACCCCAAGCTATGTAGGCATCTGCTACTTCATCAACAATCAACATCATGGTTATGGGTCAACCGCACAAAATCCTTCTCATCGAAGTCCATTTTCTAGGCCGCACACTATTGGTAACACAGTTGGTCACAAGAAATACAGGGTATCTGTATCCTCGGATCTTCATTTTTCATGGTTTTGGTTCATCCATAAACCCACACTTCATCAAAGTCTATTTTCTAGGCCACACACTATCAATATCACAGTTGGTCACAAGCATTACAAGGTATCTCTGTCCTCGGATCTTTGTTTATCACAGTTAAGGGTTAACTACATAAAACCATTCTCTTGAACGGCTCTTCATATTCAAAAAAGGCTTCTCAGGAGGGAACTTCACACAATGGGGATCATTTCTTCTTAAGGAGGGAGGAATGATCCGAATGGAAAATGGAATCCACCCATGGTATTCATCCACCCATGTTATCCATCCACCCATGGAATTTACCCATGGTATTGTAAATGGCACAAACCCATGGTATTCATCCACCCATGGTATTTATTTGCCGATGTTATTGTAAGTGACATCCATACATGATATTCATTCACCCATGGTATGTATCCACCCATGGAATTTACCTATGGTATTGTAAGTGGTATCCACCCATGGTATTGACCCATGGTATCGACCGATGGTATCCACCTATGGTATCTACTCATGGTATTCTAACTCAAAAGAAGGCTATAAATAACAAGTCTCACTTTGTAAAAGGATAGTTTGTCCACCACAATGTAGCTTCTATAGTTATTCTCTATTTTAATAAAATGAGTTTCTTTGTGGTTTTATTTGCTATGTGTTCTCTTTTTTTTTTGGCATTGTAATTTTGCAGATCTTGTCAGATCCATTTCAATTTTTTAGATCTTGGGGGCCTCCCCCCAAGATCCAGATCAGAAGAAACCAATGCTTTCTTATTTGATTTTGATGTTTTATATAGGGGTTATGAATACACCATCGATCCCCAGAAACTAAAACTGTTTCCCTCTACATTAAAGGGAGAAACTTTGTCATGGTTTATGGGGCTTGGTGGAGAAACTATTAACTCTTGGGATCAAATGAAAAATTCATTTCTTACTAAATATCAAGATTACTGTAGTACTAGATATTTGAAAGATGAAATTTTTAAGATGACCCCAAAAGATGATGAAACTCTAGAAGAGTATGTTGAACATTTTTAATATAATTTATAAAGGTCTCCTTATGATACATTATCTAAAGATGTTTTAAAAGTAACCATGATAAAAAGGATGAAAGATGAATGGATAGAAATGTTAAATTTAATGGGAAAAGGAGATATTTATCAGGAAGACTATGATGAAATTGTCCGACTATGTATCAGGTTCTCTCGAGGCAGTATGCGCATTAATCCAACTGGGCGAGACACTATTGTTAGAAATAATATAACTCCTGGTGGGAGTTTGACTCAAACGAATATCGACAATATCTTGGAGTGTTTTAAAATCGATATCCTCGGCACCCTCGCAACATAGTTAGACATCTTGCAAGCCAGGCAGAAGCAAGACGAAGCAAAACATAACTTAGCATCTTCTGCCCACGTTGCCTGAAGAAGCACAGTTAGCGGGAGTGTTCGTTGGACATAATACAGACATGCACTATCTACACTAAGGATCATGCCACCGAGCAGTGCCCATCACTTCTAGGATTAAAAGCAGTTTTTAAAGAGGGGGAAGAAGGAGAATAATGAGTATATTTAATGAACTAGCATCGGCCGTGGCAAAGCCGACCCACAGGTATGTCACAAGACTCATCTCTGTTATTTTCTTCTTCACCATTTAATCAACAACATAACTCTGGAACAGTGTGGAAAGGCCAATCACCTTTCTCTACCTTGTAGTCCCAACCATTTCCTATGTCGCCCTGGCCGAACCAGCCTGTTCCAGGTAATGGATGGTTGAACTCTCATTTTTCTACTCCTTTTTGGAAAAACACAGTTAATAATCCGTACCCCTCCTAGTGGCCTGCTTCCACTTCGAAAAACCCAAACTAGTCTTCAAACTGGTAGCGACCTATGGGGATAACCAATTCACCTATGGGGATGAGTCCTCAACCTCAACCTACATTGCCAACCCCATATCAATTTCAGTAGAACCCTCAACCTCCTATGCGTCCTCAATTACCAGCTCAATCAAACCCAAATCCCAATAACATACCAGTTCAAATGGTGCAGTTTTTTGAAAATTCAGACTTTGAGATAGAATCAGTAGAATGTAACAAACTTAGGTTGAGGTCAAGATGCATTATTACCCCTGAGGAAAATAAAAATCCAACAAAATGAGTCAGAAACACAAGCTATAACCAAACCTTCGACTGTGATCAACACAGAAATAAAACAATGAGAAGACATAGTCGAACAACAAGATTCTGAAAAAATTATAACCACTTATCCTTTTTTCCCTGAAAGATTAGCAATAGCCAAGCCAATTGTTTATCTAGACTTTGATCTTTTAGGGGAACTCAAAAATTTATGTATTAAAATTCCTCTCCTCCAGGGTATTCAAGATATTCCTATTTATGCTAAGACGATTAAAGAGCTATGTGTGAAAAATCCTGCGAGGAAACTGAAAAATTCACCGACCGTCCATGTTGTAGGGACCTTATCTGATCTTCTTTTAGGCAAGGAAACATCAGTCAAATATGAAGATCCAAGGAATCCCATAGTTACAGTTCAAATACATGGTCGCATTTTTTCGAACACACTAGTCGACTTGGGCGCAACCATTAACATTTTAACCGCTGAAACCTGTGGGGCACTTGGTATCACAGCTTTGGTACCGACCACTACTTTACTAGAACCATCTGATCGATCCGTCATTAAACCAGAGGGAACCTTACAGGACATTATTGTTTTCGTTGACTCATGGGAATACCTAGTGTATTTTCTAGTTATTAACCCTAAAATTCGATGAGACAGACACCCTTTAATTCTGGGTCGACCGTGGTTAGCAACAACTAATGCTCATATAGGCTGTCGTGCAAGTAACATGACTATTGCAAAAGGAAACACTGTAAAAAAACCTTATTTTATATCCTCCTTCTCAACCAAGTGTGCCCATTTTGAAAACTCATATACATCCACCTACATACCTGGAAACAAATATACGTTCACCTCTTAGAGTAGGGGAAGCGCTTGGGTTCAAGAATTAGACTAAAGACAATGTAATTAATAATTTCATTAATTAGTCAGTTATCGTGAAGAATTTAAAATTTCAAATGTTGAAAACAATTCTTGATGATGAAGCCCGGGAAGACTCTTTGAAACATGCCGATGATCAACTTATACCAACAACTGCTGTTCATAACAACAGACCTATTGAAATTGAACCATGCAAGATTTTAAACATTAATGGCAATATGGACAGGAACCAGTAGCAAAATCTTATTCAGATTCTGCAAAAATATAAGGGGGGATTTTTCCTGGGAATATCCGGACATGAAGGGCATAGATCCTAAATTGTCTACATGACACATCTACACCGAAAAGGATGCTCGTCCTATCCGACAACCTCAACATAGATTAAACCCACATCTCAGGGATATCGTAAAGGAAGAATTGCATAAGTTGCTGGACATGAATTTTATTTATGGGTAAAAATGCGAAGCTGGGTTACACTTTCGTGAGAAACACGTTCGAAAATTTCATTTTCCCAACATTTCGACCAAACTTTTGAGGAGTTCGGCCAAAATTTTAGAAAGTTCAGCCAAAGTTTTGAAATTAATTTGGCCAAACTGGTTTTGTTGCTAACATTGATGGCGTGGGGAAATACATTTTTGGCCAGAGATAGGAATATCGACAGCAAAATTTCAACTGAACTATTAGTTTGGTTGGACTATTAGTTCAGCCAAACTTTTTCTTATAAATATACCGGCCCTCAGACCGCAACAATTTTTCAGTCAGTTTGTTACCGTTGGAGAGCTCTGTTGTGCTTTATCTGTTTGTTGCGTTGTAGAGCCCTGTTGCATTGGATAGCTCTTGCTGTCTGTTGCAGGGTCCATGAGGGGTTTTTTACAATTGGAGAGATCTGTTGCGCATTCTTTGTCTGTTGCATTGGAGAGCTCTCGCTTTCTATTACAGGGGCCAGGAGGGGAGCAAGCGAAGGTGTGAAGGTAAGGGAAATTTTTTGTTGTTGTTGTTTTTGTCTTTTTTTAAATCTAATTTTTAATTTGTTGTGTTGCAGGTATTTTGTAGCTTCTGATCTGCGTCCTCATCATCTTCTCTGCCTTCTTGGCGTGCTTTTCCTACTCTATTGTCTCCGTGTCTGCCTCCTCGTCTATTTCTATGTATGTGAATTTCTGCTTCCTGCTGTACCTGCTTGTCTGTGTCCTCCTCTTATTTTTTGCTTATTCGTGAAAGGCAATAGTTATAGTTTCTGTAAAGTAGTTAAATTTATTCCCACTTCCTTCTTCCAGATTGGGACTAGAATTTAAATGTAAAATGATTGCATTCTCAGCGTGTTAGTTTTTTTTAAGTGAGCTTTTTTTCTTAAACATTAACACAACATAAATAATTTTCATCTTCATCTAACGAGATCACCTTTCTGCAATTTTTGGCTGAGTTATTTTTCCTAACTATTAATGTTTTGTGAGATTTATGAACTGTACATGCCATAGAACTATCAAGAGGAGTTACATGTAAAAGAGTGGTAGTAATACGCGGTCGTCTCTGTGAAATTAATATAAAGAGTCAATCCCATATTAACCTCGTAATTCAACTAAGGGAACAAATATTACATATATAATTCATGAATTCATAATTACATGTAGCAGGTGTTATCACTCGGATTGAACCTCAGGCGGAAAAAGGCAATTCCGAGGTAATCACAAACCACACTTAGCCAAGTAGCTAGCCCTACTAGGCAAGGAGAGGGCTCTCTCCGTAAGGATCATAGCCAAGATGGCTAAGTAAAGAATACATTAGGCTAGGTATAGTAGCTCAGGGTTTTGATTTTGATTGTATAGGGTTGTGCTGGATCAGAATGGAGTCAAATAGTGAAGGCAAGGGAAATTAGGTCAAAATTTGCAGGGTGTTCTATGGGGCAAGGTAGGCATAGTGATTTAGCACTTTAGGATTTCAATGGGTGGGATGATCAAGATAAGTGAGGATCTAGAAAGAGCATGGTGAAATAATGGTTTCTTTCTAATCTGAAGAAATTACAGACTGTGAATGTCTACCCAAAACATAGCATATGAGAATGGATTTTGATTATCTAACTTGCATACATTCACTTAAAAGTTATAAAATGATGAAGAAACTTACCAATACATTCAACAAATGAAAAAAAAAGGAGAAACTAAACTAAACACCATACCACAGGGATCCCATAAAAATAGATGCAAATTTGATTAATATTCCTGCTTAGAACTAATACAAAATATGTTTCTTCAAAGGCCGAGCATCCAACTGAGTCCAACCCTTACAAATGAGAAAGAATAAGAAGATATAGACCTCAAAACAACTCCCCCTAGCCTCAGGGAGTCGAATCCATGAGATGAGGATCAGTTTCCACCAAATGTTGAACAAGAATGTGAAGACTAGGATGACCCAACAACTTGCCTCTAAAAGAGATGAAACTGATTCATTTGACCTCTAGAGGACTCAAGCTAATGAATTTACCCATAGTAAACTAATACTCATCATAATTACATTTATATTTACCAATTACATCAGTGAAAAACCCAACTAGTGAGATAAAACTCAAAAATTCTGTGAAAAACAAAGAAAACTTTAAAACAGAGAAAATTTGTCCTAAGCGCAGCGCCAAGGAGGAAAACATAGGTCTTCTTGCAGGTCACTTTTGACTGACTTCCCGATGTCCAAATTGAGCTCATGATAGCTCATTGGAAAGCCTGTCATGTCTAATTTCTAGATATTTTTTTTCTTTCTGATTTGGAGTTGATTTGTCCCTTCAAAATTGAATTCTCCCAAGACTGCCTCTAAGCGCAACGCCATCCTGAAAAAGAGGCAGAAACATGATTTTTTTGGGTGTTTTTGGCCCTTTTGCCTGACCAGTTTTACTCCAAATGCTTAGAAAATGTACACGGGGTATTTCCTCATCATTATGAACCCAATGACATCTTCATTTTTTTCATTAGATGCCTCAATAAAAATCGCAGTGCCAAGGCGTTGCGCTTAGGGCAAAATTTCTCGTGTTTTTCCAAAATTGTGAGAAAAAAGTAAAAAATCTTCAAAATTTTCAAAATTTCTCAAAATTTGTGGGATGGGCCCACAAACACATGTCAATTTTGAACTAAGGAGGCATCAACAAGAATCTTGAGTTTATCATCTCCTTTCTTGCCCTTTCGAGTCTTCCTCAATTTATCCTTCATATGTTTGACCTTGATATTGCAAATTTTGTTCCAGGTCTGAGAGTGATGGGCCATGTGCTTGAGCATTTGATTATCTTTGTTGGCCTTCATTGGAAGCTTATCCAAGTGAATTTTGAATCTCTCAAGCCACACTTCTTTGTCATCTTTAATCTCCTTTGCCAACTGCCGATCAAAACTCAAACTTTGGGCTTCTCGGTTTTCCTTCTCCAATGCTCTTTTGAGGTCTCTTGTCTTTGGCATTTTTCTGATGTTTTCAGCCTCCTAAAACTCATCGTCAATGTGTTCCTCCTCTTTTTAATCTCTGTCCTCTCTCTCCATGCTTGTTTCTTTGGCACTTTGGAAACCCTAGGGAAAAGGAAAGAAAAGGGAGAAAGAGTGAGGGAGTGAAGGGAATGGGAGCCTGGAAAGAAATGATGAAATGAGGGATTTAGGGGATAGGGAAGAGTCACAAAAATTAAGGGAGATGGGGAAACGGGTTAAGAAAATTTTTGAGGTGATGGGAAGTGAAAATATGAAGAGGGATGAAAATGAAAATTTAATTACAGGTAAAGGGTATGGGGAAATCTAGGCAAAATAATGAAAATCCTAGAAATTTGGGTTTTAATGGAAAAGAATAAAGGGACTTATTGATGGGTAGTTTTAGTGTTTTTTGTGAATATGGGGTGAAGTAGTAGGGTCTAGGATTAATAATTTTGGGACAAGGGGGTTTTGGGAAATTTTGTCATGGGGATGGGGGTTTTAGGAAAACTAGGGTTTGCTTGTGATTTCTTGCCAAAATTAAACTTTACCCATAAGAATAAAATGAAGGAAAAGGGATTTAAGAGGGTTTAATTACTTGATTTAGAGAAAAAGAGACAAATTTGAAAATTTGGGAAGATTTTGGGAGGTTTCTGGCCTATGCGCAATGCCTAACCTAGGAGCGCAGCGCCATTTTACCCCAAAATTGCAGGCTATTTTTGACTGCCTTCCAAGTGTTCAAATTGGTCCTAGGATAGCTCGTTGGAACTCCCTTCAAGTATAATTTTCAAATATATACTTGGTTTTCTGATTGGAGTTTATTTTCCTTGTAAAAAGTTGATTTTCGCAAGACTGGTCAAAAAGTGCAGAATGAGGGTGTAAAAATGAAGAGTGTTGTTGCAGGAAACTTTTGGAGGCCTTCCTCAACTCTAAATCGAGATCATTATATCTCATTGGAAAAATATATCTGTCTAGTTATCATTTGACTCATCAAGAAAGTAATTTGGACACTCCAACTATGAGAAAATTTGATTTTTCCAAGGTCACTCCAAAAGTGCAGAAAACCTCTTGTAGCACCTATACTTTTGACATTTCTCCAAAACCATGATACCTGTGTAAAAAATGAAGGAGGTTTTTTTTCTTGGACCTATTATCGAGAAAAAACTCTCTCAATTGTGTCAAATTAATGTTTGGTCAGAAACATAGTTTGAAGTAAAACTGGCCCTATGAGTGGCAAATGGCTTGACTCTTGGAATGATTGTCTGGAAAATGATGGAGATATGATGTTTATGAGTTTGAAATGACCTCATAATTACTGATATGACCTACCTTATACCTTATCTTCTCATATGTCTCTGATTCCATAGCAAATCCTAGCCCAGTGGGAGAGGAAATTAGGGTTTAGTGCTTGTGGAAAATGGTGACTTAGGCACCCTTGGAAAAATACAACTCCCTGATCCAGGTGGATGTTGGTGGCCACCTAGCTATTCCACTTGGGGCCCCACCATTGTCTCTTTCAGTCTTTTAGTTTCGGCAAAACTTACTATTTTTAGCAATTTTTCGGGTCCTGAACTTTCGTAGCTGTTTTGAGGCTCTAAACGATGTTTTTTTGGGAAAATCGGGAGCAACATGGTTCCATGGACCAATGTTGCTCACATCCAAAGTTGTAGTCCTCGGATAGATATTTCTAACGAGGTATGGTTCGCATCCAACGAAGATCGTATGCCAAAGTTACATCCCCGGAAAGTTGAAACACCAATTTACCCAAACGGGGCCCATAGTTTTGGCGCTTCATCTCCTAGGGTTAGGGTTTTGGATGTTTAGGGTTTTCCATTATTTCTAAATAATAAATAGGCCCTCGAGCCTCATTGGAACTCAGTTCAGAGGCTTGTAGCCGCCACATCTCTTCTTAGAGATAAGCTACCAACACCCTAGCTAGTTTATTTCCATTATGTCTGTAAGAAAATTTCAGTTCTTTGATATTAATGAAATGAAGTGTTAGTTCTGCTACATATTTGTATTTATGGTTACATGTGTATTTTTTTTCATTCCTGCATAAATCTAGATTAGTGGTATCAGAGCGGTCTGCTTTTTCTCGATCGTTCTTTGCATGTCCCCAACGAGGTCAGGGTATAAGGATTTAGGGCTCGATCTAGTTGAACCTTTGCAAGATCAACCTCGCAAACCCCGATGGCCGCCCATGGGGGATGAAAAGAAAGATGAGGGAGCAGGAGATCCTATCAAAATATTGCTCGAGGAGGCCCTCGAAAAACAAAGGAATGCGATGATGGATAACTTTGCCTAGATCCTTCAATGACTGCCCACCGGCGGTGCATCTGCATCCAACAACCACTCTGGAGGCGCGATTCCCTTTAAGGTACAAGTAAACTTTGACATTCCAATATTTGAGGGTCAAATAGATGCAAATGTCGTAGATAGATGGTTGAATCTATTAGAAGGATATTTCTCGGTTCATGACTTTTCTGACCGGGAGAAGAATATCTTTGCACTCCTCAAAGCTACCCCCCCATGTCAAGGACTGGAGGGAAACCTATTGTGAGAAAAATGACAAGACAGAACGCTCTCTGTTCTCAGTCATACCCACTTGGAATTCTTTCCGAGATGCCATCAAGGAACAATACTATCCCGTGGGGAGCTATGAGGATAAGTACATACAATGGACCACGCTGTGGCAACAAAGGGATCAAGATGTGCATGAGCCGACGAATTTGTTCCATACCCTGCGCACAAAGTTGGGTATCAAAGATTCAGAGAAAATTTGGTGTTAAAGTATCACAGTTGTCTACACAGATAAATTCAGGAGGAAATGGAGTTCCTCGACATCTCCTTTCTTGGTATGATGTACCGGTATGCTGCCAAGATTGAGCAGAAATTCAAATAGAAGAACCGAGACTTTGGATCTGCGAATCAAAAGCAAGGGAAAGGTGCCCCCAAACCGCAAAACAAAGGACAAAGCCAAGGCATGGTGGCCCAAGACAACCTGCCAAAGCCACAAGCAAAAAAAAAACACCGCGAAGCCAAAGAAGGACACGTGAAAGTGGTGTCAATTCCATAAGAGCTCCACTCACAACACAAGTGAGTGTCGGGCCAAGCAGTAGCTGGTGGTTGAGATGAGGGCTTCTGAATCAAATGCATGCTCTAACTCTGAATCATAACCTAACAAGGGGAATGACATAGGGAAGCCGATTATTGATGTAGAGCCCAACGTTACTGTTGCCACTGCGAAGATCCAGAAGGAGGAACCAAAAGATCCAGGGGAGGCAGAGCATCTCTTCCACTCCTAGATGTGGGTAAGGGGTTCCCTGCTACAGTTCATTGTTGAAAATGGGAGCGAAAAGAACCTCATTTCAGCAGATGTCGTGAAGCAGTTGGGTTTGCCGACCACAATGCACCCACAACCATACACCATCGGGTGTCTTCACCAAGGACGAAATCTCCGCGTCAGCCAGCAGTGCCGCCTTCCCTATAGCATCAAGCCCTTCATGTATGAGGTATTGTGTGACATTGCTCCTATTGATTTTTCTGATGTATTATTAGGCCAACCATACTTGTGGAAGCGACATGCTGTGTATGAGTCCCGACCTTGCGCCGTTATTGTTACTTTGGGAAATAAGTTGTACAGGATGCCAGAGGTACCACTGCCTCCCACTATCTCTTTGGTTACTACAAAACAATGCAGTAAGCTCATTTCCCAAACCAGGAAATTTGTTTTCCTGATGATCCGCTCTGGGCAAAATGGATTAAGTGGACAACAATTTGGTGAAAGACAAGGGATTTCAAGTGTAACTAGTTAATAGCAGACATAAACATGTAATAGCAAGCCATTAATCATGCTAAGTATAACTATAAGCTAATTAATACATAGAAATCAAACATTCCAGCCATACATAGAAGGTATAAGACCCTCTAACTTCGGGAAATGGCTATCAGACTTTGGGGAAAACACATAAGACAAACTAACAACTCATAAACTACGCCAGAACGCCTAAACATAGTCTCTAAGTCATTGGGCACTTTGACAAACAAGTTTTCATAGTTTTAGGCAAAGGGCTAGATCGGGACTAGGCCTCCTTGGTTCAACAAGATGATCAACAAATCAATCAAAGAGAAATTTTTATGGACAGAACTATGGGCAGCTTGTAGGTAGGTAGGGCAAACCATACATCCTACTCAACATACATAGAACTTATGAATAAAACTTAGCAACAATACCTTAAGTTACTAAAGAGCAACTAAGAATTCTTTAGCATAACTAAGGAAGAAGAAAACATCAAGCTATGAAGATTCATGGATTTTGAGGTGCCTCCATGGGCATATCTCAAAATCAATCTTTACTGATCTATAGCAGCAAGAAATATGTATTATGAATGAAAACTAGAAGACAAAACATATCAAGAGACACTATACCATTCTACCATGTCAAGGAATCCATCAACAATCCTTCATCATTCCTCAAAAGCATCCAAGAGGCAGTCCAAAAATCATAACTCAAGTGTATTCTTCAAAGCTCAAATGACCAATGTATTAATTCTTCTCTCAAGTTCAGCCTCTAATTTACAATGAAACCCATGGAATAAATAGGCTTGAGGGAGGAAAACCTCATGGAGCAACTAGCTATCCCATTGGCCAAGTCAAAATATCTAAACTTTTCCTTGAGGCTTTGCAAAGCCCAAGGCACAAAATATCCCATAAAATATCTAAAAACTGCTAAAAACGGAAATTATATTGACTTTACATCATTTCCCAATGATAAAAATAGCTTAACGCACATTTGGGAAAAGCAGATTTTTGAAGTTCAAAAATTACAAAAATACTTCATATTTATGCCTGAAAAAGGTCCCCTGACTTTCTGGATGCAAATGGCAGCCTTCCCGATGTCAAAATGGGGCTCATGAGGGCTTGCTGGAAAGCTCTCTATGTCTACTTTCCGGCGCAATTGAAACCAACGCAATCCGAGGTCCGGAAGTCATCCAAAACTGTACCTGTGTGAAAAAACCCAGAAAATAGCAGACTGCTGATATGGCGGGCAGAATGTGCAAAATGAGGGTGTTTTTCGCCAATTTGAGGGGGAAAATGATCTTCAAATGCCCTGAAAATCGCTGGAGACCTGCTCATGGAATTATGGCATCCATCGGTATCATCCTCCTCCCTTGAAAACTCATCAAACTGAAATGGCGAATTTATGAGTTTTTGGCCAAAACCCAAAAAATGCCAAAAAACAAAAAGTTGCCGAAACAGGCCCAAAATTGGCATGCATGACCCTCAAGGGTCCATAGAGACATGCTCCGAAGCTGAAGCCAAAATATCAAGGGCTGATATGCTTTTCCCTTCCTTCCGTGCTAGGCACCTCTCCTTCAACTTCTTCAATTTCTCTTGCGCTACCTTTAATTTTCGCCTGGCAAACTGATTTAGCTTCTGAAAGTGAAGAGTCCTCTTCCTCTGTAGCTCAAGATCCCTATTCGCCCTCTCGAGCTTTGTCTCCAAATGCTGGTTAGCTCTCTCAAGCCATGCTTCTTTGTTTTCCTCAATTTCCTGCTCAAGGAGGGCAGTGAGAGGAAAGGCTTCGAAATGAGCTTGTTCTTCTGCTCTCTGTTTTTCCAAGGCTCTTCTCAGCCCGATGGTCTTAGGCCTCTTCCGCCTAGGCTGCTCTTCCTCCTCTTCATCATCAAACTCACCAATGAGTTCTTCAATTCTTGCTTGTGCCTTTTCTGCCTCTTTCTTATACTTGATTCCCCTTGCCTCATGAATAGCTGCATGAAACTTCATTTGCTTGTTTTCAACCTCCAAGAAGTGGTTGAAATTCCTTGCCCTTTGAAGGTCTTCTTGTAACACCTCAATTTGCCCCTCTTTGTGAATGAGGAGGTTTTCAAGGAGGCGGGCCTCATTGTCACTGTCATTGCTTTGGATAGGGATAATAGCTAATTCATCTCCATGCTTTGTACTTTCTCCAATTTTACTTTTGCCTTTGAAAGCCAATCTGGCGCTTTTCCTCCTTGGCAAGCTAGAAGGTGTCTTTTTGGACAATTTCCTCTTGCTAGGAACAGTCTTGGTCACTATTTGGATGGCAGCTTCAGCTTGCTGTTCTTCCTCAATATCTTATCCATTTTGTGGCTCAAAAGGTGCTTCAATTTTCTGCCCAACTTGCTGCTCCTCAACTGCTGTCTGCTGCTGTTCCTCTTCCTGTATCTGCTGCTGTCCTTCAAAATCTGCCTGCTGCCCTTCATCATCCATTTGCTGCTGGCCTTCATCCTGTATCTGCTGCTGTTGTTCACTGCTTTCTCCTTCTCCCTGTGGTTCACCGCCCTTTCCCTCTCCCTGTTGACCTTGCTGCCCAGTAGTCATTTTGAGTTTTTTTTAGGTGTAGGCCTACTAGACAAAGGCACTGGGCGATGAACAGGCTGAGTAGGAGGCACATGAACAGGAGGGACAGTGGCAAAATCTGAATGGCTAATGAATGAATCCCATGAAATCCCCTTCTTCTCTAGCTGGTGTAAGAAGATAATCTTGATCAAGGAATGATGAAAGAGAGAAGGGATTTGCTGAGGTGGAGCCTTCTTTTGGACAGTAGCTGCCATTTTCTCTATGCTTTTGGACAAAAAGTACGGAAGGTTTAGTTGCCTGCTTCTAGTAAAATGCATCAACAAGCGGACATGGTAGGCATAAATTTGATTAAACCTCCCTTCACAAGTGAAATATCTCATTATGGCTTTCATCAGTGGAGCATAATTGTCAAGAAGATAGGAAAAAGGGAAAATAGCAGTGATGTTTTCCCTATGTTCAGGCTTGATGAAAGGTTTATAATCCTCTAAATCAAGATGAGCTTGTTTAAACCACTTTTCACCATGATACAGGATCTTGGTAGCTTTGGACACATACCTTGGGGAGATTTTGAAATCAAGACCCGCCAATTGGAAGTGTTTGTCCTTGAATCTCAAAGCGCACAAATGTGTTAGTGGCGAAAAACTCTTGACTTCTTCTATCTTCTGGCAGAAATCAATACAGCCTACTTCATGGAAATTGAAAAGCACAGATGGGTGAGCATTGATTTCTTCTGTGGAAATAGGCTCATATCTCTTATGTGGACCGCTCCTGTGATCTTGCTTTGGAGGCATTCTGTCTTGAACAAGCTTTGGAAGAGGCAAACTGCCTTCACTGTATGTAAAAATGCTCTGCTGGATTGAAACTGGCCACTATACTGCTTGGAAAGAATGGAAAATGTGGTTAGGATAGATTGAAACAATTTTTTCTTTGAATAAACCACCTCTGCACTCTTTGAAACCAGCCCTTTCACCTCTGGATGCACCTCAGCCAGGAAAACTTTTTAATAGGGCACCATGTGTAAAGATGGGACAAACTGCTGTGTAGATTCCCTGTGCACAGTTTTAAACAATCACTCCTCTTGTGAATTTGTTAGAGGCCAACCAACACTTGTATTTGTGTCTTCAAAACAAAACTCAAATATTAAAACCCTGCTCTTCAGGTCATTCACCTTGAAAATACCTCTGTCAACAGATTTCTATAAAAGAGACCATACAGTGGAAGAGAAAGGAGACTTTAGGTTAGGTGAAATATTAGCACACAGTGTTTAGGAAAAACACCTCTTTACTTGTGAATTTCAAAGGTCAACCACCACACCTGCACCTCTGTCTCCAATGTAGAATTCAATCATCAACAACCCTGCCCTCTAGAAAATGGCCCTATTCACCCTTAGAATCTCTCTGTCAACAACTCTTCACAGTAGTGAAAAAATACAGTGAAAGAGGGGCAGTCTGCCAAAAGAGTGTGCTGTGAGAAAATGCCAATAATCACTCTGTTCTTGAAGTCTTAGATGTCAACCAATATACAAAACTCTTTGCTCAAGGAGGCTTTCAATCATTAAAAACCTTACCCTGTATAAGTGTGCCACCCTTCAACAATTTGCATCTCTAGCAAACCACCATACATATGTCTAGACAGTAAAAACACAGGACTGGAGTAAAATGACAGAGCTTTAGAAGACTATCAAGCTTTTAGGTAGAAAATGTGTGAGTTTTCTTTTTTCAAACAGAAAGAATGACAAAACCCCTCTTACTGAGTGCACTTCACTATTTTAATAGTGTGGAAATGTTTGGATGACAGTGTTAAAAGTTCCTCTTCAGACTTAAACCTGTCTTTCTACAACAAAATTTCCTTTTAATCAAAACACGACTCTTTACAGGAAAACCTCTGCCTTTCAATTGTTTTGAAAACAAACTGCCCTTAATCTCAGAACCAAGTATCTCTGTAGGTGTTTGTTTGAATAACACAGCCAGCCCTTTAACTTATTTCAACACTTCTCATTGTGTGGAAAACACTGTTTTTAGCTATAATGACAAGGTCAGAAGTTTTAAACCTTCTTGTCACTTAGCAAAACCTTGAAATCGATGGGGAATATATAAAAATACCTTGAATTTTGATGAACACCCGTTTTGAAAGCTGAAGTAACGCTGGAAACCTTTGACACTTGCGCGACACCCTTTGAAGAAAACACGTCGCGCAATAGAAAGTCTGTCGGGTCGGCCTGTCGGGTGGTCAGGCGGCCTGTACAGGCGTGTCGCGCCAATGTACAGGCACGTCGTGCTAACAAAGGCGGCCCGTTCAAATTCTCTGCCAGGCACGCCGCGCAATCACGGAGGCGCATCGCTCGGCCGATAGACGGTGTTTCAACTCTGCAAACCGACCAGAAACTTTGCTTTGGTGCTAGGGAGGCACGGGATTTGTCTTTCAGTTTTGAAAATGACATTCCTACTCTCACACTTACTCCTTTATGTCATTTCAAACCTTTTTTCAACGGTCACCTTGCTTTGAAATGTAACGTAGGTTTTTTCAAATCTGTTTTGTTTTCAGACTGTGGGTTTGTCATTTTGAATATGTAGACCCGAACAATGACTCTGACCCCGAGCTTTAAACCTTGGAAAACAACTCAACAATTTCTACATCACTTCTGCCATTGTGTTTTAATAATACAAGTAATATTTATGATGCATAACAACCCTTTATAAAACTGTCAATGAAATGCCTGAATACTGCTTCGTTCTTTTGAATAATCAAAAGGTTGTGCTTCTTTTTAAACTTATTCAAACAATGATCATATGCTGAATGACTTTCTGAACAAAATGAACAATAGCTCACAAGGGGATATCTTCTTGGTGATGGAATTCAAAAACCCTGTCTGCTAGTTCTCTTTCCATGTATTTCAAAGTTTTCAAAGCTGGATAATGACCTGTGAAAAAATGTATTGACTGTTCCCCTGCTTTGCAGAAATGCCTCCACTTTTTAAGATTGGTGTTGACAGAATCTTGTAGATGTCCTTCGACTGGATTTGCAATATTGAAGTGCTTCATGGGTTTTGAGTGCTGCCCAGACCTAATAAAACTCATTTCCAACAAAACCCTGTCTTAATCTGCTGATGGCTATATGATGAGCAGGCTTTGGAAAAAGTTCTTTTTGTTCATGGTGGCAACCCCTGCTTCCAGGTGATACACAAGCTCCTTCTGGACTGTAAGTGCACTCTTTTGGCTACATGCTTTCACACTATACTTCTCTGTTTTACTCAAAAAGAGCTCCTTTAAACTTCTGGGTAGGTGATAGCGGAGTACTGTTTTAACCACTTCCTTTAAAGAAACTGCTCCTTTTGGTATCAATGCATGCATATATCCAATATTTTCTCCCTTCCACTACAGGCACAGTTTGACAGAAATCTCATTTGAATAGGAAAACCAATACCTTTGTATCATAAACACTATCATTTACCTGTGTAATGACTTCTATTTAATTTCTTTGTATCCTTCCACTGCACTTTTAGATCAATCAGTTTTCAACAACTTGCAATAGCTTTGGCCAACTACTCATACATGGAGGAGGCTCTTCATCAGGTAAGGTATCTGAAGGTTTTTTAACAAATCTGTTTGACACAGCTTTTCTCTGGATGTGATGGTAAGTGAACCTCTTGAAAAACATCAATATTAGCATTTCTTCTTGCAAGCATCCCTGTGTTTCAGCAAAAACCCTAGCCAAAGTGACATTGTCTCTCTGCACTGCTCTAGGAGTGACTGAAATATCATCATTTGGTTTGGTCATCTCATGACAGATTACTTGACAAATAGTTTCTGTGACTATGGAGGTTAGTGCCTTTTGAAAAACCAAGAACTTTCTTCCTGCCTGTGTAATGGCATTTTTGTCAGCATCTACTCCATTTGATCTTGTGGATAAACAGCCTTTTTATGATTGGAATTTTTACTAATGACAGGCCTTTCCAAAGTTCAACAATTCACATGACTTGAAAGCTTCAGATGACCTCCTTTATCAGACCAGACTCCCTTTTCTTTTGAGCTAGCATATTTCAACTCTATTCCTGTTATGATCATGAGTCACATTCATAAAACCTGGAGTCTCTGTTTCATTTGTTCAGTTCAAGGCAAACCTGGATTTTTGCAATCTTCCAAGTCAATATTGGCCAGCGCCCTCTACTTGTGGATGAAGGAGGCACCCTAACCCTCTGCTTGTAATTGAAGGAGGTTCTGGGCCATGACAATTTGCCAGTTTGCTGTGACAGTGGTGTCTTTCTTACTGTGATTTTCATGCTGGAAAGAGCTGTAAAGTCTGGATGAGTAGCTTTCTGTTTTGCAGACATATCTCAGGCTCAAGTTACATTTAGAAGCAGCTGTTCCTCTAACTATAAATTCAAGCATTTACTCCATGAGATGAAGTTATATTTCCTGCCTTTGTAGAAACCATAGAACACTGTGAAAAACCTAATAGTCAGCTTGAGATTGGGGTTTTTGCAGTGCTGAGATCTAGGGGATATGAGTGGCGCGACTTAGGGCTGCTTGTCAAATTATTTTGCAAAGTAAGAGGTCAGTCATGGTAGGTCTGTTGCAGATGGAGGATTTTTGGCTTTTTGATGATTGCCAAGGGTGAAATGTCTTCAAGCGCCACTTCCTAACATAGGGGAGACTCTTGAAACAGATGTGGATTTGCCTTTTAAAGATGATGGGCAGACCAATAAGGCTGAAGCTAGATAGGATTGTGATAATGAGGTTTTGATTTCGACATGGGCGAACTGAAAAGGTAGAAGGGCGAAAAAAGTTTTTTAGGAGGGTTTTCTGGATGACATATTGACATAAGGAAATCAGTTTCTAGAAAACTCAGCTGTAGATATAGTCATCACTAACATGTAAAAAATACTGATGGCTAACAGTGGCTCCATTTGGGGAGGGCAGCTCCTCGTCAGGAGGTGTCCAGAATTCAGATTTTTGGCTTATGAAGACCAGTGCCTTATCCATTGGCGTGAATTTTACCCTTCTCTTGATGTTATTTCTGAAAAGTGACAGCAGGGTTAACATCAATGATACTTCTACCTACCCCACTATCTTTCCTAACATTTTTTCTTCTCTTTGGCGATTTTAACTAAAAAAATTTCACATAACAAATATTTCTTTCTTTGTGTGCTGATCTATCATTTCTACCCATATCTACCGAGTTCGTATTAAGCCGATAGAACTCCTTCATTTCTCTACCTAAAACTAGATCGACCAAGATTAAGCAGTTTGACAGATCATTTCTTAATATACAACATGATATTGAAAATGATCAAATCAGGATTAGGCACTCTGATTTGTCATGCATTTGTGGCATAAAAGACAAGCTGCACACAAATGTTATTCTGCAACAAAAGGAAACTAGACAAGCAGGGCTAAGATGTACAATGTGTTTTTCATCCCTCGCTTCTCTCTTTGGTTCTGTTTTAGGCATGTGGAACCAGAATCTCTCCCTAATCTAAGCTCTGTGATAAGTAAATCTTACACAATGTTGACTATCTTGGCACTCACTAACTTATCGGCAAATAAATTTAAACATGCTCAGCTATGATTAGGCTAGATAGCCGAACAAGACATTGGAGCACTAGTAGCGGCATTTAGACTTGCTCGCTTTCTGAAAGACTGTTTTTTTTGGAACATGGGGCCTTTGTTCTATCTTCACTTGCCCTCTTTTCTGCTTTTTACTGTTTTTGACTTTTCTACTTTTTCAATATTTCAAACAATGGTATGTACAATGACTAAAAGTGTTTCAAACTCAAAAATGGAGCTCCTGACAAAAATAATGTTTTAATGTCCTGCCATTTACAGGACCCCCAAAAATTTCAGTCCCATCATGTTCTTGCAAGAAGAAAGCATTGTTTCCACTGACTGAGCTGATGATGTAAGGCCCTTTCCATAAATTTTCAAACTTGCCATGTTTACCTTTGTCTTCTCTTCTACAATCCCATTTTAAAACTTTATCTCCAATTTGAAAATCATTTTCCTTAGTTCTTCTATCAAAGATCTGTTTTATTTTGTCTTGTGCTAATTGAGCCCTCTGGTAAACTTCTTCTCTAGTTTGTTGTAAATGGATAGTCTGATTTACTCTCCTTTGTATGTCATTTTCTTCTATTTGGACTTCTTGTAATAGTTTCATTACCGGAACCCCTAAAGATGTTGGGAAAATGGCATCTATACCATAAACTAGCTGGTAAGGGGACATACCTATGGATTTCTTGGTAGTTAATCTATCAGCCCATAAGGCGTGCACTATTTTCCCATGCCATGCTTTTTGATTTTGTTCAAGAAGTTTTTTGATGATGTTGACTAGGCTTTTGTTAGAAGACTCGGCTAAACCATTACCTTGAGGGTAATAGGCTGTGGAATGCCCTAATGAAATATGATACTTGTGACAGAAGTCTATCATTTTCTTGGAAGAGAAGGCAGCGGCGTTATCTGTAATGATTTTCCTAGGACAGCCAAATCTGGATAGGATATTGGTTTCTAGGAACGTGATGATGACTGAATCAGTGGCGTTCCGGGATGGTATGGCTTCTATCCATTTGGTAAAATAATCAGTGGCTGTGAGGATCCATTTATGTTGAGCGGGGGAGGAGGGGTGAATTTCCCCAATGAAATCTAGACCCCATTGTTGGAAGGGTCCTTCAACTATGATGGGATGTAAGGGCAAAGGTAGAAGTTTTTTCTTGCCATCGAAAATTTGACATTTATGGCAGGTCATGACCAGTTTGTGAGTATCAAGGAACAAGGTGGGCCAATAATAACCGGCTCTAAGGATTTTGTTTGCAGTATTTTTCCAGTAGAGATGACCTCCACATTCCCCTTCATGCATTTCCCGCATAATTTTCTCTGCATCAGACTCGAGCAAACATTTAAGCAGCATACCAGTAGGATTTTTCCAATACAGAGAATTATCTATAATGCAAAACTTTAAAGATTTTTGTTCAAGGAATCTTGCTTTTGTTTTTGATAAAGTCGGAGGAGCATTCATATAAGTTAATACATAAAGAATGTCTGCATACCAAGGTGAATCCAAAAATGTTTGATCGATAGGGGGGAGTGTGCACTCTTCCTGTTCTTCTAAGGCATCGACAAAATTTATATCTAAAGCTTGGAGGTTTGTTTCAGCCATTAGTCTCGCAAGTCCTTGTCCTTTAACTAGTTTGGTAGGCCGGATTTCTAAGTCATAATCTAGGATGATAGCAATCCACTTTCCCCTTTTACCATCGGGATCTTGGTTGAGAATGTCCTTGACAACAGTATTAGGGACGAAAGCTATGACATGAGAATGCAAGATGTAAACTCGGAAATCCTTTAGTGCCTTTACCAATATGAATGCCTGTTTTTCCATGATGTTATATTTCAAGGGAGCATCTCTCAGAGATTTGCTAAAAAAGGCAATGGGTTGCTCTTGCCCAGCTGCATTTTTTTGCAACAACACAACAGTTATTGTATGTTCTGAGGCAAATGAGAAAATGTAAAAATCTTTGGTGAAGTTAGGGCTTATTAATACTGGTGTTTCGGTTAAAGCCCTTTTAATTAGTTCAAAAGATTTTTTGGCTTCTATAGTCCATTTAACCCCGACCTCCTTTCTTAACATATTTGTGATCTATTTCAGGAGCTCAGCAAGGTTTGGGATGAATCTTCTCAAGAAATTTATCTTGCCGATAAAGGACTGTAATTCCTTTATGTTTCTGGGGTGACTTATCTGTAGGATTCCTTCGATTCTTTGGGGGTCTATTTTAATTCCTTCTTCCGAAATAATGTGACCTAGGAGCTTTCCTTCCTCTAGACCAAAAAGTGTTTTCTTGGGGTTTAGGGACAAACCATACTTTCTGCATTTGTTGAAAACCTTTCTTAAGTGTGCTAGGTGTTCTTCGTCAGATTTAGAATATACTGTTATATCGTCGAGATATATGACTATGAAAACACCTATGTCTTCTGAGAAGGCTATGTCCATGGCTCTTTGAAATTTGGCGCCAGCATTCTTCAGTCCAAAAGGCATTTTAACGTACATGAAAGTGCCCCAAGGGGTGGTGAAAGTTGTCTTATGTTGATCGGTAGGATAAACCAATACTTGGTTATAACCAGAAAAACCATCAAGTAATGAGATTCTTTTAGCGCCTACTACCTTCTGTAGTATGTGGTCCATTTTGGGCAGAGGGTAGTTATCTTTCAGACATGCCCTATTCAAGTTTTGGAAATCTATGCAGAGTCTGATTTCACCAGTCTTTTTCCTAACTGATACTAAATTTGAGACCCACTCAGAATATCGGAGAGATACTATTATCCCGACATCATACATCTTTTTAATTTCCTTTTCAACCAATGGTAATAATACTGGGTTTATCCTTCTTAACTTCTGTTTAAAAGGTTTTTGATTTTCTTTGAGGGGAATTTTATGTTGGATGATGCTGGTGTCATATGATTTCAAATCCTGGTACCCCCATGCAAACACATCTTTAAATTCTTTGAATAGATTTATGTACCTTTGTTTTATGTTAGGTGGGAGGGTTTTGGATAGTTTAATGTTTTTAGGCTCTTCTGGATTTCCTATGTTGTATTCCTCTATGTCATCCTCTGTAGATTCCATTTTAGGCTTTTTGGCCACATCATTAAAGTCAAACAATTCTTCTAAAGGTGCGAGCCCTCTGGGTATGGTGTTATTTTCGCAGTGTAAGACTTCGAGTTCCCTTTGGTCAATGTCTTCTTCTATCTCCCTGTCACATGGATGGTCTACTAGGTTTAGATTTTTCCACAAAGGTGGATTTAGCTCTTGGTCTTGACTTAGGCTGGGTTTCCTCTCTTCATCTCCTGAGTCTTTTTTGGTTATTTCAAACTCATTCCTAGATTGTAAGAAATCATCAATTTGATCATCATCTTGGAATATTTGCCAATGGTCAAGATTATCTGGTACAGTAGGGCAGTGTTTCACTTGAATGTCATATTGCTCACTCATACATGGTATTTGGCTATTGCTTGCAGCAAAGGCGAGCTCATTTTCCAGACTGTTTTGAATCCTGGGGATATAGGTGAGTTCATATTTTTCAAAAGTTTTAAGGATATCCAAAGCTGCATTCCTATATTCTCTCAGTCTTGGATTCTTTGCCGAATATTCACCTTTGATTTGCTTGATTACAAACTCAGAGTCTCCTTGGGCTGATATTCTATTGGCGCCCAAGTCTCTAAGCATATGCAGACCGATGAGAAGGGCTTCATATTCCGCAATGTTATTAGTACATTGAAATTCTAATCTAAAAGAATGACCTTCTTTAGTATTGTGTATCCAGATGCCTACTCCTGAACCTGTCTTGCCACAAGAACCATCAAAGCTTATACTCCAAAGAGTTTCCTTTTCATACATGATACTAAGCTGCTTCTCTGGTTTCTTGGGACTTTGGTCATCAATTTCTTCATCCAGTAATGGTTTGGACATGTCTTCGTTTTCTTTTATCTGCTTGTTTATACCATCTTCGTTGTATAGGATAAAAGAATCTAAATTGGAATGAATGGAATAGATGGGGGTATTGTTTGGCTTATCTCTGTTGCTAACCATGTATTTCATGCGAGTCTCTTGGTATAATCTCCTAGTTTGGTTGAAAACTAGGATAGTAGCGAATGACATATCCATTTGAAGGCTACCTTGTATTTTGGCAGCCCATGCTCTTGACAATAGCATCCCATACTTGGGTGTGATGTCGGCCACTACTACATCCATGACTAAGTTTTTGGCTGGTAGTTGCGTTAAGGCAAAATCTAGATTTTTTATTAGACCTAAACATTTTACCTGACTCGAGTCGAAAGAATACAGGTTTTTGTAAGGTTGGGTCACCTCCAGTCCTAGGTTTTCCATGACTGCTTTAGGCATGAGGTTATGGGAGGCACCAGAATCTAACATGGCATTATGTAATATTTTGTCCCGGATGTTTAAGCTTATGTAGAAAGGAGAAATAGATCCTTCTTGGTATTCACCTTCTACTTTAGGGCCAAATAAAAGCTCGGGTTTGTCGTCAGTTAGATTCAAGGTATCAGCCTTGTTTTCTAGGTCAAAGACTTTGAAGATTTGATATCTATACCTATCTATAGTTATTAGCTCTGTAATGGGTATGGTAATTTTTATTTTGGAAACTTCCCCTTCGAAGCTAAAAGGAGTAGGTAGTTTGGGCAGATTTGTTTCAGCTTTCTCAGACATAACCTTTTCTATGTTCTTAATTTGCTGACTTTGGCTTGGGACTTCTTTTGATACAGTCAACTTTGGGGTTTCTGTAGAGGTACTAGGAATATCTGAGCTAATACTTGTCTGAATGGCCTTACCTTTGTTTTGGTCAGTCTTTTGGGCCCTAATTTTGCTATTATCCATGGTCTCATTTAGGATTTTATCAGAGATTTTGGTATGGTCAGGGCTATTCTTTTTGGAATGGTTTTGGTTTGCTTCTAAGATTATATTGCTGGTGAGCTTCTATAATGGCATTCTGAAAATCTATGGCAGGGTCATCAAGATCTTCATAGTTGGTCTCATCTTGATCAGGCGAAAAGAAGGCTTTTTCTTCTTCTGTGAGGTACACCTCACTCTCATTATCGGATCCTATGAGGTTTAGATGACTTTCATCAAGAGGTTCTATATCCCTATCATCCTCTTCTACATAGTTTTCATTGAATGGTGGCCTGATCTGTTGGTCATTATCCCTTGGTCTATTTTGGGGCTGCTCCCTCCTAAAGTTTTGGTTTCGGTTTCTGATTGGAGGGTTTGGTTGGTTGTCCCTAGCAGGAGCTTTTTCATTGATCTTTTCCCACATTTTAGCCATGGATTTGACTAAGTCATCTATTCTGGGATCTAGGGAAGGTGATGAAGTGGAGACCTCATCTCTATATGTGACTTTTCTTTCTGATCTAGTTCTAGCTCTTTTTTTAGCTAAGTTGGCATCTGCTTTTATAGCTATTTGTTGCATTTCCTCCAAGGTAGGGGGATCCTTATCTCTCAGATGATATGTCATGTCCGGATCAAAACCCTCGGGAAATTTCGCCAAAGCTAAACCAAGTGGAGGTTTGAAATGAGGTGGGAGGGAGTTATATACACTGTTGAACCTAGTACAGTAAGCTTGGACACTTTCCCCATTTTCCCGTTTTAGATTGTTATATTATGACAGGATTTGAATGGGGTTTCTTCGGATTTCCCACCTATTTCTGAAAACTTGATGTAGTTCTGGGATATCATGGATACTGTTTGGAGCTAAGCTTTTGAACCATGCTTTGGGTTCACCACCAAGACTTTGAGCGAATATTCTCATTCTGACAGTCTCGTCTTGTACCTCTAGGTATTCATAAGCATCAGTCATTCTACTTATATGCTGTTGAGGTGTGGTGGTGTCTTCTCCGGTAAAGTGTGGGATTTTGTCTTGATATTTGTTTGGGAGAGGAGCTAAAGGTGGTGGCAACACCAAAGGTGCGTACCAGGCCGCCATGACTGGAGCTAATGGATGATGTACAAGATGAGGGCTAGTAGGCTGAAATGAAGTGGTTTGAACAGTGGTGGTTTGACCAGGTGTGGCGGATGAACTTGGACTATTGATCTGGTTTTGAGCAGATCTGGGATGATAGGAGCCAAACTAATAAAGAAGCTGGAAATCAGGAGGAGTGGTAGGTGAAGCTTCTCTACTAGGACTCTGTGGTGTGTCTAGGGGTTCAAGATCGTCAAAGTCTATCTTACTATATGATTTTCTTCTGGGAAGAGTTTGTGATGACTCTAGTTCCAAAGGTGAATCTAGTAGGATAGTGCGATGTTTAGGTACAGATCTTGTTCTACGGGTGAATCTACCAGAAGTTAGATGATCAGTTTCGGAAGCTTGCCACAAAATCTTCTCTGGGTCATCTACTATGATAGGGGGATTTGGGTCTGGATGGGATCTGGTGTTGATTCTTCGTGAAGCCAGATTTTAGATCCAGAGTTTAGAGAGAGTGGTATTGGTGAATGTTCTGGATGAATGGTTTTTCTAAAGTTTTACTAAGGTGAAGGATGGTCAAAGTAACAGGATGGATTAGTGGAGTCGCCAGGTGAAAAATGGGTTGTTCTTATGAAGATAGCTATGGTCCACCAACAATAACTATTCTGAGAATGTTTTTTGGATTTTCTGAGTTTTATGTGCAGCCTATGGTTTGTTAAAGTATCCTAGACTTGTTTCAACACTTTGCTAGGGTGATGAGAACAAAAAGAGTTTACTCTAAATGGATCTATGGACTGCTTTCTTGTTTATGATACCTAAAGGACCAAAGAGTCTATAAGAGTTTGCTGGACTATTATGTACTCAGTGTCCCACCATCTCTCGCTATGTTAGTGAGCGATGGGATAGGTTTATCGGATAGTAGCCTAGAGTTTTGAAAAGTAGTAAGGCTTACTAGAAGTTTAGTGGAGTCGCCAGGTGGATTTTCAGTTTGTTTTGAGGTATACTTGTATGGTCCACCACCAATATTGTCAAAGCCAATCTAAGGGAGTGTTTTTGGGGTTTTTTGAGTTTTATGTGCCTACAAGGTTTGGAAGAGATTTCTATAACTGACTCATCATTTTTCTAAGATGGTGAAAGAGCTATTTTCTACTCTTCAAACAATCTCTAAGTTTACTAAGCTTGATTGAGACTTCGGGAGTTACTAAGTTGTACTTAGATTGCCACTAACTCGGAAGGTCCTACTGTGAGTGTCACTATGTTAGTGAGCAGTGGGATAAGTCAATCAGATAGTATTCTTAAAGGCTTCTAAAGATGAGGGAAACTAAGCTTTTAATCACTCAGTGTCCCACCGTGATCGCCATTATGTTAGAGTGCGGTGGGATAAGTCAGCAAGCTAATATTCTCAAAAAGTCTTTAAAGATGAGGGAAACTAAGTTTTTTAATCACTCAGAGTCCCACCGTGATCGCCATTATGTTAGAGTGGCGATGAGGTGGCTAAAGGCGGGTATTCTTGAAAATAAGGGACTTATAGAGTTCTAAGGTGTCCTTAGATTGTCACTAACTCAAAGTCCCACCGTGATCGCCATTATGTTAGTGTGGCGATGAGGTGGCTAAAGGCGGGTATTCTTGAAAATAAGGGACTTATAGAGTTCTAAGGTGTCCTTAGATTGCCACTAACTCAAAGTCCCACCGTGATCGCCATTATGTTAGGGTCCCGTGATTTGGCCGATTGGCTAGCCAAATGACGATGTAACATCAAACCAAGCTTTGGAGCCCAAGGACCTAGCCTTCCTGGACTCAGAGAGGGCTCTCTCTATATGTGTAAAAGATGTCGGTGTGTTTACTTGCGGTGTTCTGATATTAGGCTAGTTATGAAGTGTGTTTTTAGTTTTTTAGTTTTTAAGTTTGTGAGGGATAAAACTGATCAAATACATAAACTGGATAACAAGATGTAGATAAATTGGGCTATGGGGTCAAACAGGTCAAGGAAGCTATGAGGTGATGATGTAAGGCTGCTGTAGGGCCGATTTGATTCACGGTAGAAGGGATATTTGGGCAAAATGGATTAAATGGACAACAAGTTTGTGAAAGACAAGGGATTTCAAGTGTAACTAGTTGATAGCAGACATAAACATGTTATAGCAAGCCATTAATCATGCTAAGTGTAACTATGAGCTAATTAATACACAGAAATCAAACATTCCAGCCATACATAGAGGTATAAGACCCTCTAACTTCGGGAAAAGGCTATCAGACTTTGGGGAAAACACATAAGACAAACTAAAAACTAATGAACTATGCCGGAACGCCTAAACATAGTCTCTAAGTCATTGGGCACTTTGACAAACAAGCTTTCATAGTTTTAGGCAAAGGGCTAGATCGGGACTAGGCCTCCTTGGTTCAACAAGATGATCAACAAATCAGTCAAAGAGAAAGTTTTATGGACAGAACTATGGGTAGCTGATAGGTAGGTAGGGAAAACCATACATCCTACTCAACATACATAGAACTTATGAATAAAACTTAGCAAACAATACCTTAAGTTACTAAAGAGCAACGAAGAATTCTTTAAAGTATAACTAAGGAAGAAGAAAACATCAAGCTATGAAGATTCAGTGATTTTGAGGTGCTCCATGGGCATATCTCAAAATCAAATCTTTACCGATCTATAGCAAGAAATATGTATTATGAATGAAAACTAGAAGACAAAACATATCAAGAGACACTATACCATTCTACCATGTCAAGGAATCCATCAACAATCCTTCATCATTCCTCAAAAGCATCCAAGAGGCACTCAAAAATCATAACTCAAGTGTATTCTTCAAAGCTCATATGAAAAATGTATTAATTCTTCTCTCAAGTTCAACCTCCGATTTACAATGAGAACCATGGAATAAATAGGCTTGAGGGAGGAAAACCCTCATGGAGCAACTAGCTATCCCACGTCAAGTCAAAATATCTAACTCTGTCTCGAGGCTTTGCAAAGCCCAAGGCACAAAATATCCCACAAAATATCTAAAAAAACTCACAAACGGAAATTATATTGACTTTACATCATTTCCCAATGATAAAAATATTTAATGCACATTTAAAAAGCGTATTTTTGAGTTCAAAATTACAAAAATACTTCATATTTATGCCCTCGAAAAAGTTCCCCCTCGACTTGCCGATGCAATAGGCAACCTTCCCGATGTCGAAAATGAGTTCATGAGGGCTTGCTGGAAATCTTCCGTGTCTACTTTCCCGCGCAACTGGAACCAACTCAATCCAAGGTCCGTGTCATCCCAAATCGTACTCCGTGTGAAAAAACCTGCAAAAAAATAAAGCATCGCTGATATGGCGGGCAAATGCAAAATGAGGGTGTTTTTCGCCAATTTGAGGGGGCGAATGATCTTCAAATGCCCGAAAATCGCTGGAGACCTACTCATGGAATTATGGCATCCATCGGTATCATTCTCTTTCCCTTTGAAGACTCATCAAACTGAAATGGCGGGATGAAGTGAGTTTTTGGCCAAAAACCCAAAAAATGCCAAAAAAAAAGTTGCTGAAATGAAGTTCAAAATTGGCATGCATGACCCTCAAGGTCCATAGAAACATGCTCCAAAGATGAGGCCAAAATATCAAGGGCTGATATGCTTTTCCTCTTCCGTGCTAGGCGCTTCCCCTTCAACTTCTTCACTCTCCTTGTGCTACCTTTAATTTTCGCCCCTCGGCAACCCGATTTAGCTCGAAAGCAAGAGTCCTTCTTTTCTTTGTAGCTCAAGATCCCCTCGTTCGCCCTCTCGAGCTTCTGTTTCCGCATGTCGTTAGCTCTCTCGCTTCGCGTTTCTTTGTTTTCCCACCCCCCGCCTGGCGAGGGCGTTGAGAAAGCTTCTAAATGAGGCCGGTTCTTCCGCTCTCGTTTCTCCGGCTCTTCTAAGCCCGATGGTTCTAGGCCTCTTCCGCCTAGGCCGGTATTCCTCCTCTTCATCATCAAACTCGCCAATGAGCTCTTCAATTCTTACTTGCGCCTTTTCCGCCTCTTTCTTATACTTGATTGCCCCCTCGCCTCATGAACAGGGCCGCATGAAACTTCATCTGCTTGTTTTCAACCTCCAAGAAGTAATAGAAATTCCTCGCCCTTTGAAGGTCTTCGTAACACCTCAATTTGCCCCTCTTTGTGAATGAGGAGGTTTTCAAGGAGGCGGGCCTCGTTATCACCGTCATCGCTTCTGGATAGGGATGACAAACAATTTACCTCCATGCTTGGCACTTTCTCCAACCATGCTTTTGCCCCTTTATGTCAACTGGCGCTTTTCCTCCTTGGCAAGCTAGCAGGCTCCTTGGGCAATTTCTTGCTAGGAATGGCCTTGGTCACCGTTTGGATGGCAGCCTTAGCTTGCCGTTCCTCATCAATGTTTTGTCCAATTTGTGTTTCAAGAGGTGTTTCAATTTCTTGCCCAACTTGCCGTGCTTCACTTCAACTGCGTCCGTCGTCCCTCAACATCCAAATGTCAAGCCATCAATGTGTACCCGTGGCCGTTCTTCTACTTTGTACCGCCGCTCCTTCATCATCCGCCCGCCGCCGGCCTTCATCTTGTATCTCTGCCGCCGTTCCTTCCCCCGAAACCGCCGTTGTTCCTCAACCTCTAGCCGGCCGCTCGTCACCGCTCTAGCCGCCGGGGGCCGTTCACCGCTTCTCCTCCTCCCCCGTGGTTCACTCGCCCTCTCTCCTTCTCCTCGTTGACTTGTCGCTCAAAGGGTCGGGCTTTTGAGTTTTTAGGGGTAGGCCTACTAGACAAAGCGGTGCACCGGGCGATGACAGTCGAGTAGGGAGACACATGAACAGGAGGGACATGGTGTAACCGAATGGCTAATGAATGAATCCTATGAAACCCCTTTCTTCTCCACTCGGTGTAAGAAGATAATCTTGATCAAGGAATGATGAAAAAGAGAAGGGATTTGCCGAGGTGGAGCCTTCTTTTGGACACGTAGAAGCCATTTTCTCTATGCTTTTGGACAAAAAGTATGAAGGTTTAGTTGCCTCGCTTCGGTAAAATGCATCAACAAGCGGACATGATAGTACAAATTCTATGAACCTCCCTTCACAAGTGAAATATCCTCCCATAATGGCTTTCTATCACGGAAAAGCAATCGTCAAGAAGATAGGAAAAAGTGGAAAATAGCAAGATGGTTTCCCATGTCTGTGCTTGATGAAAGGCTTATAATCCTCTAGATCAAGATGAACTTGTTTAAACCACTTTTCACCATGATACGGGATCTGGTAGCCTTGGATACATACCTGGAGAAATTTTGAAGTCAAGACCCGCCAATGGAAGTGTTTGTCCTTGAATCTCAAAGCGCACAAATGTGTTAGTGGCGAAAACTCTTGACTTCTTCTATCCTTCCGCAGAATCAAGACAACTTACCATGGAAATTGAAAAGCATGTATGGGTGAGCACGATTTCTTTCTATGGAGATAGGCCTACATCTCTTATGTGACCGCTCCCCGTGATCTTGCTTCGAGGCATTCTCGACTTGAACAAGTTTAAAAGAGTGGCAAATCGCCGTCACTATATGAAAAATGTTCGGATTGAAATTCAGTCACTAGACTGCTTGGAGCCGCATTAGACAATGTGGTTAGGATGGGGATTGCAACAATGTTTCTTTGAATAAACCACCTCTCGCACTCCTTAAAAAACAACCCTTTCAACTCGGGATGCACTCTACCTGTGCAAACTTTTAATATGGTACCATGTGTAAAGATGAGACAAACTCCTTGTCAATTTCCGTATATAGTGTTAAGTAATCATTCCTCCCCCGTGAATTTGTTAGAGGCAAACCAACACTTGCATTTGTGTCTCTAAAACAAACTCAAATTTTAAAACCCTCGTCTCTCGTGTCTTCTTTGAAAAATATCATAGTCGACTGTACCTCTTCAAGATGATACAATGTAGTGAAAAGAAAAGTGCACTCATGTTAGGTAAAATCAATGCACAAAAGCTTTAGGAAAACACACCCTTTATTTGTGAATTCAAAAGATCAACCACCACATCTCAACTTCTCCACCAAAGTTAAATTCAATCATCAACAACCCTTCCGCCCTTCTTTGTCCTATTTCACCTTTGGAAAATCTCTCACAACACATTCATGAGGGAATAATACAATGAAAGAAAGGAAATCGTTTAAAAGAGCAGCTGAAAATGCCAAAATTATCGCTTTTCAAGTCTAAGATGCCAACAATACACCTAGCTCTTAGCTCAAGGAGGCTTTCGACCATTAAAAACCTGCCCTGCATAAATGTTCCCACTTTCCACTCGTTTGCATATGTGAAATCAACCCTTAGTCTTTGGTGGGACAACAATACACACGCTTTGGGAGCAAAATCGAAGGCAGTTTTTAGAAGACTCGTAAAGCTTTTAGACAAGAGACAGATGAGTTTTCTTTAAAACAATAAATGGTCCCTTATGAATGCAGCTCCTCTGGTGATATTAAGGAAACCTCTCGTTAGGATGAATAGTACCTTGCCAAATAGGTTTTGAAATAACATTGTGCTACCAATCAACAACTTTTCCGTAGCCTCGAGGTGTTTTTTTTGAATACTAAGAAATGTATGAGAAATACCTTTAAGATTGATGAATGTCTTCGTGGCAGGTCGAGTAGCATCGTGGAACCCTTTAAAACTTGCGCGCACTCTTTTGACACTGCACCGTCGCGCACAGCCCCCGCCTGCCCGCCCGTTCGGTGGTCGGGTGGTTCGCATGTGCGCGTCGCGCCAACAAAGGAGACCCCGTGTAAATGCTGGCCCAGGCGCGCGCGCAAAACGCAGCGCGTCGCTCGCCCCCTCAAATGAGCAAGAAAAACTTCACTTGCTCAAAAACGTTTTGATACTTGAAGACCGCGGGAGCTCGAAGTTTTGAATTTTGAAAATGACCTCTTACTCTCCTTATTCCACTCTCTTAAAACATTTTCAATGGCTACCTTTCATCGTTTATTTGAAATACAATAAAGAACTCACGGCTGGCTTTCGAACACAACGAAGTCTTTTTTAAAATGTGTTGGCATTTCGCTTTGAGAGTTAATGTCTTCATTTTCTTTCTTAATTTCTTTATCACCGCAGTGGTCAAAATTATTTTACCCTATTTGGACTTGATCTGAGAAAATCTCACCCTTTCCATAGAATTTCCTCTTTTGCCTATACCATTTATGATATCTCTCGCTTTTCTAAATGATGCAAAACCGTGTTTGTTATCAAGCTATTTTTTAAATGGGAAAGTTGACAGCTCATCAAACTTCTGCTTTGCCCATTCATGAAGTTATATACCTATTCACCCTCAACGACCAAGATAAGCTTGTAAAACAGAAAATGGTGGATTCTTTGATGCAATTGGGCCACTTACTATTTCGAATGCTGTTTTGACCCCTTTTTTGTAAGAGAGACATTCCAAAACCTCAACTCTGCCCCCGTTTTGACACTTTAGGTGAAATGTTAACAAAAGAAAAGTCATTCAAAACTCTGTCAAAAGGCATTTGAAAGCCGTTTTATCACTTAACAGTGTGAGATCGCCCGTGCCCTTCCAACTAGTTTAACAATCTCTCGCTCTTAGGTGATTTATAGACTTCCCTCCGGACCGTAAGTGCTATCCTTTGGCTATTTCCTTCATATCATAATTTTCCGTTTTCTTGAAAAGCACCCCTTTGGACTTTTGGCATGTGATATTAGTTTGTTGTCGATCTTTTTCCCTTATGCAATCGCTTCCCTTTGGTATCAATGGCATATATATATTCAACATTTTCCTTTCCACTATAGGTACAAACACGTATTAGCCTTTTTTTGAATAGAAAACCAATACCTTTGCATCATAAACACTACTTATCTGTGGTAATGGCTTTCTTGCCGACTTTTCTGTCCTTTCTCTCGCACTTTTAGACCAACCGCTGAAGAACTGCAATGGCTTTGGCCATCTCGCTCATATATGGAGGAGGCTCTTCATCGTGTAAGGTATCCGAAGGTTTTTTGACAACCTCCGTTTGACACAGCTCTTTTCCGGATGATGGTAAGTGAACCTCTTGAAAAACATCAATATTAGCATCTCTTCGTGCCATCACCGTGTTTCTCAAAAGAAAACCCTTAGCCAAAGTAACACCGTTTCCCCCGCACCGTTCTGCGGGTGACCGAGATATTTATCTTTTGGCTTGGTCATCTCATGAGCCGTATTACTTGACAAATAACCTTTGTGACTATGAAGGTCGTTGCTTTTGAAACCAAGAACTTTTCCTCCCCGCTCGTGTAATGGCATTTTGTCAAAGATTCACTCCATTTGGATCTGTGGACAAACAAAGCTTCTTATGATTGGAATGTTGATCGATGATGTGCCTTTCTTAAAGTTCAATAATTCACATGACTTGAAAGTTTCGTATGACCTCCTTATCGACCACCTTTTCCTTTGAGCTAGCATATTTCTCAACTCTACTCATGTTATGATCATCACATTCATAAAACCCTGAGTTTTTGCTCATTGAAAACAACAGCGTGCAAACTCGGGACTTTGCAATCTTCTAAGTCAATACCGGCCCGCGCCCTCTCGCTTATGGATGAAGGAGGCGCCTAACCCTCTCGCTTGTAAATGAAGGAGTGTTCGGGGCCTTGACAATTTACCGTCACTTTGCCGAGACAAGGTGACCCTTTTTCATCATGGATTTTTGCGTCGTGGAAAGAGTCAGTAAGGTCCCTATGAGTGACTTTGTTTTATAAAATTTTCATCTTCGTGCTCATAATACATTTAGGAAGCACTTATTCCTCTAACCGTAGATCAAGCATTTAATACCGAGATGAAGTTATATTTCCCTACTTTGTAGAAACCATAGAACACCGTGAAAAACCTAATAGTCACTTTGAGATTGGGGCTTATGCTACGAGATCTAGGGGATATGAGTGGCGCGCACTTAGGGCCGTTTGTCAATTTCATTTGCAAAGTAAGAGGTCACCATGGTATAATCATGGTGTATGGAGGCTTTTTTGCTTTTTGATGATTGCCAAGGGTGAAATGTCTTAAAGCGCCACTTCCTAACATAGGGGATACTTTGAACCGTATGTGGATTTGCCTTTTTTAAAGCTTCATGGGCAGACCAATAAGGTCAAGCCAGATAGGATTGTGACCATGAGGTTCTCGATTTCATCAAAAGAATTTAATATGTAGAAGGGCGTAAAAAAAGTTTTGGGAGGGTTTTCTGGATGCATATATTGACATATGAAATCGCTTTCTAGAAAACCCACTCGTAGATATATTTATCACTAACATGTAAAAAATACCGATGGCTAACACACCTCATCTCTTCTTTCTTCACAAAATCCCGATGAAACTTTAAAGTAATAGATTCTCGTGTTTTATAAACATATTATTTCGAGTTTCTCTCTCTCCATGAATTCCTCTAAACTTAAAAGTGATAGATTTTTCGTTTCTCAACATATCACTTCAAGTTTCCTTTACAGCTTCTTCTTTTCATTTCATTTGGATATCAACAATTTATGGCATTGTGAAGGCTTTCATTATATCATATTATTGAGTGTATTAAATAATTTGATTCCAAAGGTGTTAGCTGAGGCCATTTGATATTATAATTGTGACATACATTTACAAAATGTCTTAAGCACCGATTCCTTACCACATAACCAAGGGATTGCTTTCTTGAGATACAACAAGAACCATGGCCCCCAAAGGAATATCTATGCTTCTTGTCCCAAATTTCCCCTACTACCCCCGACTAAGACATGAACTTGGACAGGCATGCTCTTTTCACCGTAACCCCAACGGTCTCTTTTGGAAGGTGTTCTCCACAATGTAGTGGGGGTTTAATCCACATATTACCATTCGAGACTCCAAACCATATATGCTCGGGGAAAGTACTCATTCCGTAGCCCCGGGAATTCTTTGCTGGGCTCGTATGACATCTAGTAGCAGCCCGTACTAGTCTATAAACGCTTCTTCATTTATTTATTTGCTGCTAGGATCCCCCGAGACTCTCCACAATGTGTACCTAAGGGCCAATGGTTGATCTTCGCTATCTCCGCAAGTGGTCATTTCGGCGGACACCACTTCCACATGGCTAATTCCATTATCATATACCCATCAATAAATCTGTGGCCCCTTTGAAGTTGTCTTCGCTAGACTCGAAGATTTCTTGTAGCAGATCGTACACCAATTGAGTTTCGTGCTCCTTTCACGCAATGCTCCACAACTAAAACAGATCCAAAGTGTGCACTCCCCTTTGGTATAGTGCCTTATAGGCTTCTACCACCAAATAGCATGAAAATTCTGCATTGGTGCGTTGATGAGGTATATCTTCTCCCTTTCCCTCCTCTCGGGTGTCATACTTTTGTATTTGTCTGCTTCTCCCACCTTCTTTTCAGCTCTCGAGGCAGTCTAAGGTCGTTGTTATATCACTCTCTTGCTGATAAATCAATGAGCCCGTGGATGTCCTTTGCATGAATTTTGATCTCATTTCCGACCCATAGAGAACTTTTATGAATCTTATTGATTAATATCTTGGTGCACCGCATGATCAAGCCCGTGTGCCAAGTACCGGTAATCTCCTCGATGAAGGATTTTCGACCTCTAAATTCCCTTGAAATCTCGGGTGGACCGAGGCTCTTTTCTGCCACCCTCCTTAACACAATTATCAATATAAACCTACCTTTTTAGCAATGGAAACTAAAATGAATCCGTGTACTCGTATATATTAGCGTCACATTGTCATAGCCTTCCTTCCTATCAATGGCTCCAACTTTTAAATTCTATAATCAGTCACTCGACTATTGACACTGCTGTCTTCGTCATGTTGTTTCTTCTATAGTGTACCACTGCGATGGTGGTTTGCACCTTTGAAGCTCCGATGGAATTCCTATGGCTGACCATTACAACGCTTTCATTCTCTCCTAATTCTTTGTTTCTCGTGCACTCGATTTTTTACTTTCTCCATGCAAGTATTAAGCAGGAGTATTGGCACGATGGGAGTTGATGCGACCGGATAACTAATTTTTTTCTCTTAGGTTCCCTCCACAACTACGATCGTGGGTGGTTACCTTGATGAGGTGGAATTTGACTCGCCGACGGTGGTCTTGGAAATTGCGATGTGATGGCTAATTATTATGGAATTAATGTGGAAACTTTAATACTAAGATGTTTTTAATTATGGAAAATATTTTTTAATTTTGGCTAACACTACTCGAATGACACCTAAATGATGGCTAATTACATTTAATGATGGTTGACATTGGTTTTTTGACATACGACACTCCCTTTAATTAACGTTGTGGTGTGGTCCTCATGCCACAATAGTAGGCGATGGAATACTCGCAACACATACATTATTCACGGTGATATAATCGTATATGCGAAAAATGTATCATCTACCCTATAGATGTCTTCCTGTGAGATATTTCTGACTATCTAACCTACAACTCCTCTTGGGTGTGAGAGCTTTTATTGTAAAAAAATTTAAATTGATCATTCATGGAAGGGCTTCCGTGCGTGTTCCATTCACCCAACCAAAAGATCACTCATCCAACCGTGTGAGCTTTATAGCACTTGAATCCTGCATTTCTATGACATAAAACGACCCCATCTAGTGCATTTGAAGCTTCCTAGAAACTTCGAAAACTTGTTGTCATAGAGTAGTACTTGACCACCAATTTTTAATGTCTTTTTCTTAATATGGCGATCATGCCAAGATTTTTGTCGTCGCTTTCGAGTCGATTGGTGGAAGTCCGCGAGGAATCTTGATTCTTCCAACAACTCCTAGAGTTCTTGGAGACGCTCGTGATCGAATCTTCCTCGACATCCGAGTTTTTGTAGAAATAAATATGTTGGGAAAAATAAATTTCCGTTGGTACACCGCTTCCTTCCCATACACTGCCACTGAATGGCGTCTCGATTGTGAAGTCACTTCACCGTGGTCCTATATGCCCCTAATGTAGTCGAAATTCTCTATCCTAATCATCCCGATTTGCACTACAAATTTTTGTTAGACCTTTTCTAGATTTTGTTAAATGCCTCTACAAGCCCATTTTCTTGTGGGTGATACATACCGATTATGATGTCAGATTATGCACTTTTGCAAAGAACGATTGACTATGGCATTGATGAAATGTGTGCCTCGATCACTTGGCAAAATACCTCTTGGAAAACCAAATTTTGTAATGATGTTTTCTAAAGTCGAACTCGTCGTTGTATTTACCGTAGAGTCCTTTAATGGTGTTGCCTTAGCCCACTTGGTCAGATATTTAGTGGCATTTATTATACACCTTGCCTAAAGGAATGGTAAGTAACCGTCATAGGTCCTATAAAGTCAAGTGCCCATTTATCAAATTCATCTACCGGCTTAACAAAGGTAATGGTAAATCCTCATCCCTGTGTGAAGGTTTTCTTCTGTTTATTCATTATATGTCACACTAATTATTGCTCTTTTAGCATCCTTGTGCACTGATAGGCCACCATAATCCCGCTTAGCTATTTTTGTATTGCGGCATTTCTCCAACATGTCCTCCCGCAACTCCATTGTACCCCTACTGAATATCCGGTATTTCATGGTCACAACACACACCTTCGTAGTACCTCGGTCTTAGTCCTGTATTGTATAATTGGCCTACAATAAGATGGTAATTAGCTTCTAACGACCAAGTGTTTCCTTTGTACCGTTGTGTATTCTTCTGGCACTTTCCCCGGCTGCCAAAAAATGTTGCTATTTGCTCCAAGAACAATGGATAGCCTCCATGCAAAATACAACCACATTTGGTAGCCGATTGCCGACCGACCTCCATTATCTCCCGATTCCGTCCGGATAAATGATCGGGTCCTGCATTCAATCTCCTCGGCTTCACTATAACTTCTCGAATGTGAACTCTTGAACAAGAATAACCATATGTGACATTCTCGCTCTAAGATCAAGTCAGAAGTACTCAAATACTTATTGTCATGATGGTAAAAATTTTGAAGGAGCCTCGAGCAAGTAGTGGCAGAACTTTCAGAGGGAGTAAACCATCGCGAGAGCTTCCTTTCCGTGGTTGTAAATCTCGGTTAATAGTTTCCAACTTGAAAAATATACCGGATGGTCTACATTTGTTTCCTTGGTTGCACTAGTGCGACCCCCCAACACAATTCCGAGTGTCATTATGTATGGAACTACTTTTTTCCAATTGGGGTATACGACAGGTGAACCGCATAGTTTTTCTTTTAGTGCGTCCAACTTTGTATTACAATACTCTGGTCCACATAAAATGTTCCGTTTTAGCAGTTTTCCAATGGGGCCGTGATGCGGGAATATTTTCGGATAAATCTTCCGTAGTAGCCCGTATGACCTAACAACAAAGACCTCGCTTACTTAACATTCTCTCGGAGGGTACATAGGCTAACAATTACTGGGAACCTTGGTATGGTCCACATACTCCTCTTACGTACCATGTGGCCCAAAAATGTTCCAAAGCTGACTGTGAATATGCACTTCTTTATGTTTATCGAGCCCGGAGTCGCTTGCACCGATCAAACACTATACGAAGCATAATTGTATGTTTCTTCAATAAAAATGTATACGGTTAAGTCATCCATGTAAACCCATGTAAAACCGCGTTGTTTGTATTCCCTAAGTGTTTCTAAGGACTATTCTTGAGAAAATCACAGTGCATTCTTCAATCCAAAAGGCATCACATGACAAGCATAGGAACCACATTTGATGGTGAATGAGGTTTTCCTTTTTTTCCTCCTCCACTATCCCGATTTGGTGATACCTGTGAGAAACTCCTATGTGAAATAATAGGCCTCGTCTACATTATCTAACACTTCATCACTAAATGGTGTCGGAAAACTCGTCGTGCACACATGTGTTATTCAAAATCCGGTAGTCTACACACACTCTTATCTTTGAATTTTTCCTTATTGTTCTATATGACTATAGGACTCGACCCATCTCATTTCCATCAAAATATTAGCCTTGCATCCAACATTTTTTCTATCTCCTTTCTTCATTTTTTATTTTTACTCGGGGGTTTAACCGATATGACCCGTGCTTCACCGCTTGGCATCTAGTTTCAACATTATGCACATCTCCCCCAAGTTCTTTTTATTCCCTTCTGGCCGTTTACGGAGGGAAATATTGATGGCTCATAAGCAGATCAAATATCTCTTTTGTCATTTCTTCATCCTAATAGTCTCTAATGGAAGATAATTTGGGTTTCCTCTACACTCGATATATGTTTTTTGATCTTAGCAGGTAGTAGGTGCACCCTCCGAAGTAGGCTTATCCTCGATTTTCCGCTTCCCCTTCCTTTTTTCAATCACTGATGTCTCAGTTTTCCATATTGTCATCCTCCACATCCCGGTCTACGGACGACAAGTTACCGTCTCTGGTGGCTTCATAAAGGTATCTTCCCTAAATATGGTTGTTCTATAGTCTCATGTGTCCCTGATAATATAACTTTTATGGCTCTGCTGCATTTGTTAGTGGCTGATTGTCTTCCGGGAAGGCAAACTTCATAAAACCTATCCGTCAATAATCCTGAAGAGCTCTTTTTTTCTCTTTTTCTTTCCGTAAGATACCATGCTTCGCGAGATGGTGTCCAAGTGAGTGCACAAATTTATGCACCCAAAAGGATTTGGGATGGTTCCCAAGTTCACACTCCGTTCTTTTCAAAAGATTTTATATTGGGATCAGAAGTTCCCCCGTATGTTTCCTTTGTCATGGTCCCGCCTCGACGCTGGAATCATTTTCAAGGCCTTCACCACCTATTCCAAAATGTGAAGGGAAGTTGTGGTGGCTTCCACACTACCTCGAGGTTTATTGCAAATGCCACATTCATTAGAGGAACTTTATGCCCTCCGTACGCATTCGACTTTATTGATTAAAGTATCGATGTCGTGCTAGTAAGGGTAGGGGTAACCTCTTACCTTTGTCCCGATCCAAGAGTCCGCAAATAGTAGCACACCTTTCCGGTGTTGAATTCGTACCCATCCTTATCGCTGGGCCATCCCATGCGACTCGAACCCCACATCGAGCCTGACGCATCCGTCATTATTGTCCCCTCGATCGTCTAATATAGTCTTCTTCTTTTTCCACTATCATATGATAGTGTTGGTCTTAGATGCTATTTTACATCCTCTTTAGTGTCGACGATCTCTATGTACTAAGGCCCCGCGATATGGATCTAATGGCTAAACCAATCAATTCTCCATCCTTGAATATCATTATCTATTTCTTTAAGTCGATGAATATGTAGTTCTCAAATGTCACTAATGCCCAAAAATATGGATACGTGTCTTTATCACCCATTATATCAATTACTTTGAAATTAGTATAAGTCTTTACCATCGCCACCTCCACTTCAACATATTCAAATATTCCCACTCGGCACAATACAATTCTAATTTTCCATTCCGTAAATCGTATGGGGGAAAATGCCAACTTAGGCTTACCGAGCGCTTCCTAGGTTTTTCTTGGTAGTATTTACATTTAAACTACCTCCCAACATCGTGTCCCTTATTTGGAACCCCACAACTTGTGCATTTATTCGAATTCATTCCCGGTCCGTCTCTTGTTTCTTTTCACTCTTCTCACATGCCTTTTTGGAATTATTAGCTGATTGGGATTAATGTCTATTCTCCTCCCACTACCATCATGTGTCTCCGTTTCATCCATTCCAATATTTGTACATCATTTACAATGATCAGAAATAGTCCGAACCATCTTCTATCGGCATACCCGTTGTTGTCAATCCTAGAGACAACCTTGAGGCTAGAAAGACTGCGTTTAGGACATCTTATATAGAAAGGAGCATATGATATAACAAATATAGTTATCGAAAATTATCTTCGTCATTTCAAATTTAACAGAAAGTTCAATATAAATGGAACCAAAAATTTCGGCTGCATCAGCGTAATGAAAGGAACACTCGTAGAGGCAAGATGCGAATTCTCAATATAAATGCATCGACAATTCAAAGGAAACTTTCTATAAGGAGGGATAGATTCTAAAAATGCTTTACAGAGATAAAAAATCGACGGAATTTGATGTGTATGGAAAATAGAAAGAATACTAACCACTAATGAGATGAAATCCCATAAACATATCTAAACATGAGATGGGCTTATGATAATAAGAATCCACATATGTCTATTGCTTTTAAAAATAATATCCATAGCACTTAGTATAGAGGAGCGGGATGAAGTAAATGAAACAACATATCATGATCGAGCCATATTTAAAGCGCTGGATGTGTTTGGCATAAGTATCAATGGTGATAAATTCATACTGTAACCAAGAGCCACTCGCATTCCAGAGCATGATACAAGAGAAATGGAAATAGTGAAATGTATAGCTAAACTATATTCTCCATAAGGCAGAGTTACAAACTATAAAACACTAAGACTACGTAATCCTCATTAAAGATAAAAATCCTTCTCACTGAAATCAACTAAGCCTTTCACATTTTGCATAAAGTCAACAAAATGCATACAAAAAAACTTTCACAACAATTTCTTCGTAAAATATGGAACTCGTTTTTCTTTAGTTGTCGCTATATGGAAGCCTCGTAAACATGAGCGAGAAGATATTTTTGGGAAAAATATCTTCTCACGTGGTAATCATTAGAGGTCTCCATCAAAATACAACTAAAATTCATGATATGAGGGGAATAGGGCATCTCATCAATTACAATTAGGCTCACGACCGTTTTAAACAAAATATTAAATAACAGCTTATGACAAGGTAATGCGGGAGGAATGAATTCCACTCGAAATTTGAAAGTAACAAACTAAAAATGAAAGTAAAGGCCACTAGGACGAATCATGAATTGGACAATGTCACCACGAGATGGAGTCGAGGCGGCTACGACACAGTTACAGAGAGGAATCAATTTACCGATGTATGGGAAGTGAGGCTTCTTCGTCCGTAGATCTTTATGATTTTCTTTTAATTCTAATTTAATTTTGAGGATTGGTCTGATAATCAATCTTAGCTGAAATCCCCAAATTGTCTTCAATCTTCGTTTCTCGTGTCTTCGACACCGATACCTTTTTAACGTGATCCCGTGTGTCTTTTTGATGTGCACAAGGTTGTGGCTCACAAGGAATCAATGCCTATGAAGCATCGACGAGACGTGGAGTTTGAACTCGATAATGATCGTAACACATTAGAAGTGGTGGGATCCCTAGTATGATCTGGGGTGATTAGGAATGAACCGTCGGATCCCGAGAGATCAATGGTTGCGATCTAATTGCGTCGGGAGAAAGAAATTAACTCGATGAAGAAAATATGAATGAACAGTGCTGAGGCAATGAGGACCGTTGATTTAACTGATGGATGGTCATGAATGGATCGATGGATCACAATTGGGGAAGGCAGCTAGTGACACATTTAGGAACTCTAGATGTGATGGCACATTGAGCGCTACCGTCCGTTCGGAACAAGATCGACTCGTGACTAATCTGCGGGGGAGACTGGACGGGGGTAAAGGAGTAAGGGAGCGGGATAAATAAGGGCCGGTCAGATCAAAGGGAAATCGACGATGGAGATTACACCTGAGGATCACACCGGAATGCGTTGTGCGGCACACTTTAAAGGCCGCAGATTACGATTGGTGCGGTGGTGCGATAGGCCGCATCCATTGATGAGATCGATGGCTGATATGGGGCCCGCAGGGGAAAGGATCGGGGCGATGGGTGTGAGCGGGACACAAGCAGTTGCCATCGGATCTAGCAAGATCGATGGTCGAGATTGCGGTAGAGTGATTTTATAGCGAACTCATCGCATCGTAACAAACGTGTTAACAAAAAGGACCATGCCAAAGTGAGAGCCTTGAGCTACATAAGTGCCTGGGCCTTAAGTGTTTGCATCAGACACGGGCATATGAAGGGGAAGTGATTAAGGGGGCCGCTAAAAGGGCTTATGCCTTATAGTGCAGAATAAGTGTTTTAAAGTCAAAAAGAGGGTATCCATGTTTTTAAAAGGGTTTCAAGGAGGGGAAAAGGGATTTTTAGACCAACAAAGGGTATTTGTAAGGTTTAAAAGGATATTTAGTGATTTTGAAGGGTAAGAAGGGAATTAGAAGGGGAGACAGGGATGAAATGAGGTTTAAAAGGTGTGAAATGGGGGGATGAAAATAGAGGTTTAAAAAAATGACTAATGTTAACCATATGATTAAAAAATGACTAATGTTAACCATATGATCAACATTGGCTCCACCTCGGGGATGGAACATTCATCCTCGGGGTACAAGAACTTCATAGACCACTTAATCTTCGTGTGGACAATTCACTTTCGGGAAGACTTTTTATTTTTTCTTCATGATTCATCACGACACACACACATCATTCGAACAAAAAATGAAAACATAAAATCAATGTACAAGTATGGTACATACGGCTCTCTCACTCTGAATTAGAACTGAAGTAAGGTTTGAGGAACCGACCATTTATTGTGGGCATCGAGCAAGTCTCCCTATAAATTTTCCAACCTCGAAAGTGTTGTTTCTTTATTCCATGATTTTAAAAGGGCTAAACGTAGTGGCCTATCTCTTACCTAAGCTCTTCGCCTCTGTCATCCTCGATTGAGCACTACATCCCAAACTTGCAAAATCTCCGTCCTCGGGCATGCCATAAAAAAAGGTCCTTCATCTTCTCGATATTTAGTTAGCCTCCGACTCTACTCCGATTTCGTGTTCTTCTAACTCCCACCAACCGATTTATTCTCCTCGGTCACATCATCGGGTTCTTCTTGAATTTCTTTCCATGAATCGGGCTACCGTGTAGTTAACCGTATAGGAATAACACGTTGCTCTCCGTACATACTAATTCATACTTGGGACTTTGGTTTCTTCTCGGCTGGGTAATCCTATTGGCCCACAGAGCGAATTTCAACTGGAATCCCAATTTTTCTCGATTTTTGTTGATAGCTCCTTCAATGCTCACTGTGGTTTGACGAAGACTCGCGACCGTTTCTCAGGGCCATAGAGTGACCCAGTGCAATGTTATACTAAAGTGTGGTTGAAAAAAATTTCAAATTTAAAGGCCGTGCATTGTCTATTACCATTCTGTGGCAGCCAAATTCGGATATGATATTTTCTTCCATAATTTCATTACCACAAGATCTAATGTGATCCCTTGCGTGTGTATGAAGCCCACCCATCTCTAGAAATAATCAGGCGCTAATATCCACTTATGCCGACCACTTGATGGAGGATGTATTTCACCGATAAAGTCAATTCCCCATTGCCGGAATGGTTCATCCACGTGAACAGGATCATGGGCAGCGTGTCAACTTCCGTTTCAACAAAACTCCTTGACAATTTCTCACAAGCTCTAACTTAGGCAAACACATCTCCAAAGAGTTTGGGCCAAGAAACTAGCCTTCAGGATTTTTGTAAGCGTATTCTCCAACTATAAAGGACTCCCACAGATTCCTTCATGCGAAATCTAGCCATTATACTCTCTACCTCGTCTCCCTTCCGTGAGACACAGGAGTGTGATGTCGAAGGGATTCCCGCCCGCATAACCGACCATTTGCAACAACATACTTCCGTGATCTCAACTTTTCTGTTTTGTATTTAGGGGCTTTATCACATCTAGGAGGGCAGCCAGGTATGAAGATATTCCACTATCTTTGTACCAATGTGCCGAGATGTACTTCATATGTGTCTTCCGAGTAGCTATCTCTACTCCCTATTGCTCTTCTTCTTCCTCGACTCCTCATTTGCTATCATAGACATATTTATACCATAGCTCCGACGCTGAATCAATAAGATTTTGGCTAGCCCTTGTCCTCGATCGCCTTGGCAGGGTACTGTCAGCTCATAATTTTGCATTTTGGCAATCCATTTCCCTCTTTTTCCTTCGCTTATCTCCTTGGATAAGAATATCTTACAATGCCGTAGGCACAAACGCGTGATATGGGATTGAAAGAAATACATGCGAAATGCTTTAAGAGACTTCACCGTGTTGTTATACCGCTTTTCTAATATGTTATATTTCAGCCCCCGCATCACGAAGCACTCCGACCGAAGAAAGCGATGGGCTGCTTCATACCTTCTTCATTTTTCTGCAATAAAAACTCCTACCATCAGAGTGAGAGGTATTATAAATGAAAATTTCATGAAAGGCTTGGCATAGTCTGGTCCAACTAGCACATGGGCTTCAAATAAAGCATTTTTTATCCGGAAAAGGCTCTCTCGTGATTCCCGGGGACCACTTTACCTCATTATTTTTCTTCACAAAGATGTCGATTGTATGTCTAACTATCTCAAGATAGTTAGGGATAAACCCCCTCGCAAGTTAATGCGCCCTAGAACACCCGCACCTCTCCTTTTATTTCCGGGAAGAAATGCCATTTATAAATTTACTCTCTAGGATCTATTTTTACCCCATCTTTGGTTACAATATGTCCCAAAAAGCTTACCCTAATGCAAAGAATGACTTCGTGATCGAGAGAGAGACTATACTCGCACTTCTCGAAAGTTCTATGCAAGTGTTCAATGTGCTTGGCATCATCTTTTGAGAACACAAAAGGATATCATCCATACTACCACAAACTTATCTTGGTCCCCAACAAAGGAAAATGTCCATGGCCCTTTGAAAAGTGGCCTCGCGTTAATCAACCCAAAAAGGCATCCTAGCATACATAAACGTACCCTAAGGAGTGGTAGCGCTCTCTTTTTTGATCTTCTCGGGTAGTATAGCCACATGATTGTAACCAGAGAAACCATCCATCATCGACAGACCGAGAAGTCTTACCACTTTCTCTCAGGATGCAATCCATCTTGGGCAGGATATCCTTTAAGGATGCTCGGTTTAAATTTCAAAATCCACATAGCTCTCATTTCTTCTTATCTTTTTCCAAAGGACTAGGTTTTCTACCCACTGTATTATCTCAATGGCAATAAATGATTTTATTTTCACGCTTAATTTCTTTCTCAATAGAGGGAAGTAGCAGGGAAATTATCCGTTTCCAAGCTTCGTTTATGTGGCTTCGGATTCCCCTTCAAAGGGGAATTTTCTCGTTGCATGATGCTGATATCGAAGGTTTTTAGGTCCCGATAAGATTCAGCAAACATATCTGCATGACTAGAACAAATTCCGGTAGATCTCTTTATACTCCTTCCGGACTTTTTCTTGGATAACTACAATTTTAGTCGCACGTACTCAAGGTTAAGATCTACCGATTTTCCTCCACAACTTTGTTCCGTTGCAAAGGGGGACATCATTTCGTTAAAACAAATTTTGCTAAGGGCACTAGTCCTTGTTTGTTGTTTGATCTTTTTCCTTTACGCAGAATCGCCCCATTTTGGTATCAATGCATATATATATTCAACATTTTCTCCTTTCCACTATAGGTACAATTTCCTACAGATGTACTCTTTTGAATAGAAAACCAATACCTTTGCATCATAAACACTATCACTTACCCGTGCAATGGCTTCTATTTAATTTCTTTTTTGTGTCCTTTCCTCGCACTTTTGGACTAACCGCTGAAGAACTCCGCAAATGGTTTTCGGGCTGCATTCCCGTCACATATGTGAGGAGGTCATCAAACAAGGTATCCGGGCGTTTTTTGACAACCTTGCTGACACAATTTTCTTCCTGATGTGTGATGGTGCTGAACCTCTTGAAAAACATCAATATTAGCATCTCTTTTCTTGCAAGCATCACCGTGTTTCAGCAAAACCCTAGCCAGCAACACCGTCTCCTCGCACTCGTCGGCGTGACCTATTTATCTTTGGCTTGGTCATCTCATGACATTACTTGACAAATAACCTTTGTGACTATGAAGGCCGTGCTTTTTGAAAAACCAAGAACTTTCCTCCTCCCCGCCTGCAATGGTTTTTGTCGCATCTACTCCATTTCGATCTGTGGACAAACAAAGCTTATGATTGGAATGTTTACCGATGACAGTTCTTTCTAAAGTTCAATAATTCACATGACTTGAAAGTTTCGTATGACCTCCTTTATCGTACCGTACTCCTTTTTCCTTTGAGCTAGCATATTTCAACTCTACTCTCATGTTATGATCATCAATCACATTCATAAAACCCGGAGTTTTTGTTTCATTGTTCAAGAAAGGCAACCGGACTTTTGCAATCTTCTAAGTCACTACCCATTCAGCGCCTCCCGCTATGGATGAAGGAGGCGCCCCTAACCTTCCTTGTAAATGAAGGAGGTTCTCGTGGGCCTTGACAATTTACCGCCTTTACGAGACAAGCAGACCCTTTCTCATCGTGATTTTCATGTCAGAAAGAGCCGTAAGGTCCCGAAGGAGTGATTTTGTTCTTGCGCCCTTCATTCTGTGCTCATAATACATTTAGAAGTTGTGCCTATTCCTCTAACCGTAGAGATCAAGCATTTAATCCCGAGATGAAGTTATATTTCCGCCTTTGTAGAAACCATAGAACACCGTGAAAACCCAATAGTCACCTTGACATCGGGGGTTTATGCGTTGGCCGAGATCTGGGGGATATGAGTGCGCGACTTAGGGTTGTTTGTCAATTTCATTTGCAGCAAGAGGTCACTGCGTGTAGGTCCGTTGCGTATGGAGGCTTTTGGCTGCCACGATTGCCAAGGGTGAAATGTCTTAAAGCGCCACTTCCTAACATAGGGATACTCTTTGAAACAATGTGGATTTGCCTTTGTGTGTCGATAGGTAGACCAATAAGGTCGAAGCCAGATAGGATTGTGACCATGAGGTTCGATTTCGCCTGTGGTGGACCGAATAGTAGAAGTTACGGAAAAAAGTTTTGGGAGGGTTTTCTGGATGACATAAGGAAATCCTCGGGCTTTCAGAAAACTCACTCGTAGATATAGTCATCACTAACATGTAAAAAAATATTCATGGCTAATAGTGGCTCCATTTGGGAGGGCAGCCTGTCAGGAGGTGTCCGTAACTCCGGTGTTTTTGGCTTATGAAGATCTAAAGGCTCTTATCCATTTCCAAGCAAATTTACCCTTTTCTTGATGTTTATGAAAATGGCAAACATGGTTAACATCAATGATACTTCTACTCACCCTACTATCTTTCCTAATATTTTTTTCTACGCATTTGAACTAGTTACCTTTTGACAATGCATATTTTTCTTTTTGCAAAATGAACTTATCTATTTCTACTCTTATATCTCACGGAGTTCCGTATTGGTTGATGAACCTTCATTTCTCTACCTGTAAAACTAGATCGACCGTCAAGATTAAGAAATGATGATTTCATTCTAAATTCACAAATATGAAATTTAAAATGACTTAAACCAGATTAGTTGTATCGTATTTGTCATGAATAAGTGTGATAGAAGACAAGTTTCTGTACACAACAAATATTCGTGAATAAAAGGAAACCAGACAAGCGGCTAAGATGTACAATGTGTTTTTTATCCCTCGCTTCTCTCTTTGGTTTTGTTTTAGGCATGTGAAACTTAATCTCTCCCTAATTTGGGCCTGTGATAAGTCAATTCATACAATGTTGACTATTTTGGCACTCACTAATTATCAGCAAATAAATTTAAACATGCTCGCCTATGATTAGTTGAGCATTAACAAGACATTGGAGCACTAGTAGCGTATTTGGACTTGCTCGCTCGAAAGACCGTTTTTGGAACATGGGGCCTTTGTTCTATCTTTCATTTTGCCTCTTTTCTCGCTTTTTACCCGTTTTTTACTTTTCTATCTTTTACTCGTTTTTGACTTTTCTCTATTTTTTCAATATTTCGAACAATGGTATGTGCCAATGACCGAAAGTGTTTCAACCTCCAAAAATGGAGCTCCCGACAAAAATAGTGCTCAATGTCCTCGCTACCATGTGACCTCCAAAAATTTCGTCCCACTGTGTTCTTGCAAGAAGAAAGCATTGTTTCCACCGACCTGTTTCAAGGATGTAAGGCCTTCCATAAATTTTCAAACTTGCCATGTTTACCTTTTTTGTCTTCTTCTAGAATCCCATTTTAAAACTTCATTCCAATTTGAAAATCATTTTCCTTAGTTCTTCGTCAAACATCCGTTTTATTTTGTCTTGTGCTAATCGAGTCTTCCAGTAAACTTCTTTCTCTAGTTTGTTGTAAATGGATTAGTCCGATTTACTCTCCTTTGCATGTCATTTTCTTCTATTTGGACTTCTTGTAATAGTTTCAATACTCTAACCCCTAAAGATGTTGGGAAAATGGCATCTACAATGGCAACTAGCTTCTGGTAAGGGGACATACCATGGATTTCTTGGAGCAATCTATCAAATTTACAAGGCGTGCACTAGTTTCCTCATGCCATGCTTTTGATTTTGTTCAAGAAGTTTTTTGATGATGTTGATCAGGCTTTTGTTAGAAGACTTGTTGCAACCATTACCTTGAGGGTAATAGGTCATGGAATGCCCTAATGAAATATGATACTTGTGACGAAGTCTATCACATGGAAGAGAAGGCAGTTGCGTTTATCTCAGAATAGAGATTTTCCTTTATTGTACTCAAATCAAGATAGGATATTGGTTTCTAGGAACGTGATGATGACCGAACTGGGCCAAGGTCTCCGGGATGGTATGGCTTTCATCCATTTGGTAAAGTAATCTTCGTGGTCAGGAGGATCCATTTATGTTGAGCGAGGAGGAGGGGTGAATTTCCCCAATGAAATCTAGACCTCATTGTTGGAAGGGTCCTTCAAACTATGATGGGATGTATGTGTTGCAGAAGTTTTTTCTTGCCATCAAAATGACATTTATGGCAGGTCACACTGGGCCAGGAGTATCAGGGAACAAGGTGGGCCAATAATAACCGGCTTCCATGATTTTTTTGCGTAGTTTTCCAAGAGATGACCTCCACATTCCCCTTCATGCATTTCCGTACAATTTTCTCCGCATCGTACTCAAGCAAACATTTAAGCAAAGATACCGTAGGATTTTTCCAATACGGCAGAACTATCTATAATGCAAACTAAAGATTTTTGTTTAAGGAATCTTCGCTTTATTTTTGATAAAGCCTGATGAGCATTCATATGTTAATACATGAAGAATGTCCGCATACCAAGTGTGAATCCAAAAATGTCGATCGATAGGGGGAAGTGTGCACTCTTCCTCGTTCTTCAAGGCATCGACAAAATCGGCATTCAAAGCTTGGAGGTTTGTTTCAGCCATTAGTCTTGCAAGTCCTTGTCCCTTAACTAGTTTGGTAGCAATGGATTTCTAAGTCATACTAGGATGATAGCAATCCACTTTCCCTTTTACTCACTCCGGATCTGCTGAGAATGTCCTTGACAACGTATTAGGACGAAAGCTATGACATGAGAATGCAAGATGCAAACTCTGAAATCCTTAGTGCCTTTACCAATGCGAATGCCTCGTTTCCATGATGTTATATTTCAAGGAGCATCTCTCGTGGATTTGCTAAAAGGCAATGGGTTGCTCTTGCTCACCGGTATTTTTTTGCAACAACACCGAAGCAGTTTGACAAGTGTTCGAGGCAAACGAGAAAATGTAAAAATCTTTGGTGAAGTCGTGGCTTATTAACACCGGTGTTTCTGCTAAAGCTCCTTTGTATCATTCAAAAGATTTTTTGCTTCTATAGTCCATTTAACCCCTAATTTTCTTAACATATTTGTGATCTCTTTTCGTAGAGCTCAAAGGTTTGGGATGAATCTTTCTCAAGAAATTATCTTGTCATAAAGGAACGTAATTCCTATGTTTCCGGGGTGACTTATCTGTAGGATTCCTTCGATTCTTTGGGGGTCTATTTTAATTCCTTCTTCCGAAACAATGTGACCCAGGAGTTTTCCCTTCCCTCAGACCAAAAAGTGCTTGGGGTTTAGGGACAAATCCATACTTTCGCATTTGTCGAAAACTCTTCATGTGCTAGGAAGTTCTCACGTCGTATCGTAACATAATCGTTATATCATACTGGTAAGGCTAAATGTATAGGGAATACCTTCATTGGCCCCCTCCCATATACTAATTCATACGGACTTCCCCGCTGTTTCTCATTGCAATCCCGTTGGCCCAGCGCAGCGAACACTTCCCTGTCCCAATCCTAATTTTTCTCGATTTTTGTTGATAGCTCCTTCAATGCTCACTGTGGTTTGACGAAGACTCGCGACCGTTTCTCAGGGCCATAGAGTGACCCAGTGCAATGTTATACTAAAGTGTGGTTGAAAAAAATTTCAAATTTAAAGGCCGTGCATTGTCTATTACCATTCTGTGGCAGCCAAATTCGGATATGATATTTTCTTCCATAATTTCATTACCACAAGATCTAATGTGATCCCTTGCGTGTGTATGAAGCCCACCCATCTCTAGAAATAATCAGGCGCTAATATCCACTTATGCCGACCACTTGATGGAGGATGTATTTCACCGATAAAGTCAATTCCCCATTGCCGGAATGGTTCATCCACGTGAACAGGATCATGGGCAGCGTGTCAACTTCCGTTTCAACAAAACTCCTTGACAATTTCTCACAAGCTCTAACTTAGGCAAACACATCTCCAAAGAGTTTGGGCCAAGAAACTAGCCTTCAGGATTTTTGTAAGCGTATTCTCCAACTATAAAGGACTCCCACAGATTCCTTCATGCGAAATCTAGCCATTATACTCTCTACCTCGTCTCCCTTCCGTGAGACACAGGAGTGTGATGTCGAAGGGATTCCCGCCCGCATAACCGACCATTTGCAACAACATACTTCCGTGATCTCAACTTTTCTGTTTTGTATTTAGGGGCTTTATCACATCTAGGAGGGCAGCCAGGTATGAAGATATTCCACTATCTTTGTACCAATGTGCCGAGATGTACTTCATATGTGTCTTCCGAGTAGCTATCTCTACTCCCTATTGCTCTTCTTCTTCCTCGACTCCTCATTTGCTATCATAGACATATTTATACCATAGCTCCGACGCTGAATCAATAAGATTTTGGCTAGCCCTTGTCCTCGATCGCCTTGGCAGGGTACTGTCAGCTCATAATTTTGCATTTTGGCAATCCATTTCCCTCTTTTCCTTCGCTTATCTCCTTGGATAAGAATATCTTACAATGCCGTAGGCACAAACGCGTGATATGGGATTGAAAGAAATACATGCGAAATGCTTTAAGAGACTTCACCGTGTTGTTATACCGCTTTTCTAATATGTTATATTTCAGCCCCCGCATCACGAAGCACTCCGACCGAAGAAAGCGATGGGCTGCTTCATACCTTCTTCATTTTTCTGCAATAAAACTCCTACCATCAGAGTGAGAGGTATTATAAATGAAAATTTCATGAAAGGCTTGGCATAGTCTGGTCCAACTAGCACATGGGCTTCAAATAAAGCATTTTTTATCCGGAAAAGGCTCTCTCGTGATTCCCGGGGACCACTTTACCTCATTATTTTTCTTCACAAAGATGTCGATTGTATGTCTAACTATCTCAAGATAGTTAGGGATAAACCCCCTCGCAAGTTAATGCGCCCTAGAACACCCGCACCTCTCCTTTTATTTCCGGGAAGAAATGCCATTTATAAATTTACTCTCTAGGATCTATTTTTACCCCATCTTTGGTTACAATATGTCCCAAAAGCTTACCCTAATGCAAAGAATGACTTCGTGATCGAGAGAGAGACTATACTCGCACTTCTCGAAAGTTCTATGCAAGTGTTCAATGTGCTTGGCATCATCTTTTGAGAACACAAAAGGATATCATCCATACTACCACAAACTTATCTTGGTCCCCAACAAAGGAAAATGTCCATGGCCCTTTGAAAAGTGGCCTCGCGTTAATCAACCCAAAAAGGCATCCTAGCATACATAAACGTACCCTAAGGAGTGGTAGCGCTCTCTTTTTTGATCTTCTCGGGTAGTATAGCCACATGATTGTAACCAGAGAAACCATCCATCATCGACAGACCGAGAAGTCTTACCACTTTCTCTCAGGATGCAATCCATCTTGGGCAGGATATCCTTTAAGGATGCTCGGTTTAAATTTCAAAATCCACATAGCTCTCATTTCTTCTTATCTTTTTCCAAAGGACTAGGTTTTCTACCCACTGTATTATCTCAATGGCAATAAATGATTTTATTTTCACGCTTAATTTCTTTCTCAATAGAGGGAAGTAGCAGGGAAATTATCCGTTTCCAAGCTTCGTTTATGTGGCTTCGGATTCCCCCTTCAAAGGGGAATTTTCTCGTTGCATGATGCTGATATCGAAGGTTTTTAGGTCCCGATAAGATTCAGCAAACATATCTGCATGACTAGAACAAATTCCGGTAGATCTCTTTATACTCCTTCCGGACTTTTCTTGGATAACTACAATTTTAGTCGCACGTACTCAAGGTTAAGATCTACCGATTTTCCTCCACAACTTTGTTCCGTTGCAAAGGGGGACATCATTTCGTTAAAACAAATTTTGCTAAGGGCACACTAGTCCTCGGGGTATAATGTTGCCTTTTAGTTGTAGAAATTCTAGTTTTCAAATAATCTTTCTTCCCATTTATTTTCAATATCCTTGTTCTTTCTTCTTCACAAGCATCAATCTCCATGTTGGAGAATTCCCCTACTATTTCTAGGAATCTTTTTCACTTGTTTTTCATCCTCAAACACCCGCCAATGTTTGATGTTATCTCTGGGATTGATGGTTGATAACGTACCTCAATTTCATATCTCAAGAGAGGTTTATGTGATCTAAAGGTATTGGTAGCCAACGGTAGGAGTCTGGGTTTTATCCTATTCTCGCTTTCCTCAAGAAATGAATATTGTACTGCCAAGAAAAAAAATTCTCCAACGCCGCATCCCAAACTTTGTTCTATAAGTCTCTCAAATACTTAGATGTTTGGGTTTTGAGACCATTCTTTCACTTGTCTAACCACCAGCCTCGACCTCCTAACCTTTAAAACTGTATGTCTGTACTCATGGTCATTCGTAACCCTACCGTAAGTGCTTCATACTCGACCACATTATTAGTGGCTTCATACTCTAATGAAAGATAATGGGACCATCATTCCGTAAGAGAAATCAATAATACCTGTACCGATTGATTTCTCCGGAGCTGCTCCATCAAATGAAGTGTCTAGATTCCGTTCGTGTCTTCTTGGAACGTTCTTACCATCCGAAAAATAATGGTTCATGAGAGTAATCTTGATCTTCTTCCAAGATAAAACATGAGAAATATCCCTCCTTCACTATAAATTAGAGAATTAATCGGAAGAATGTGGGCCTTGGTGACCATCTTGAAAAATCTAGTTTCCTGGTGACAACTCTTCTCCCCGGCCACCAAAAACTGGATAGTAGCATAGGTCGTCCAACTTGATTGACCCACAAATTTTAGTCCCCAGGATTTTACAAAGAATATTTGGCGAGTCGATGTCGCCACCACGATGTCCATCACCACACTTTTTGCCGGATTTAGCCACCTGACCACCAAATCCTTGAATATACCGAGGCATTTAACTTCCTTGAATCAAATGAATAGAGGTCCTTGTATGGACGGGTGATTTTTTAACCCTAGTTGTTCCATGACCGATAGGGGAAGAAGGGTGGGAGGCTTCGAATCTAACATAGCTATGCAACAACAGTCATGAATTATTAAGGACACATAAAAATGGGAGTAGAGGCATCTAATTCCTCGAAAGATGTGGGCCAAATAAGCACCATGGGTATTTCTTCGAAGGTTCGACTATCTCGAATATGGTTACTTCTAGAAGTGATAAGATGACCCGAGACCGAGTGTGTCGTTTGTACCCGGTCAAGGGAACCGGGATTGACCTTCTTAAGTCTTTGTGTCCTGGGCTAAGGGATGACTTATCTAATAATACCTTCTTTTTCACTCTTTCCGGATAAGGGTTTGACTTGCTTTGTGATCGACTTGACATTAGGGAGTAGCCACTTGTGAAGATGGGAAGGAATTGATGAATGCATCAGAAAGATTCATTAAGAGGTCTTTACCTTTGTTTTAGTGTCCCTCCTGATCCTTGTCCTTTCCTCGAGAAGATGCCGCCCTCGCAGGGTCTTCCTCCTCAATCCCGAGCAGTTCTCTTTCCTATAAGATCTGGAGGTGGTTTATGTCTTCGGTCAATTGTGCTTGCATGAAATCGACAACCGTTTGCAATAGTCATCGATCTCAAGATCTTGCTTTCATTAGCTTTTTCTTCCACATGTGATGGAATCTCTACTTCATCACTTCTCAGAGGGGACATTCAACTTCCTAATTTGCTTGGAAAAAGCAAGGTATGCCTCCCCTTGCTCAGGCAGTTCCTGGACCATCACCCGACCTTCCAAGTACGTAGAGGGTGGGCATCTAATCTTGTTGTTCTTTTCGTTCCCTTTGCGCATCTCTGCAAGGTTGGTTTTTGTACCGAGGGCTGTAACCCTTATTTGGAGCATTCGGGAAATTTGGATGATGAATTTCGGGCCTCTAGTTCAAGTTTGACCAATGCATTTGAAAGATTCTTAATCATTTTGTTCATTTCAACTCGTCATTAGTCGAGTCTCTATCTTGGCTAGGAGGTAGATACCTCCTCTTTGCCCTCCTTTCTTCTAGTATCTTGTTCAGATTTTCCCTTTGATTTACCAATGGAAGGTAAAATTTTCCTCCAACTCTAGTGTGTTCCACAGCATCATCCAGGTGGAAGATTTTCTTTCTCTCGCAGAGAAACCAAATTTCTAAGTCAAAGCCGTCACACTTTAGCAATAGTTTGATGAGGTTTTATCACAGAAGGCTCAAATACAACTTTGTTAAATATCTTCGATAACTCGATACCCTTTCATTATGTATTTTCTGAGTGTTAGGTCCCAAGAAGAGCCAATGTCCATGATCTTTCTTCTCTCCCCATTTTATGAGAAAAGGTATCTTCCATTCCCTCCCAAGTGGTGATGGAAACTGCCCCTAATGTCTTAAACCATTTTCTAGCTTCGCCATCAAGAGATTGCAAGGTAATAAAATGCCTTAAGACTACATCTAGATGCTCCACATTAAATTTCTCTCGCAAAAAAGTGACAAGACCTCAAGATGTTTTTTGAGCTTCAATCTCATTTTCCATTGAATCGGCAGACATTCTATATCCTATATATCATTCAACACTTGAGGTAATGCCGTGGGGAATACTATTCAACAAGAAGCTAGGACATTGGCCATTGGAGGAGGTGGAGGTAGTGCAAGGGTTTGATGTGTAAAAAGGAGGAGGAGGAGGTGGAAGTGAAGTATGAATGACAATAGAATGGATGGGACAACAACCAAGGTGTTGACGGAACAATGGCCGTGAATAGTAGATACTTGGTGATTTCCTTGACCTCTTTGACTTCGTGAGTAGGGTGAAAGGGGTAGTATGTTACCCCTTGACTCACTTCATCTTTAATCCCTGGACACCTGCAGGACTATCCTGGTAGTACCGGTATCTTCCTAATAAAGGAAGCTGTGCCCCAGATGCTGCTGCAGCACAGTGCTTGCATTTTGCATTTATATGGATTGCAGTTGTTTTTCAACTCCTTCTATGTAGGATATTCTCTGGGCCGATATATGTGTCTTTGGCCGAGACGATTCGACTTCGGTGTGGCTTACGAGGAGCCAGGACTACTGCAGAATTTATCCGATAAATGAATGTGGAGTCACCAAGGTGAGGGATTCACAACCTCAAATACGTGCTCACCTATTTGAAGAGTGAAGGTTTGCCAGGCCTGTGGATTCAACTTCTCTCAACTTTGATTCCCCCGCAACGACGCCAAAATGATGTTGTCAATCCTAGAGACAACCTTGAGTTGTGAAAGACTCAGTGCCTAGGACATCTGTAGGCATGGAGTATATGATATAAAGGTATACGTAAAAGGCTCTTGGCTATTTCAAATTTAACAAAGAAAGTTCAATATAAATGGAACTGCATTCTCATAGACTCAAGATAATGAAAGGAACACTGCAGAGGCAAGATGTGAATTCTCAATATAAATGCATCGATAATCTCAGCGTATTTCATAAGGAGGGCTGGATTTCAAAATGACGATGAGATAAAACTGTGGCCGAAATTTGTCGTAAAGTGGAAATAGAAAGAATACTAACCACTAATGAGAGATGAAATCCAAACATATCTAAACATGAGATGGGCTTATGATAATAAGAATCCACACATGTCTATTGCTTTTTAAAAATAACATCCCATAGCACTCCTAGTATAGAGGAAGCGTGGATGAAGGAAATGAAACAACATATAATGACTCGAGCCTATATTTAAAGCGCTAGGATGCTTGTATACATCATTGGTATAATTGTATACTATAACCAAGTGAGCCACTCGCATTCCAAGAGCGTGATACAAGAGAAATGGAAGCAGAAATGTACAACTAAACTATATCACATAAGGCGCAGTGCTGTGGATTATAAAACACCAAGACCAAACTCTCATTGAAGATGTTCCTTCACCGAGACCCAACGGTTTCACATTTGTATTAAAGCTTCAAATAAATGCATACAAAAAACTTTCACAACAATTTTTTGAAAATCTCTGAACCCGTTTCTTTAGTTGCTGCTATAGAAGCTTCCTCAACATGATAAAGATATTTTTGGGAAAAATATCTTCCTCACGTGGCCAAACGTTAGAGGTCTCCATCAAAAATAACCAAAATTCATGATGAGGAATAGGCATCTCATCATTTACAAGCTAGGCTCACGACCGTTTTAAACAAAAACATTAACTTATAGTTTCTACGAAGGTAATGCTATAGTGGTGAATTCCACTAAATTTGAAAGTAACAAACTAAATGAAAGTAAAAGGCCACTAGGCCGAATCATGAATTGACAATGTTCACTGACAGATGGAGTCGAGTGGCAAATAACATAGGCTGGCAAAGAGGAATCAATTTGCCTCTAATGTATGTGGGTGGAGGCTTTCCACCCGTAGATCTTGAAAATTTTCTTTAATTCTGATTTAATTTGGAGGATTGGGCTTTGATAATCAATTCAGCCGAAATTCCCAAATTGTCTTCAATCTTCTCGTTTTCACAAGGTGTCTTCGACACTCACTTTAACATGATCCCGTGTCTTGTTGAGCGGGTAAGTCTGAGGTCACAAGCACGAACAATGCCATGAAGCACTTCAACGAGACGTGATTTGAACCCCGATAATGATTGTGGCCACGTTAGAAGTGGTGGGATCCCTAGCATGATGGGGGCGCATTAGGAAATGAACCATCTGGATCTCGAGAGATCAATGGTTGCGATCCAATCGCATCGGAGCAAAGCGAGCTTTCTAATTTGGATTAGAAACAGAACAGTAGCGATGCAAGTAGGACCATTGATTTAACTTGGATGGACGGTCATGATTGGATCGCTGATCACAATTGTAGTTGTGCTTGGTGACACATTTAAGAACTTGCGAATGGCGATGCACGATTGAGCGCCAGCCGTCTGATTTGGAACAAGATCGACGGTGGAGACTTAATCGGCTGAGAGACGGACGAGGGGTAAAGAAGTGGAGCGGGAGAAATAAAGGCCGTCGAATAAAAGGGAAATCGACGGCAGAGATTACAATCAGAGGATCGCAATCGGGGAGTGCGGTGTGTGACAGACTTTAAAGGTCGTTGACAAGGGACATTGGTGCGGTGGAAAGGAGAAGCCGTCATATCCATTGATAGATCGACTAAGATATGCACCGAGGGTGAAAGGATCAAAAGTGATGGGCACGAGGACAAGCGTCATCTTCGATCTTAAAAGATCGACTTCCCGTCAAGATTGCGAGGCACGGTAGAACAACTCATCGCATCGGAACAAATGTGTTAACAAAAGGAATTGCGCTAAAGTGAGAGCCTGATGAGTGATAGCACCGGGTCAAGTGTTTGGTCTCAAAGGCATATGGAGGGGAAGTGATTAAGGTGGCCGGCCAAAAGCGGCTTATGCCTTATATGTGGGACAGTGTTGAAATGCAGAGGGTATTCAAGGCTTTTAAAAGGGGTTTCGATAGAGTGGAAAAGGGATTTAGACCAGCAAAGGGTATTTGTAAGGTTTGGTAAAGGAGATTTGGGTGATGCTAAGGGTAAGAAGGGATCAGAAGGGAGACAAGGGATGAAAACAGGTTTAAAAGGTGTGAAATGGTGGACAACAGAGGTTTAAAAAAATGACGAAATTGTTAACCATATGATCAACACCTGTCATTGTAGCCTTTCCTACCTCCTTCACTAGATGTATCTTCTGTAGGTCTCCATGGGTCCCTAATTTTGAAAACTTCTCCACCGCTTCTCTGAAGTACTATTTCTGCTATTCAAAGTCATAGGGTTTCTTTGGTGATTTTGATTAGATCAATTTTCAATGGTTCCATTTCTCTTGCATCTTCTCCCGTCTTCTTTCCTCCTCTGGTTATTATGGCCACACTTGGTAAAGGCTGTGCTTCAGATAATCTTAGATCTACATTGAACAAATTAGCGCCCCGCTGCCTGTTTCTTTCTTCCCATATTTTTATTAATTCGAGACAATATTCCATGGCATGTGCGTTTACTCTACACTGAGAGCACCATGGCCTTCTTGGTAACAGTCATTCCCTTGCGACATGGCCCTCTTGATCACAATTGTACCATCTCAGGGGCCCTCTTCCCCCTATCCCACCCCCTCTCATTTATGGTCCTCCTCGTCCTCGTGGAGCCTAGTTTACCTTGTAAGAGGTTCAGTCCAATCTATCGGCTAGTGCATCCAAAGCTTGGAATTGCTCTGTGTGATGGGTTGTCGAGGCACAAAACTCATAGTAGAAATTGTTGGGGATGTTTGAATACTTATGAAATATGGGACACAGTCGCGGGGGGTGGCAGAATCCTTTGCAGATCTCGCAATATTCGTTTGAATTTGGGGTATACTAGTTCAGAAAGACATGGAAATGTGGTTGCCCATGGTACAGTCCCTGCGTATTTACTTGAAAGACTCCTCCCACTAGCGGGGTCTTGCGGTCCTGTTGATGATGTTCCAATGGTGACGCACAACCTAGGACACTCAAAGACTAAATGTCCTTCTAGAAAGAAATGTGTGCACCATACATTGGGTCGTGCTGGCCGTGTCTATTGCATATCCTTGAGTTTCTCTATTAGAATTGAAATATGGTGTTTTAGTCCCAATATGGAAGGTTTCTGGGTGGTTACCCTTCACCTAAATTCTTGCGGGTATTCGACCATTGCTTCGATTTTCATTGCCTATTCCAATGCATCTTGGAGTGTATCAATATTATGTTGTGTTAATGGCATCCTAGTAAGAGGTAGAAGGACCTTGATGAACCAGTCATGTTGATGATTCAGATCTATAAGGTAAGTCAGTTTCCTGATTTCATCCTTAAATCTTCTCATTAAATCCCAAGAGGTCTCTCATTCCCTTTGCTTAATCTCCCATAACTCTAATAGCCCTTGTTGGTTAGTCTGCGGAAATTTAAACTCTTGCACAAATTATCTTTTAACGTCATCTACGACTGGATTTTGGTGCACCTCAGACCATTTGATGAATCACCGTAGTGCTCTTTTCCTGAGCGTAGTTTGGAATTCAATTAGCTTAACAACATCTGGCATGTGGCGAGCTCTCTAGATTTCTTCAAATAGATACCAGTGCTATTCTTCATCATCATTCCCTTTCCCTGAGAACTCAAGATATCTGGTAAATGACCCTACCATTTATGTCTCTGTAGGTGGAACTAGCACAAATCCTCTAGTTCCTGGTTGAGAGATTCCTCTGCTAGTGCTACTGCTAATGTTTACTTGCACTGTAGACTGAATACTATGTAGTTTTATTGACCTTCGCAACTTTATCAAAAATTTATCAGGTGGGTGATAGAGTACCAGGGGAAGGTTAGGACAAATGCTACTTGGAATTTGGGGAATAAGATTACCTTGTATTGTGGCCGCCAGTATTTATTGAAACAATCGTTCCATCGCAACGTGAAACTTAGAATTTGAATCATTCTCGGGGCTTATGTCATCCTCTCCATTGGAAATATTTCCCTTCTCCTCTCGGGATGGGCTCCTATGGACATGTATAAATTCTCGGGCGGACCCCTGTTGAAAATGCAGCAAGATGATGGAGCTTAGTGAAATGAAGTCGCCTTCACTAAGTGGGCCCGCAGGCAAATTCTGGCGCAAAATCTATTTTTAGACTATGTCTATTTTTAGACATATGGAGCATGGTTCGGGGATTCCAGTTTGAGATTCTTGGAGCATTGGTCATGTTGGTAAGAATATATGAGACTCTATTTTTTAGGTCGAAGAGGTCGAAGGCTATTTTTAGACTGCCTCTCCTAAAATAGGGAAGTCAAATATTATTTACCCTTAATAATATTTGGACTCTAAACAGCAGTTTACTCTCTTGGAGCACTTCAATTCGAGCTACAGAAGTGGCTCATGCATCTGACAGAGGAATCACATGGTTCCCAAGGGTTTGATGGCATCATGCATGGTTGACTTCGCTTAGGACTTCTGGGGCAGGTAAGTTTGGTGGAGTTAATGAGACAATTTAGTGGAGTTGTGTTTTGTTTATTTTAGTTGAACTGCTGAGATTAGTTTAACTAGCTAATCAACTAGACGTGAGGAATGAATTAAATATTATTTAATTCATTAATTAGTAACTCATTATTCAACTCAAGAACACATCAGTTCACTAAGGGCAGCATGAGACTGGGCCTAAAGAAGACCAAGAAAGAGTGTAGATGAAAGGGCAGTGGAGTTAGCTAATGTTGGCTTACATCACTTGTGCATGAGATTTGCACCACACTTGGAGGAATTTACCATGATGATCACAACAATAAGCCAAGAAGATTCGAACTTGGATCTCTCATTGAACCAACTTGGATTGCGCAGTAGAGGCAGGCAATTAGTGGATGAGTTTTGAACCTGTGACTTGTTCAAAACTGAGCTAGTTTGTGTGTAACTTTTGGAGACAGTACTGAGTACTTGTGAGGAGTATTGTAATGAGATTGTTACATGTTCTCTTCTATTATAATATACAAAATAGCTGGGGGTTTTTAGCTATAAGATTTCCCCATTACATACTGTGTTAATGTGTATAATGATTTGATGTGTTATCGCTTGTTTTATTTCCGCATGTGTGATGATCTGAGTGGAAGAGATTATGTGTTGCATATAAATTCGAATTGTATGTGATCAGGATAGTCTCGGTGGATAATTAATAATTATTCAGCAAATTTCTACAACCCCTCTATTCCTCTAGGCCCTATATCAGCTCTTCTCTCCACTGTGATCTGTGGTGCCTCTTCTTGTTGGTGTACATCTTTCTTCTACTTCTCGAACTCCCATATTTCCCTCTCCCTCCACTTCTCTGCAATTTGTGCCCTCTGATATGCTCTTAGATCTCTTAACTTGCTAGAACTCCCGGCGCCCATCTTCCTAGTTCCCACTTTTCTCTTTTCATAGAATTTCTCCCTTAAGTACTTCCCCCAGTACTAGGCGTTTAGGCTTCCATAGCAAGAATTTGGAAATCCATTAGTCCCTCGTCCACCATTAGAGCTTTAGTCCACAGAGGAATTTCCTTTAGTAGCTTCCCCCACAACCCAAATTTAAAGATATCTTCTATTTTAGCGAAGGATTGATGAAATTCATTCAAAAATTCCATAATATATCCCTCTACCATAGAATGAACCCAAAAATTTACTACTCGTGTTAGATAATTATCCAGTTTGTGCAATTTTTTCAGATCTACATGCGTCCAACTCTGACGGGATCAACACAATGCTACAGGGGTTGCTTTGACCTGGGGTCTTCACAACCATTTGTAGAGATCCTAAGGAAAATTCCCCCAAAATATTTCATACAATTTGCTTACTGATTCAGAAAACATGAACTGATCTTTTAGATTCCTTTCCTTTTGATGTCAGAGCTTAGCTTGTTGCAATATGAACTGATCTACATGGTTATCCCACCAACTTCGTATTTCCATTTCATAGATCCTTGATACCATGATCTAGTTCTCCAATATATTTTTGGGTCCTAACAACATAACCATTTTTTGGCGAAAGGATGACTTCTGGGCAAGACCCAGGTTTGGGCTCAGAGGCCAACAAGATCCTACTGTATTCTAGGACAATGCCACCATTTTCACCTTGCTCAAGGGAGAGAAAGGAGTTTCACCCGAGGCGTGTCGTGACCTTACTGAGATACGATAACTGGAACCAAAAAATCACAGCAAAGCTAGCCCTCTATGGTCCAATATCAATAATTTATGAGTATGTAGGAAACAAATCTCAATACATAGCATTCAATGAAGGAACTATCACAACAAATACATTAGAGAAAGATATCAATTTTTTTTTAAATAATCCCATAAACATCATACATTGATATTCATTCATTCAATAGACAACTTAGAACCACAAAATGCATCATTGTATATTAATCTTTCATTGCAACACATTACATTCAGAGTCTCTGCAGAGCTCGATTCACAAAAACCCCCCAAAACTAGAACTCCCTGACTCCTTCTTTCTCTTCCTTGCTTATCTATCACTTCTCTCGACACTGGCAGTATTTGCTTCTTTTCCACTCGGCTGACTTGCTGTGCTCCACTGTTACTCCTTCTTTTCCATACTTATCTTTGCTTCTTGGAGTATTTATTTCTGTTTGTTGTTGACTGTTCTTGCCACTTGTGCTGCCACCTGCCCACTAACCCAACGCAACCCGAAATGACTCTCTACCTCTTGCAATGGCTCTATACGACTTGCCTCGTCCGCAACTGATAGTACGCAACTCAAAACCAATTTCATCCTTTATCCAAAAAAAAAGGCCCCAACAACTCTACCAGTGGAAGATACTCTTCCCACCTTCGCTGTGGATGCATCACATACATACTCAACATGTCCTCCAATATCCTGTTGAACCTCTCTGTCTATGCATATGTATGCAGATGATAAGGTGTACCGAAGGCCATCTTTGTGCCCAAACCTGCAAACAACTCCTTTCAAAACTTGGAAGTGAACTTCACATCCTTGTTTGATACAATCTTCTCTAGAACACCATGAAATCTGACCACATCCATGATGAATACTTGTGCTACACCATTCACTGAGTATGTAAACTTCATTGGAATGAAGTGCGCTACCTTCATCAACCTGTCCACCACAACCATGATGGAATCATGCTGTTAATATTTCCTCGGTAAAACTGTGATAAATTCCATGGAAATGACCTCCCATTTCCACTATGGAATCGGAAGCGATTGTAGTATTCCTCCTAGATGTTTACACTCTACCTTGATTTGTTGACAATCCAAGCACCTAGCCACAAAATCTGCTACGTCTCTCTTCAAATTCAACCAATAGTAAAATTTCTTTACTGCTGTAAGCATCTTCTGAAAGCTTGGGTGACCTGAATACGGTTTCACATGAAAACCCATCAAGATCACCTTATTGATTTCACTGCTATCTAGCACATATATACTGTCCCTAAACCTGATCAAGTCATCTTCTATGAGATGATAGGCCACATCCCATGCTTCTATACCTATACCTGTACCTGTACTTGTACCACTACCTATACCTATACTCTACTGCAATATGTGCCTAAGTTCCATATACTTGAAATATTGTTGACTTGCCTGCAAGATCCTATCTTGTAGATCTGTCCCGTAGGAACTCATAATTGCTATATGATTCACCTGTATCCACCTTCTAAGAGCATCTGCAACACTATTCTCCTTACCTTTACTATAATTGATCTCAAATTCGTACTCACTAATCATGGCTAACCATCCAGATTGCTCGATGTTCAGATTCGGTTGGTCAAATAGATACTCTAACACACTGTGATTACTCATCAATACAAATCGTTTGCCTAGAAGATAGTGCCTCCACATCTTCAATGCATGAATGATCACTGCCAACACAATATAATGTGTCAGATATTTCTTCTCGTGCTCATTTAGTTTCCATGACTCATAACATACCACATATCCTTCCTGCATAAGGACTCCACCAAGCCCTCTCTTGCAAGCATTTGTACATACCACAAATTTTTTGTTTGGATATGCGATATTTAACACTGGATCATGTGTCAACAATTGCTTTAACTATTCAAAATTGGATGTACATTCCTATTTACATTCAAACTTCTTTCCTTTCCTTTGCAATGATGTGATGGGATGAGTAATCTACGATAAGTTCCTAATGAACCTTCTACAATAACCTGCTAACTCCATAAATGATCTCACCTCATCCACATTCATAGGAGTTTCCCACTCCATGACAACCCTGATCTTTTCTAGATCCATTGCTATGCCTTTATTGAAGACAACTTGTCCCAATTAGTGCATCTCTATCTGAAATAAACTACATTTTCTAAGCTTAACATACAACTAATGCTCTCTTAGAAATATCAACATTGCTGCTAAATGATCGACATGCTCTTTTTCATTTTTAGAATATACCAATATATCATCAATGAAAACAATAACAAACTTGTCCAAATAAGGATGCAACACACTATTCATCAAGCACATAAAAGTAGTTGGAGCATTAGTCAAACCGAAAGGAACTACACCAAACTCATAATGCCCATACCTAGTTCGGAAAGCTGTCTTGTACATGTCTTCTTCTTTAATGTGTACTTGTGATATCTGGATCTCAAATAAATATTAGAGAACACTATCGCTCCCTTCAACTGATCGAGTAAGTCATCAATCCTCGACAATATATACTTATTATTGATGGTCACATTGTTCAACTGCTTGTAATCAATGCACAACCTGAGAATACCATCCTTCTTCTTCACAAGTAATAATGGTGCACCCCAAGGTGATACACTTGGTGTAATGTATCCATTTTCTAGCATTTCCTTTAACTGCAACTTTGACTCTACCAGCTGTAGTGTGCTCATCTTGTAAGGTGCCTTAGATGTTGGCGCTACCTCAGGTACCAAATCAATATAAAAGTATACTTCCTTGTGAGGTGGAAACTATGATATATCTACGGGGAATACATCCTTAAACTGCTGTAGGAATGGGTACCTTCTTAAGACATCTACATCCTCTACTTCCTTACCTTTGTCACTAGAAATATGCACTGCAAATAGCACACACCCTTTCCTGCAACTATGCTTGGCTTGCATAGATGTAAAAATTATCACTAATGTTGCTTTCTTCTTACCCCGCAAGACTCTTTGATCCCCATTGTCATCCAAGCACTCAATAGCCTTGTCATAACAATCTAACTTGGTCTTGTGAAGATATAGAAAAATACATACCCAAAAGCATACTATATGATCCCAACAACAATACATTCAAATGTGCTGAGGTAGGCATACCATTCAACTCAAATGCATAAGCTCTCACCCAATGGTGAACTATCTTCTTAGTACCTATAGCCAACTACACTAACCAAGACTCTGCATGCACTTCTTTATTCAAACCACACTTATCCACCTAGTTAGGATTAACAGAACTATAATTAGATCTAGGGTCAATCATAATAGAAACAAATTGATCATAAATCTTATTGTCCATCTCAATAATAGATGCCTGGTGATATTCCTACCTGTTATCCATCATTGCATAGATCCTAGGAATAATCTGTCCAACATATCCCACTTTCTATGCCTCCCGAGCACTGTAGATCTATGGTCTACCGCCTCGATGCTATGTACAATTTCTTCTGCAATGATCTCCTCCACAAGTCCAACACCACAAATGCTCCCTATTTTCACTCTTATTCTTCTCCTCAGACCAAAGTCCCTGTCCTCTGCCAGATGTATTAAACTTCTTAGCTGGTGCAACATTCTCTTTGTTACCAGTATCCCGAGGTCTTACTCTCTTCTTGTCCCATTTTCCTTTATTCTTATCATTACCCTTCCAATCTTGCTTAGTCTTTGATCTGCGATTTGATTGCTCATAATTTTTACACCATTTTTTGGTCATCTAACCTGTTACTATTAGATGGACCTAAGTAAACCATGTAAGACCAATTTTACCCTAAGTAAAATTTCTTTCACTATGAAAAATAACTTAGTAAACCACCTTTATTAAGTTGTTTATGGTCTAAACAGGAAACCCCATGAGGAAATATTAAATAAACCCACATTTGTTTTATTTTCCTCAAGGAATAATTAGTTAAACAATAGTTTAATTAATATTCCTGATCATATTTAACCCAAAAAAGGAAAATTAATTAGATAAATTATTATTTATCTTATTATTTTCTGGGAATAATTATTTAAACCTTATTTAAATAACATTCCTTGTTAAATTTGACTAAATCATTCATTAATAATTAAATAAATCATTATTTATTTGATTACTACTCAACCACATCCTTAAAATAATAAATAAATCATTTATTTATTTATTATTTACAAATAAAGGGATTTGACCCAAGTCAAATTTATTTTTCCCTCCAACAAATATAATAAAATATTCCATAAAAGTTGGATCTAGAATTGGTTAATAATATTTTAATTATGCATTAATATCTAGACTAACTCAATATTTTGTTATAAATAGAAGGGATTTTCCATTCACTCACTACCTTTTGTTTCCTAAAGATCACTCTGGATCTATACTTTTGGTCTGACTTTGATCCACCATCATTGTCATATTTTGCTATCATTTTTCTTGTGAGCTCCCTTTGAGTTCCATTTTTGTCTGAGTTTTCTACACCATCAGGAGAGAGGGATTTTAGATACGAAGTGATGAGAACTTACAAGAACCCATCCCATTGAGGAGGACTGGTAACATCCTTCTATGTTCTCCTCCCAGGTGCCATAAATACACAATTCTTTAAACATATTCTTGTCTTGTCTATTGGATGCATGGAGAAACTCTTGTTTTTATTTACTGCTTAATGTATTTTGATGCATAGATCTAGATTTTGCAGCATTTATCTTGGTCGACTAATTGTAGATATAAAGATATTAGTAGCCATCTTTGCTGTTAGGGATGTTTGTTATGCAAAGTTAAAGTGAGCCTTTTTCATACACTTGTGATTAAGATTCATAGCTGGAACTCCTCCAGTTGTGCCCTTCACAAGGGAAAGCTCTACTATCTGCCATGGGCGATGTAGATCCTTTAGATGATCGATTTATCATCTTCGATGCTGATTGGTCAAAACATCCTCCTCTTCCTACTTCCATCACCTTTCAAATCCCAGTCAAGATCCGGAACGCCAACCTTTCCTGGTGTGTCATTGATGAGGGGGCATCCACCTGTGTGATGTTTGCTTCAGTTTGGAAGAAAATCGGATCACCTCAGCTGGCCCCTTCCACAAACACTCTCCGAGCATGGGATGGCCATGCCTCCAAGCCCATTGGCCTATTCCACAATTTCCCTATTACTCTTGCGGGCAAGATTGTTTGCGTTGACGTAGAAGTCATTGACGCCCCTTTAGATTAAAACATTCTATTGGGTCGTAGCTACACCTATGTGATGTCTGCTATACCATATGCGGTTCACCGCAAGATTTCCTTTCCCCATAATGGAAAGATAGTCACCATCGAACAGTTGACATATTACGAACCGAAGTCTCAGACCTCCCTTGAGTCCATCATATATTTGGTGGCCAATAATAAAACTGTCGACCCCTTGACCAGTGTCTCACCCGGAGTCTACAAAGACTTCTCTTTGCTTGGTACATTACCTGGTCTTCCTCCTCTTGTCTCTGATCCCAGCTCATTGAATGTTTGTGTTAGCCCCCTATAAATTCCTTGACAAGCAAGCAAGGGGCTAATCTGTTTTATGAGCCTTCAAGGAATGCATTTCTCTTGAAAACACATCATCCTTAAAGCCTCTTCATGCTCTCTGCCCTTGGTTTATTTCCCTCTGCTGTTCTTGAGTCAATAAGCCTCACTGATGATGATAAACGGTGCTCCTAAAAGCCTTCATTTGCCCCTTGTACCCCTGCAGAATTCTTCATTTCATCCCTTTTCCCCTTTTTCAAAGACTCCTTTTCACCCCAAAATCCCTCCCTTAGTCCTTCTAAAGCAGCCCAAAAACTCCTTTAAACCATACATAATACCCCTGGTTTTCTTTATTTCCCCCTCCTTCCCCTACCGTTACCCTCCCCCGGCCTTGAATTTCACTAAAATGGGCCAAAAAACCATGTTATTCCATACAGTTGGGCTTAGCACATTTCGGCCCTAGCCCCCTCATTCTTTTCCACCACGTGACCCAGCGCCAAGACCAGGCGCCAAGGTGGAAGGCGCTTATCAAAGATTTGTATCGAGCGCATTATCAGCTGTCGATCTATTTAGATCGGACGGTCTTCGCAGTCAGCGCCACGCTGTGGTCCCCCTGCCTTTTCCACCGACCGATCGCATCACAGCTGTCCGATTAGCCTGCAGATCAGCGGTCAATTTTTCACCCGCCCAGTGGTCCCTGCAGCCGCGCTCTATCTAAAATCCACTGGTTTCCATCGCACCGCGTTTGGAGGTGGGGTGGTATTTTCCATTTCACAGCGATTCCATTCATCGCGTGCCACGTGTCCCGAGCACTGTTTGAAAACCGCCCCCCCATCGCGCGTTAAAGTTTGGCGTCTACCCTGGTGCGATATTACTATACACCGTCCGATCTACGATCATCCATCAAATGGTCATCGTGCCACGAAGTTGCGCGGAGGTTAACCAAGGCAACCGTACCCCTAACCCACTGTCCATCGCCCTTCGTCGCATTTTCCACCGTCGATCTCCTCCTGAGATCGGACGGTCCAGATATATATACACGCCCGCAATTGTCCCGGTCCTACCACGTCACCTTTCCACGTGAATGCATGTATTTTTGCCGCATTTTCATTAACCCCTTATATATTTTGTGCAAAGGTCAAAGTCCAATGTTTACATTTAAACCTTTGCCACAGTCCGCCACATTTTGCCATGAAAATTTTCCGCTGTTCGCTGCATTTTCCACCACCAGTCTGCACGACCATTCTCATCATCCCCGCTGCATTCACCCACCCCTTGCATGATTTCTTGACAATTTTTCATGTTTTGCAGGGTTACGGGCAAGCGGAAATCCGCCATGATTCACAGTCTCTGTTACAGGGACAGAGAACGCAGGAAATGACTGTTTTTAGGAGCCGAAATTATGGAGAAAGGCTTGGGAAGGTGCTACGATAGGGTGCGCATTAAAGGGACAGATTCTAAACCCTGTCAGACCTTCCAAAACCATTTAAAGCACAGATTAAACAGTCAGAGGCAAACGTGGAAGCGACAAAGAGTATCAGCGGGAAAACAGAGTGTTTAGGGCCTGTCAGTGAAGATTTTGAGCCCTAATCCAATGATTTGAAGGCATAATATAGATCAAAGAAATCGAGGATCAATCAGAAGGCCCAGCACGCAGAAAACAATACTATCAGGGTTTTCACATCAGTAGAATGTTTTTTCCACAAAGGACAAAGTGCTCATACTGTCTGCGTGATTTTTTTGTGTCCCTGAAGAAATTTCCGCCCTGACAATAGTCCTAAGCAAACAAAGCATTTGTTATGTAGTATGGCAGACTTCACAGTCATTTATTTACCTTTTTTTATTCACAAAAAGTACTACAGCCAAGGTACATCAGAGGCATACCGGAGTAAATGGAAGCCTGGAGAAGACCACTCTTTCACCCAAAGAGTGCCACAGATAAATGCACAGGATTTAAAACTAAAGGGGCTTTGGCCCTCTTTCTTTTCTGAGTTTTAATGCTTCATTTAGTGTTTCACCTACCTCCTCTACTCTCTTCAGCTATAAAATTCAAGAAGGAACTCATTGTAAAGGTTGTTGATAGGTTATCATAGAAATTACAAGTTGTTTCTTTTTGAGACATAGTTTCTGTGTAAAGTTGTAAGATAGGCTGAGGAAGATGTTTTCAGACTGAGTATCCAGCTATTGGCATGCTGTACTTGACTGGTATTGCTTTTTAATATGACAAACACATTTCTTTGGATCCTGATCTAAAGCAGCGGTGATGTTTTCCTATCTCTGTATTTGTTTTTAGCTCGTAGTTCATTTCATTTCATTTCTACTGGCTCGCATCAGAAATCTGGCATAGGATTTACCCTTGTTAGGTACCCTATGTTTCTGCTCTCCTTTCCTTTGATGTTTTCTACTAAATGTGCTATCTAAGGGTTGATTTCAGTTAATTTAACCAGTGTAGTGGATGTCATTGCCTGCTAGCTGATGTATGAATTAAATGAATCTGTTCTTAGATGTTCTTGTTAGGATTTAATTAAATGAATTGGGAACACAAGGAGGTCTAGAACTCTATCTCTATCTCACTAGGATCCTTTTCAATTAATTGAACCTTTCTAAGATCCCTCAAGCTAGAGGTAGAAGCATTGAGAGTTCAAAGTCTCTCTTTGATCTTAGGTCTTTAACTTTGTGTTATAAATCTTTATTGTTTCCTCCTCTCTTACCATTTCATGCCACACTATCATCTTTAAGATCCAATGCTTTAGATGACTAGCCCAACTGAAAGCCTGCACATTGCATAGCAAGTAAACCCTTTCCTAACTCCATTGCCCAATGGTATTGATGTTCCTTGAAATATCTCTCCTTTTCCTAAAATCCTCTTTGCTCGTCCTTGTCTTATATTGAACCCTTCTTTCCTGATTCCCAACAACCAAACAAACAATCAAACAAACAAACCTCGAGCCTTATAACTAGCCTAATATTTTAACCTTTGAACTTCAAAGACATATACCTTTGAAAATGATAGAGAGATCCCTCTCTGGACCCAGGAGGGCTATATCCTGAGGTATGAAAGTGGTTTGATGTTGTCTTATCTTTTGGTATTGTCAACCTTCCCAAAACATGGGAACCCCAACATAATGGCGACTCCACTGGGGAAATTCTGAGTATTTTCCACCTTACTACATCATAAGAGCCTCAAAAAGCCTAGAAACTCTGGTTAGGTTGACAGTTAAACACTCCTATTCACAGATCAACTTCTATATCATTTTTTGTGTTTCTCCCACACTCTTAGACAGAGTCTGGAAAGGGCCAGGTAGCCTCCGGATCTCACACTCTTTCAGAGGTGACATATCTGGTAAACGCCCTCCCAGTCAATCTTTGGTTAGAGTTTGCTGTGTTTAGAAAATACCCTTGGAAAGGGATTATCTCATAAGCACTGTGGTGGACAGTGTACCCCCCAGAAGCATCCTGAACCTTCCACCTGACGACTCCATAATTCCTAAATGATTTAAAGACTCCACTGGTGATCAGTAGGCCTGCTGATTATCTTGGTTCACATTAGACTCCACTGGGATACCAGAGCCCATTAAAACATCAGCCATAATAGAAGTAACAAGTAGGGTCGACCTACTTGGTTAGAAAACAACATTTTGGCTTTAAGAACCATTCACACAAGAGCTTATCCTAACCAAAACCCCCCTGAAATAGTTGATAACCCTGAGAGCATCCCCAAGAGATTTCCTACACCTAAACAATCAACTATTTCCAGCCACATCCATAGAGCTAATTCTGCACCAGAAGATTTTATAGCTCTATCAGACCCACCTTTTGACCTAGGCTCTCAAAACAGTTTACCAAGAACTAGGTCATTCAGTGTCCTAGACCAGCCAGACCTTGAGCTCCCTGGTTCACCAGCTCAAAGTGGTAAACACCTTTGGAATAGACATACCCCTCCATCCACACCCCCTGATATTCACTTCATTCAAAACTTGGGACTTAGTCATCCTACATCTACTCATCAGACTTCTGCTGGTCCTAGTATCCCTGTCATCCATACACCAGCTGCTCAAGCCAACCCCTTACCTCCGCAAAACATCATCATGGTAGCCTGGTATGCACCTTTGGTTTTACCCCAGCCTCTAGTACCCTTACCCAATGATTATCAATCAAAGATCCCACACTTCACTGCAAAAGAGTCTACCATAGCCCAACACCATGTAGATAGGATGGAAGATTCTTTTGACTACATGGAGATAGATGATGATACAATCAAAATGAAAATATTTGCCCAGAGCTTAAGAGGTGATGTGAAGAAATGGTTCAAAGGCCTACCTCCTTATAGTATCCAAGACCTTCCTGCTCTATATCAGACTTTCATAAAAAAATGGGAAGTTAAGGCCAACCCTCTCCAAATCCTAGCATAATACAAGAACCTGAAAAGAAACGTTGGAGAGAGTGTCTAGGACTACTCTACAAGGTTTAACAATGTTTATAACGCCCTTCCACCACACATGAAACCTCCCCAAGGTATGGTTCTAGTGAAATAACCTGAAGGCTTGGATGCTGATATGGCCTACTAGCTTAGGGAGAGGGATTACAACACATTGGAAGACATGCAAGAGGGAGCAGTGAGTGTAGAGGCTAATCTGATTGAGAAGAAAGCAAGATTGAGAGCTGAGAAAAGGGTAACATATAGGGATGACAATGTAGCTTCTACATCTGACCCCAATATTGACCGCATATCCAAGAATGTGGAAAAGCTACAACAAATGATGGAAAAAATGGTTGTCACAGTTAGTAACCAAAACAGAAACCAAAATCATAACCAGAACCAGAACTTTAGAAGAAACAACGCCACTCCCAACAGAAAAAGAGAATCCGATCAGCAAGTTATTCCCCCATTCCAAGAGAACTTTCTTGATGAAGATGAGGGAATCATAGAAGAATCTGAGGGGACCTCAATAAACATGTTTGAAACAGAAGATTCAATCCACAAATGTTCCACAGAAGGAGATCAACCCTCACCCTCGTATTGGGATGAGGAATGGTTAGAATCTGAGGATTATAGGTTAGGATTTGAAAATTCCATGACGCAAGTCAGATAAAAATATGAACTTAGAAGCAAAAAGAGCCTAGACACTTCAAAACCAAAAGCTTCTGAGGTCACCATCAAGAAAAGGCCTGAGAAAACCTCTAAAGTGACTGCTGAAAGCAACAAATCAGCAGCTGGGAGTTCTGGGAAGAACAAAGAAAAAGACAACCAAGACACTGATACACAAGGTAAACCATCTAGCAGCACTAGCACTGCAGTTAGTGCTCCTGATAAAACAATTCCAAACACTGTACATAGCGAGAAACAACCCACTAATTCTACCACCAAGGTGGTGGCTAACAAGACAGAGTTGAACATTCCAAAGAGTCATTCCACTTTGAATTTGGAGAGTGAGATTGCAAAAATTAAAATCTCTGTCCCACTCTCTGAGCTGGCCACTCAGGATGTATATAAAGGCCAAATTTTGAAAGCATTAAATTTAGGTGAGAACAGTGACACTATAAATCTGAGTGATGATCAACCAGCCCTTCTGTTTGGTCCAAAGATAGAAAGAAAGTTTCAGGAAGGGGTAGTGCCCCCTTTTTATATCAATCTTAATATCCATGACAAGATCCTTCAAAATGCAATGCATGATTCTGGGGCATCTCACAACTTAATGCCTAAGGTGGTTATGGAAAAGCTAGGCCTAGAGATAACCCGCCCCTATAAAGATTTATATTCATTTGACTCTAGCAGAGTAAAATTCCTGGGCCTGATCAAAGACTTGTGTGTAAACCTTACCTAGATCCCTGCAAAATGTATGGTCATGGATGTTGTGGTGGCAGATGTGCCACCCAAGTATGGCATGTTATTATCAAGATCATGGGGAGCCAAGCTGCAAGGTACAATGTAGATGGATGGGGCTTATGCCACAATCCCAGTCTTTAGCCAACTTAGAAGACTGTACAGAGAGGCAAAAATGAAATTCCTGGTCAATAGCCCCGAAAAGCCTGAAAATTCACCTTTATACTCTGTACACACAGATCTTGACTCCTTCATCCTTTGCAATGATGAATCTGCGGAGGTGTTAGGATTCAAAAACAGAGATACACACAATGAAACAGACACTATGGACTTTAACATAATGGCTACTTTAGATTCGGGGGAGAAAGACATAGAAAACTTTGAACAGTGCACTGAGACAAAAACTCAGAGTAAATCAGAAATAGAATGCAGTCAATTGATTAGTCACTCTCCGCAAGCTCATACACCACACTAAGAACGAAACAATGATAAACCTGAGAATGAAACCTTATGGGAAATGAATTTCGATGGGTCATGCACCAAGAGAATTGCTGGAGCGGGAGTGTGGATACATAACACAGAGAGTGACTACACAGAGAGCCATGCCTACAACCTGCACTTCAAATGTACAAACAACATTGCAGAGTACGAGGCTCTTATCTTAGGCTTAAACTTGTTGAGAAAATTAGGAGCCCGTAGGATAACTGTGCATGGGGACTCTGAGCTGATCATTGAACAGGTGAATGGTGAATACATAGAGAAACATCCCAGGCTGAGAGCGTACAAGAATGATGCTAAGGATATAATGAAAACCTTTGTAGAATACGATCTGGTGTTTGTCCCTAGAGGTCAGAACAAAATTGAAAATGGACTAGCCTGCATGGCTAGTTCATATCATAAGCCTCCCAGTGACCAACAGATCATCATTCAGACCAAATTCAGACTTGCAGTGCCGGATAATGAAAAATATTGGCAGGTCTTTGAGGGCAATAAACAGATTGAAGATTTCCTGGTAGGCAGAGACGAGTTTGAATTTCTTGATTCAGACTCTAACCGAAAGTCGTTGACACCTAATCCTATGGATGGGTGTGCATATGTATTTTTGTATATTATTTAATATTAGGAAATAAGGAAGAAGAGTCACTGAGATGAATCCCAATAGCCTCACTCTCCCATCTATAAGAGCATGTACATTCTTCAGCGGTTAACACATTCTAGCTTCGAGGAGTTACATAATTTGACATGGCATCGGGGAGCGCCCCACTATTGGCATTTCTGCCCTGTGGTGTAACTCCCTATCCTTTGCTCAGTCAATATTTTTTAATAGTTTTCTGCTGCTCTTAATTGCTAGACTGTTATTCTGCATTTTTTTTTCCCTATATAGTACTGACATTTGCAGCTCCAGCTCCTGCAGCTCTTGAAGACTGCAGGCTCTGTCATTCTGCAAATTGCAGGCTCTGCCATTCTGCAATTCCAGCAGTCCTGCAACTCTGTCATTCTGCAGATTCAATTTCAAAATTTTTTCTGTAACGCCCTTTTGGGCCTCCTCCATTCTCCATCGACCAGCGCTCCCCTCCATTCATGGTATCCATTCACTCACCTCCCTCTCCCTCACCCTCGACTCCCTATTCACCCCTCACTGCTATCCCTCCATACAGCGCTATCTTATGATATCAACGCTCCATTCATACACTGTCCATTCATACACTGCCCATATATACACTGTCATGCTCTGTCATACAGCGCCAATATAAAACCGCTCCTACTATCTTCATTTATCAAAGTCCTCCTTTGACATATGATACAGCGACTGGAGCTCCCTCTCCGCGCTGCTTTGAAATACCATTGCGTTGTATATATATGTAATACCGCCTCTCTCACCTTGTAATACCGCCTCTCCACCTGTGGAATGTAATACAGTTCGTGGTCATTATTTCAATAGGCATTGTTCAACGTTTCATTCCACTTTGGTCGACTATAACACATATACAACGCTGCATAAGTTACAACGCTGTCATTGCCCACTATACCACGCCTATATAAGTTACAACGCTGTCCACCCGCCTGCATACTCCATTCAATCTGCTCCACGTTATATACTGTACATTATATATATTACAACAGTCCATTGATATGTAATACGCGTTGTGTTATCTCACCGCCCTCATTCAGTGGTATTTCAATGCTTTTCCATATATAATACAGCGTTTTGTTCATGGTATATTGCCCTCTGTCATATTAATACATTGTCTGCTTTATAATACAGCGTTTTGATATTTCGCATACATTGTCATTGTTTCCGCCCCTTTCCAATTTAATACCGCTCTCATACATGGTATTTCCGCCCCTTCCCTTCACATTCCATATTCTATACCACTCCTCCTTTCATAATTCCGCCCTCTCCCATAGTCATATAATTCTGCCCCCCTCCCATTCATAATTCCACTTTTTTCATATACATTTTTTTTTCCCAAAAAAAAAAAAAAAATATATTTTTTTATGCAGAATTCAGTTTATAGCAAAGAGTATTTTTTAAATTCAGTCTTCAGCAAGAGTTTTTGAGCAGAATTAGTTTCCAGCAAAGATTTTTTAAACTCATAAATTCAGTCTTCAGCAAGAGTTTTTGAGCAGAATTAGTTTCCAGCAAAGAGCTTGTGTTTTTTAAATTCAGTGTTTTAGCAAAAAGAGTTTCTGTCCTTCTAAACTGAGTACATTTTCCAGCAAAGATTTTTTTGTTTTCTCTCCTTCAAGAGAAATTTTCCAGCAAAGTTTTTTTTCTCTCCTCCTTCAAAAGAAGATGACAGTCCCTTCATCTTCTAAAGAGGCTGCCTACTTGGCACAGAGAGAAAAGAGACACGCTTCAGGTCCATCCAGAGGAAGAGAAGGCAGAAGACGAAGAAGAAACTTCAGAGAAAAGGGGGGCAGACAATCTAAAGCTCAGCAGCAAACAAATCAAGACAGAGGTAAAATTGATGACAAAGAAAAAGGTAAACCAGCTGAATCAGCTCATTCTGTTCTAGCACATTGTAACAATGGAGTAACTGAAAACCTATTTGATGTTTCATTTACTTCATGGAGAGATGATTGGTTGCTAGATTCAGGAGCAACATATCACATGACATTTAGAAAAGATTTTTTTGAAGAATTCACTGACAAAGTTGATGGAGCAGTATATTTCGCAGATAAATCCAAACTCAAGCCATCAGGGCTTGGCACAGTCAGGCTTAAACTGCCTGGTCTTCCCGATCATATCCTACATGAGGTTCTATACCTCCCGGAGTTGAAGAGAAACTTGCTGTCCCTGATCGAAATCCGGCAGCAAGGACACTCAGTTCACTTGTTTGATGGCAAGGCAGAGGTCAGATCAGCATCAGATCACTCACTTGTCATGGAGGGAATAGAATAAGGGAGACTTTTGAAGCTGAAAGGTTCATCTGCTCATGCTCAAAACTTTGCATTCAGTTCACATCATGATGAAGGTACATTTCCATCAAGTCTTTTATGGCATGCTAGATTTGGACACTTAAACTATGACAGCCTTCGTTTGTTGAAGAAAAATGGTGTTGATGGACTACCTACAATTCCTAGAAAACCTAAGGAATGTGATGCTTGTATTCTAGGAAAGCATAGCAAACAACCATCTCATGATTCACACTCAAGAGCACATAGGAAACTGGAACTTGTTCATTCAGATTTATGTGGCCCTATGCCTATTGCTTCTGCAAATGGAAACAAATACATGATGACATTTATTGATGACTACACCAGAATGTGTTGGATTTACTTACCGAAGAATAAGTCTGATGCTTTTCAAACTTTCAAGAATTTTCATGTATGGATTGAAAATGATGCACAAACACATATTGGCTCTCTACGTACTGATAATGGAAAAGAATACACCTCAAACGAATTTGAAAATTATCTTCGTCAACATGGAATCAAACATCAAACCACTCTGCCATATAATCCACAACAGAACGGTGTAGCTGAAAGAATGAAAAGAACCATTTTAAATATGGTCCGCTCCATGTTATTTTTCAAGAATGTAAAATTGATGTTTTGGGCTGATGTAGTTCTATGTGCTGTTTACATAAAGAATAGGTGTCCTTCAAGTTCAATTAGAAATAAAACTCCTTTTGAAATGTGGCATGGCCACATTCCTTCGGTAAAGCATTTCAGGGTCTTTGGGTCCACCTGTTATGCCTTGATACCCAAGGGTCAAAGGAACAAACTTGGTGCTAGAAGTAGAAAATGTATCTTCTTGGGGTACTCCAATACCTCCAAAGGATATTGTCTCTATGATGAAGAAAATAAGAAGTTTGTGATAGCAAGAGATGTCATATTCCTTGAATCTTCCAAGAGTGACAAGGTTGTTGAGCGGCAACTTGATCGCCTGGATATATTCACACATGCAAAGTCCTTCCAAGAATGTGATAATGTGATTCCACATCTTGAAGGGGGGATTCCGATATTGAATCAAACTGTGGAATCATGTCCTGAAGCACTCTCTCCCCCACATGAAGAAACAACCACGGATGACACATTGGATGATGTGATTGACAGAATTGGAAGATTGAATCTTGAATCAATCCCAACTCAGTCAAATGACCAGCCTGGGCCATCTCAGAAAGGTCCTCCCAAATGGCTGACAAAGACACTGGAGAATGTTCATCCTGATGAGGTTGGAAAAACAGGAACAAGAAGTTCCACTAAACAAATCGAAGGTGATGTAGATAATTCTGATTCTCCTGTTGATATGGATATTGCTTATAACCGTGAATTGAGTTTGTCTACAGATCATGAACCAACTTCCTTCAAAGAAGCCGCTTCTCATGATGAATGGAAAGAAGCGATGCAGAAGGAGTATGATGCCTTGATAAAGAATGGCACTTGAAAGCTGGTTGATCCGCCTTTGGGAACAAAACCAATTGGCTGTAAGTGGGTCTACAAGAACAAGTACAAAGCAGACGGCTCACTTGACAAGCACAAGGCTAGGCTTGTGGCAAAAGGATTCGCACAGAAGGAAGGAATTGATTATGAAGAAACGTTTTCTCCCACAGCAAAATGGACCACCATCCGGACTCTCTTTGCCTTAGCAGCTCAGAGTGGATGGAAAGTCCATCAGATGGATGTAAAAACAGCGTTCTTGAATGGAGATCTGAAGGAGAAAGTTTATATGTCCCAGCCAGAAGGATTTGTGATAAAGGGTCAAGAACACAAAGTTTGCAAACTTGTAAAATCCTTGTATGGCCTCAAGCAAGCACCACGAGCCTGGTATGAGAAATTGACCGAGCATCTTCTCAAAACTTGATTTCAAACACTTTGATCTTGATGATGCAACTTTGTTTGTTAAGAAAGTTGGAAAAACAGTTGTATATCTTGTGGTATATGTAGATGATCTTTTGATAACAGAAAAAAATGAGAGCTATATTGCATCCATGAAGAAAGAGTTGAAGAAAGGTTTTGAAATGACTGATTTGGGTCATGTTCATTACTATTTGGGTATTGAAGTAATTCAACATCCTAAATTCATATTTCTTTCTCAGAAGAAATACATTGGAGATCTCTTGAACAAATTTGGCATGGATGACTGTAAACCCTTAAGCACTCCAATGGAACAAAACTTGAAGCTCACATCTATTGAAGGAAAGGAATTTGAGGATGCAACTAAGTATAGACAGCTTGTAGGAAGTCTTATCTATCTGACCACCACCAGACCTGACATCTCATTTGCTGTTGGAATCCTCTCAAGGTTCATGCAGAAACCTTGTGAAGGATATTGGTCTGCTGCAAAAAGAGTACTAAGGTACTTGAAGGGGACTCAAGACCTTGGACTCAAATATACACAGGTAGGCGACTTCATCTTGACCGGATACTCTGATTCAGACTTTGATGGCGACAAAGAAACAGGGGTGTCTACTACAGGTTACACCATGAGTCTTGGATCAGGAGCTGTCTCATGGAGATCACGCAAACAGTCAGTTCTAGCAGATTCCACGACCGAGGAAGAATATGTGGCAGCAGCTGAAGCAACAAAGGAAATTGTGTGGCTCTGGAAAATCCTGGAAGATTTGCAGATGAAACAGATGTATTCCACTCCACTCATGATCGACAACACTTCTGCAATAAAGTTGGCCAAGAACCCAAAGTTCCATGATTGAACAAAGCACATCAATACAAAGTACCATCTCATTCGACATCATGTTCAGGCCAAAACCATCCATCTACATCATTGTTCCACAAATGAGCAAACTGCTGACATCTTCACCAAAGCACTTGGAAGAGAAAAGTTTGAAAGTTCAGATCGATGCTTGGACTCACCAACATCCCTTCGGATTAAAGGGGGGAATGTTGACACCTAATCCTATGGATGGGTGTGCATATGTATTTTTGTATATTATTTAATATTAGGAAATAAGGAAGGCCAAGAGTCATTGGGAGATGAATCCCAATAGCCTCACCTCCCATCTATAAGAGCATGTACATTCTTCAACTAATACACATTCTAGTTTTGAGGAGTTACCCTCCCGGTTTTACAAACATTACCTAAGTGAAGAGTCCGTGAGGAAGAACCACCCCGTAACATAGAAATAAACACTTTAGATGAACAAAGAGGGAAAACTAAACAAAATTTCAAAAACGCGTATATTAAAGAAGTAGAGGTGTCACAGTGCCAAAGACAAGAACATACCCCGAGGTCTGCACCTTTAGAGGACCTTTTTGACTTTGATGATGTAGCAAAATCCACTATAGAACATGCAAAATTCGATGAGCCGAAGAATGCAACATAGAAAAATCAAGACAAACCCAAAATGATCAAATTACAGTCCTCGCCCCAAACATGAAAAAGAAATACACATTGACCTATTCAAGGAATTCATTGATGTGTTTGCTTGGAGTTATGAGGAATTGCGCTATATAATAAATATCTACATCACAAAAAATGCCTGGAAAGAAAAATTAGAAGCCCTTCGTACGTAAACTTCCGTGTATCAAACCCAAAACAATTGCCTCAAATAGAAAAAGAGATTAAGAAGATGTATGAGGTAGGCATAATTGTGTTCGTAAGGTTCTCTCCGATTGGGTATCAAACCTAGTGGGTTTGAGAAGAAATGGAGATCAGCCGTGTATTGATTTCAGAATCTTAATAGAGCCTCACTCAAAAAGACAATTACCCTTGCCAAAAAATGGAACATATTCTCTGTGAGGGGAGATCCAAAAAGGGTTTCGCTAGATGGTTTTTCAGTTACAACCAAATTCAGTAATCCCAAGACCAACCGCGAAACTTACCACTCCATGGGGCACCTTTTATAAAAGTAAATGTCCTTTGGACTGGCGTAGAACGCTGGGTGCAACCTTCCAACGGAAGGATATAGTCTTTTTCCGATGAGATAGGCACTTCATTTTCATCTAATTCGGATGACATAATAGTCTATTCCAAGATCGAAGAAGAACACCTAAACATCCGATTAAAAGGCATTTGAAAAATGTATAAGGTTCTGGCCTCATTGAATCCTAAAAGATCAGATTTGGGCCGTGTAAAGGCAAGCTTCTTGGCCATATCATATCCGAGAAAGGGATTAGGATAGATCCACAAAGTATTGAGGGAATACTACAAATCACACACCCAAGAAACATCAAGGAGTTACAAGCCCTTCATTGGGAAAATCAATTTCTCAGGAGGTTTATTCCAACTTAGTCGAACACCTCAGAATATGATCAACATGTTGAAGAAAGGAAATAAGTTAAATGGATCGTTGAGGCCAAGAAATCTTAACCGGCGGAAACTTGCACTCACTCAGTTCTCGTCCGACCAATAACCAGATTTCTTAAAATATTTCCCCGATATTTTCATTTGCTCTCCAGACACAATGGTCGCATTCTAATTTAAAAACCCGCAGGGAATGGAACAACCCATTTTTCTTTTAGAAAAGTACTCAGATAACTTGAAATACAACATAATGGAAAAACAGCATATGCTTGGGTTAAGGCCTTGAAATGTTTTAGGGTGGACATATCAGATTATACCATAGCCTATGTGCCAAATATAGTGGTTAAGGACATCTTGTCTCAAGACTCAGAGGAAGAGGGCAAATGGATTGTAATGTGATCTTAGGAGTACGACCTTGAGATAAAACTCATCACAAAATACTGTTAGTCGTGGCCATTTCCACTCAATGGCCGAATCAAATCTACAAGCCCTTGACATTAACAGTAGATGCCTTGGATGAGCAAATAGAATTGGCTCGATCCCACCGTTGAGGAGAAGTTTCCGCAGCTCTCCTTGTATTCCGACATTCCGTATGTGCTTACACACCTTCAATGCCCTCCCGAACTATCAAAGACCAAGGCCAGGTTCTTAAAGCTAAAGGCTAGAAGCTATTGCATAATGAATGAAGGATTATACTGGAAAATGAAAATGGCTCTATCGCTTAAATGTTTGCCCTCGAGTCTAAAGGCAGTGCTGATTAAAACAAGAATCATGAGAGTGTGGAGGCCATCTGGTCCTGAAAGTTAATTAAAAACAAAATAATCGTAGCCGGATACTATTGGGCATACACTCTTCAATGATATCCATAAGATAAGTAATTGCCTGCCAAAAAATGCCATATTTTTTAAGGCAAAAAGAAAGTTCATCCCCACTACAACCCATCACTATTGAAGTCCCTTTTACTTAATGGGCCTACTATAGAGAAATTCACCCCGTTTCCTTCAGACAAAGACAAATGGATATTAACAAGAATACGTACTACTTCACTAAGTGGATAGGGGAGGGCCATGCCTGTCAGGAAATTACGTATTCAGCCATCATTAGGTTCCTAGAAGGTCATATTCTCTCTCGGTTTGGCCGCCCAAGGAAAATAATCACTAATAACGCCGCTGGCTTTGATCCACAAGAAAATGGTTGCATTTTTGTCACAGACTAAATATCACTTGGTCATTCAACTTCCTATTACCTACAAGGTAATGGCTTAGTCAATCATCAAACAAGATCCTCGGTGGCCATCAAAAAAGTCGTTAGAAAGAGAAACAAAAAGCCACACGTGGCAGAACAAGTTAGTTCTGCTGTCCAGGGGCCGAAAGCGCCATAACAAAGAAATCCATTGGCATGTCACCATACCAGCCTGCCTATGGAACAAAAGCAAACTTGTTTCCTACTGTACCTTGGGGTACCAGTTGATCAAGCTGGTCCAGATTCAGACAAGAAGAAAGATGCAGAGAAGGATAAATCAAACAATTCATCTCCAACAAACAGAAGGGAAGAACTATAATAGCTATCAAAGTTCGTGAAAATATAAATAGTTATCGTGTTAAAGAACTAAGGCTTTTGATTTCAAAATTGGAGATAAAGTTCTCAAGTGGACTCAAGGAGAGGAGTAGGTTGCAAGAAGTATGGCAATTTTTGACAAGCTTGTGGTATGCCCATACATCATCCAAAGCACCTGGCTCAAATGTTTTCTTCGCAAGAGGCCATGGTACTAAGTCATTTTTAGGGTCCGTCAATGGCAATATAAGTCAAACACTACTTCGCCGATTTCCCAATTTCTAGTTTCCATTTCCATTGTACATACGATTGCGTTGTTTCTGTCTTCAAGAAAAAAGATATAAGAAGCAGAAGAGAAAGTTCCAAAAAAACAGAGAAAAAAGGAGAGGTTCCGACATGCTCAAAACATGAACCTCAAAGATTGGCTCTAATATGATCAAAACCTGGAGCCAAAGAAAGTAAAGCAGTTGGTTCAAACGTGCCTAAAACCTAGACCACATGAAGAAAGAAGAATCACTCTAACATGCCCAAAACCAGATTAACGAAGAGAAAGTGACTTAACAAGCTCAAAACTCTAGGCCACAAAAGAAAGAAGGATGCTTCAAAATTTCAGATTTCAAACCTTCAAAATTTCATTCCGCAATTTTCTCTGCAAGTTTCCGTCCATGTGCAACCTGGGTTTTTGTTTCTTTGATCCATAGCAAAATATAATCGTTTTAATCCTAGTTTGACTTATTTTTAAATTTTTGTAGAATGTAGATAGCAACTACGATGTATTTAATCCTTAAAGAAGATGTTAGAATAAAGTAGAGAAACAGATGAGACCAAATAATCCGTCTCATGGAGTAATAAGGGTAGATTTAGAATAGGTTTATTTCGTTGATAAAATAAATGATGTAAAGGGTCTCGCTAGTCCAAATGCACCCTAGAAGAAGAAGAAATTTCTACAGGATAGTAGGATGGGTAGGTAGATTGTTGGGAAAAATACTTGAATCTGATGTCTTCTTACACTTGCAGAATCAAAATCAAAAGAAGAAAGGTGGCTCGAGAGGAAGTATCTGTAGGCCTACACTAAAGATTAGGTAGATTGTTTGGGAAAATACTCGTTGAATTGAAAGGTTCTCATACAATTGTGGCAACTCAAAATCAAAAGAAGAAAGGTGGCTCGAGAAGTGCATCTAGCTTCCATACCAAAGATTATTTTCTAAATTTTTCAACTTTCTAGAAGAAGCCATCCTCAGGAGCCACCTAGTCTCTATAACTCCTTGACAAGCAAGTAAGGGGCTAATTTATTTTATGAGCTCTAAGGAATGCATTTTCTTAAAAACACATCATCCTTGAAGCCTCTTCATGCTCTCTACCCTTGGTTTATTTCTATTCCCTTGTGTCAATAAGCCTCACTTCCATGACAGAGATAAACGCGTGCTCCTAAAAGCCTTCATTTGCCCTTGTACCCCCGTAATTCTTCATTTCATCCCTTTTACCCTTTTTCAAGGCCTCCTTTTCACCCCAAAATCCTCTCCCTAGTCCTCTAAACCAAATTTCAAAACTCCTTTAAACCATACATAATACCCCCGGTTTGTTTTATTTCCCCCTCCTTCCCTACCGTTACCCCTAGCCTTTGAATTTCACTAAAATGGGCCAAAAAACCATGTTCTTCCATACGCTTGGGCTTAGCACCTTCTACTCTAGCCCCCCATCCTTTTCCACCACGTGACCAGTGCCAAGACCAGGCGCCAAGGGTAGGCGCTTTATCACAAGATTTAGACGGCAAGAATATCACTGGCCGGACCGTTTAGATCTGACGGTCTTCGGCAGCCAGCGCCACGTCGTGGTCCCCCCGACCTTTTCCACCACCCGATCGCATCACATCCGTCCGATCAGCCCGCATCGAAGTCGTCAATACCCGCCCGTGGGTCCCCGTGTACCACGCCATCTAAAATCCGCCGGGTTTCCATCGTCCCGTTTGAGGTGGGGTGGTATTTTCCATTTCACAACGATTCCATTCATCGCGTGCCGCGTGTCCAGCATTGAGCTGAAAACGTCTCCCATCACGCATTAAAGTTCCCAAGATCCGCCCCGGCATGATATCGCTATACACCGTCCTATGTACTACTCATCCATCAAACAATCATCACGCCACGAAGGCCGCGGGGGTTAACCAAGGCACCGTACCCTCGACCCACCGTCCACCGCCTCCGTCGCATTTTTTCGTACCGTCGACCTCCTCCGAGATCGTACTGGCCCAGATGAGACACGCCAATTGTCCTTGCCCCACCACGTCACCTTTCCACGTGCATGCATGTATTTTCGTTGCATTTTCATTAACCCCTTTTTATATATTTCATGTAAAGGTCAAATTCCAATGTTTACATTTAAACCTTGCCACACCGCCACCTTTCACCATGAACATTTTCTCGTCGTTCGTCGCATTTTCCACCACCAAATTCACACGACCATTTCATCATCCCCCCGTCGCATTCACCCACCCCTTGCATGATTTCTTGACAATTTTTCGTGTTTTGTTACAAAAGGCAGGCGAAAAATCCGCCATGATTCATAGCTCCCGCATAGGACAGAACATGGGGTGAAAGGACCGTTTTTAGAGCCGAAATTATGGAGAAAGGCTTGGGAAGGTGCTACGACAGGCAATAAGTATTAGTGGACAGAGGTTATAAACCCTTTCAGACCTTCCGTAACCATTTAGCATAGATTTCTATAATGTGAGGTAAACGTGGAAGTGGCAAAGAGTATCATTGAAAATGGTGTTTAGGGCCCGCCATTGAAGATTTTGAGCCCTAATCCAATGATTTGAAGGCAAATATAAGATCAAATACATCGAGGATCAATCAAGGCCTGGCCGCGTAGGAAATACACATTTACTGTGGTTTTCATTCGTAGAATGTTTTTTTCTAGGGAGGACAAAGTTCTCATACCGTTTATGTTTTTTTCTCGTGTCCCTCAAGAAATTTCTCTCCGATTATCATCAGAAAACAAAGAATTTGTTATGCAAGATGGCGGACTTCGTCATTTATTTACCTATTCACCAAAATTACTAAAGCGTAGCACGGTGGAAATAAGGTACATCGAGTGAATGCAGTAAATGGAAGCTCGGAGAAGACCACTCTTTCGGCTCCAAAGAGTGCCGTCGATAAATGCACATGATTTGTGTCCTGAAGGGGCTTCGGCCCCTTATTTTTTTGAGTTTTAATGCTTCATTTAGTGTTTCACCTACCTCCTCCTCTCGCTCTCTTCAGCTATAAAATCCAAGAAGGAACTCATTGTAAAGGCTGGTTGATCGGGCCATTCAGAAATTACAAGTTGTTTCTTTTTGAGACATAGTTTCTCAAAATTTGTAAGATAGGTCAGGAAGATGTTTTTCAAACCGAGTATCTAGCTATTGGCATGCCGTACTTGATCGGTATTTCCTTTTTAATATGACAAGCACATTTCTTTGGATCCCGATCTAAAGTACGTGATGTTTTCCTATCTCTCCGTATTTGTTTTTAGCTCGCAAATACCATTTCATTTCATTTCTATTGGCTCGCATCGGGAATATGGCATAGGATTTACCCTTGTTAGGTACCCTATACTTCGCTCTCCTTGACTTTGATGTTTTTCTCGCTAAACGTGCTATCTAAGGGTTGATTTTGCCATTCTAACTGTAGTGGATGTCATTTCTCATACCGATGTATGAATTAAATGAATATGTTCTTAGATGTTCTTGTTAGGATTTAATTGAATGAATTGGGAACACAAGGAGGTCTAGAACTTCCGTCTCTATCTCACTAGGATCCCTTTCAATTAATTGAACCTTTCTAAGATCCCTCAAGCCTGAGGTTTTGCTATCAGAGTTTCCAAAGTCTCTCTTTATCCTCAGCGTTCCTAACTTTGTGTTCTAATATTTATTAAGTTTTTCCTTTGTGACATTTCATGCCACATTATTCATCTTTAAGATCCAATGCTTAATATCATATCTAACCGAAAGCCCGCAAATTGAATAGCAAGTAAACCCTTTCCTAACTCCATTTCCATTGTCTTGATGTTCCCGAAATATCTCTCCTTCGCCAAAATCCTTTGTTTTGCTCCCATTTTATATTGAACCCTTCTTTCTTGATTCTCAACAACCAAACAAACAATCAAACAATCAAACCGCGAGCCTTATAACTGTCAATATTTTAACTTTGAACTTCAAAGAGCATCTTGTGTAACATAGAGAGATCTCCTCTCGACCTGGGTGAGGGCGAGATCCCGAGGTCCGAAAGTGGCTTGATGCAGCTATTCAGTACTTTTTGGTATTGTCAACTTTGCTAAAACATGGGAAAATCCCAACATACAGACTGTACTCTGGGAAATTTAGGATGCTTCTTCCACCTTACTACATCATAAGAGCCCCCTTTAAAGCCTAGAAAATCTGGTTAGGTCAAGTGCTTAAACACCCTATTCACATAAACCATATATCATTTTGTTGTGTTTCTCCCACACTCTAGACAAGAGTCCGGAAAGGGGCTGGGGCCTCCCGGATCTCACACTCTTCTCGTAGACATATTCCGGTAAATCCTCCCAGTCAATCGTTAGAGTTTGTCAGAGCGAGCGTACCCTTGAAAGTGGATTATTCTATGTTAATCGTGGTGGACAAGAACCCCCTCTGGGGACATCCTAAACCTTCCACCCAGCGTACCCATACTCCCTAAACAATTTAAAGACTCCACTGTGATCAAGGAGAGGTCTGCCGATTATCTTGGTTCAATATTTACTCCACTAGGAGCATCTGTCATTACAACATCGCCCATAATAGAAGTAACAAGTATAATGACCGCTTGGTTAGAAACAAATATCTCCGTTTCAAGAACCATTCACACAAGAGCTAATCCTAAACCCAAACCCCCCCCGAAAGAAGTTACAACCCCGAGAGCATCCCCAAGGATTTCCTACACCTACCATCAGCTATTTCCATTGCCATCCATAGAGCTAATTTCGCACCTAAGATTTTACAGTCATCGTACCCACCTTTGACCGAGTTTCCTCAAAATGTTTACCAAGAACTAGGTCATTCAAAGGTCCCAGACCCCATACCTTGAGCTTCCTAGTCTACCACCTCTAAAGTGGTAAACACCTTGGGAATAGACAAGACCCCTCCATCCACACCCCCGATATTCCGCCATTCAAAACTGGGACCCGCCCATCCTACATCTACCCACTTACTTCTCGCCGGGTCCTAGTATCCCTATCATCCATACACCAAATTACCAAGCCAACCCTTTACCCCGCAAAACATCATCATGCAGCTTGGTATGCACCTTGCTTTCCACTCCCTACCAGTACCCCATCAATGATTATCAATCAAAGATCCACACTTCACCGAAAAAAGAGTCTACTGCATGCACTTCAACACCATGTAGATAGGATGGAAGATTCTTTTACTACATGGAGATAGATGATGATATACAATCAAATGAGCACTTTGCCCGCAGCTTAGGAGGTAGATGTGAAGATGTCATCGTTCATGCCACCCAGACTGGCCCCTTTGAAGCACCTCGTATCAAGCCCGCTATGGTTATTGCTGTGTTCCCCCGAGCTCACGGTCCCAGCTTCTGTGTCTTCCTCTAATCGCAACTAAGAACCCTAAGACTATTCACACCAAATCCGAACTCTTGTGCTTTTGTGTGATCTCCCCAGGCGGCTATTCTCACCATCAGTTCCCCGCCTTACTTTAATAATGTGTCTGCTTAGAGGTGCTAGTTCGGGAGGCCGAGGTCAGTCACTGTAACCAATCCGCCTCCCGCCCTTAGGTAGTATGTTTCAAAGCACACAAATGCTTAAAAATTTACCCACTCCCAGCTGAAATTCTCTCGATGTCGATATTACTGTGAGCATGCGTCACCATCCTCTACCTATCATCATCCATGAGACTGTTGAAACCCCTTTGAGACTTTTTTTGCTCGACCTCCTTCATCGATCACCTCAGCCTCAACATCGGGTGACCTTTATCTTATTATTCTTCCATCACCTCCCGTGACGATGTGCATGTGAACCTCTTCTCATGATGATGAGTCGTAGTTTTCGCCGCATCAGTAGTCTTTCTTCCACCATTCACCCCATTATATTATGATGATGACATATTATGGAAGCTATTACCACGCTCGACTTTATTCCAATTTTTAGATTTAAACTCGTATATCTAACCACATACATCTAGTAGTTGTTATATCGACACCAAATGTTTGGGTAAGGCACCCATATTTGAGAGATTAGGAGAATAAATTCTCTCACAACTCTCCTAGTGTATCTCGGTCGTGTCGAATCTAGTACCATTTTACTTCCCCATTTAGAAGAACCTTTAGAGTCCCATATCACTTCAGATCACTCTAGGGATGATACCCCCTCATCATTCCTATATCTTACATCGAAACCTACCTCCCTGCATTGTTGTTGACCAACCTATGGGTTTCTAGAGAGCACTAGTTCATTATCTCCAAATCCTTCTGGGATAGTGACACCATGTATGCCAACCCAGAATCTAAGTCCATTTGCTTCATATATGTAGTGCCAAAGAGATTGGTAATCCTCCATTCCCTTTCTCAAATTGCATAAACTGTATAATGAAAACAAATGGTGCACCACATCATAAAAATGTGCTTAGATTCCCTTTCAAATAAATTTTGCATGATCGTCAATGATTGGGGCACCTATGCCCCTCAACCATAAAAATCCCGCATCTCAACCAAAACAACATCGAAACCCCTTTCTCCGACAACACTTTTTCATGTCATTTCCTAGATAGCCGCAGTCAGCCCGCACTTACCCAGCGTCGCTACACCACCCCAAAAAGAAGAACCTAGCCCGTTCATGAGCTTCCGGGTGCCTAAAATGAAATTTTGATCCAATTAAATAAGAGATAGGGTTAGGCCTACTTGCACCGATGGATCTCGATTCCACATGGCCTGGGCTTGTCCCCATGACGACACGAGGGTCTTCTCTCCCTCCTCTACATTCACCACAAACTTGCCACTGCAAATGAGTGAATACCTGAGGGAAAATTCCCTTATTAAAAGAGAAACCCCTAATTTTTTTCGCTTCCGGCTGCGGCGATACCGTAGCTCGCCTTTGACAAACTCGTCTACACCGTTGGTGATCTCACTAGGACACATGGGTATTTGTTAGTTTTTTGTGATTTGATACTTCACCACAGACACATTTTTCCCAAGAAGGGTCACTTCACCACTCCTTAAAATCGACTCCCTTCACTCGCAACACTTGTACTGGGGCACCACTTTGCCTCCATACTTGTCCATGCTAGTGTTGATTTCGTCGGTGAGCAATATTGTACTCATGCATTTATGGTCCCCACCGGACCTTTTCTCTATGGCAAAAAGATCATCGAGTCGCCCTTGTTTAGAGAATCAAAGTTGAGTCATCATCGCATCCATGGAGTCTATCTCGAGTCCTTTTGTATCCCGTCATAGTCCTCAATCCTTCATTGCTTGGTTCCTCTCCGATGTTGCACATTATGGTCTTTAGTCCTACTGTCCCTTATCCCTTATGATATTGTGTCACTACTTCCAGTGTCATCCATGCCCTTTATGCTCTAACAAGGGAAGCCGTCCGTCCGCTACTCAATACATTTCATCATCATCCCGGGTGTCACCGTTAGTCGCTCTACTATTTTTCTCTCGTGCCTTAGTTGAGGATCCCTTATTGCCTCACCTATGGCATACCTCCTTCGCGTTGACATCGCATCATTCATTCTAAGACAGGTCTAGAGGTAGCAAGGTACCTTGGTTCCAGTCACTTTCATTTGGTGCCTCTGATCAAGAAAAGGGACTCCTTATTTCCCCTCGACTCGCATTGTTTCGCCCTCCACCCCTTTCAAGATGACTGCAGGATCCATATACTTGATGGCTCATGTTGATGCAGCGGTGATGATACTAAAGTGGTTCCCTCAGTGTGGAGATGTTTCTGTCCTCATGAGGGGGTGGGTTCCTTCGTGTAGCCCCCCACATGCCCGGGATGACCTCTTCATCATGCCTTTGATAGCTCCATAGATCTGATGATGTCAACCTACCGCTTGCAACATCTTTTTTGTTTGCATGTATCAATCAGATTTTGTGAGGCCCTTTCCGTTTACAAGGGTATTTATTGTATTTGCATTCTATAAATTTTACATTATTGTATAAGTCATGGCTATTATCCTAGGCATAATAAGTGTATGTGGGATTCATTATCATTTCTATCTAGCTCATGTTTATGCCAAAGATGTACTATATAGTTCGCACTTTGTTTAATGGGATCGCATTATTCTTTTGTACTTTGTCTAGCGGGCACAGTATGCCTCCCCCACCGCCATAAAGATGTGCATCACTCATAAAAGGGGAATTAATGTACCCTTCGTAAGTCTCGCCTTAGGGTCTAGTCCTCTAGCGCTTTGGCTCCACCTTTATATTTTCTCTCGACTTTCTATTATAAAGATCAGTTCTTACAACGTATTTCTTAGTCATACGATTAGCTCCTAACGCTGCACACTGGGGAAATCGTTACACCATTTTTTGGTCATCTAACTCCGTTACTATTAGATGGACTCAAGTGCACCATGTTAGGGTAAAATGAACTACTATGAAAATAGCTTAGTAAACCACATTTATTAAGTTGTTTATGGTCTAAACAGGAAGCCCTAAGGAGGAGATATTAAATAAATCCACATTTGTTTGATTTTTACTCAAGGAATAATTAGTTAAACACAGTTTAATTGATATTCTTGGTCATATTTAACCTAAAACAGAAAATAAATGGATAAATTATTATCTTATTATTTTCTAGGAATAATTATTTAAACTTTATTTAAATAAATATTCCTTGTTAAATTTTACTAACTATCTATTAATAATTAAATAAATCATTATTTATTTGATTATTAATTAACCACATCCTTAAATAATAAATAAATTATTTATTTATTTATTATTTACAATGTAGCCGGATTTTACCCAAGTCAAATTATTTTTTCTCCAACAAACATAATAAAATATTCCATAAAGTTGATCTAGAATTGTTAATAATATTTTAATTATGCACCAATATCTAGACTAATCCTAATATTTTGTTATAAATAGAAGGGTTTTTCTATTCACTTCACTACCTTTTGTTGCCTAAATTACTGTTCGATCTATACTTTTGGTCTCGACTTTGATCCACAATCATTGTCATATTTGCTATCATTTTTTTTGTGAGTCTTCGAGTTCCATTTTTGTCTCAGTTTAAGACCATCAGAGAGGGGTTTTAGATCTGAAGTACTGAGGACTTACAAGAACCCATCCCATTGAGGAGGATCAACATCCTTTCTATGTTCTCCTCCCATGTGCCATAAACACAAATTATTTAAACATATTCTTGTCTTGTTTATTGATGCATGGAGAAACTCTTGTTTTTATTTACTCGCTTAATGTCTTTGATGCATAGATCTAGATTTTGCAGCATTTGACTGCACAATCTAATTGTAGATATAAAGATATTGGCAGCCATCTTACGTTAGGGTTGTTTTTTATGCAATTCGTCAAAGTGAGCCTTTTTTCGTACACTTGCGATTAAGATTCATACTAACAATAATAATGCTTTATCTTTCGGCTTTGCCTCAATGATAGGCTCATCAAAATCAATCATGACTTTAAATGATATTGAAAAACCACTAATGAATCTCTAAATCTTTGCCTTTCTTCTCGAGGTAAGTCACATACCCTCAATAGTGAATCATTAGTGTATCGGCCATCGTCATAGATCCCATCTTTAGCTCATAGAATCAGAGGTTTTTCCGTCATCATAATATTTCTCCGAAATATTTTCCGGAATACTTCGAACTAATAACTCAACTTACCAAGGGCTCTAGAGAATTTTTTCTAACCAAGGCTCCAGGACTAGTAACTAAACCTGGGGTTATTACGTGTTCCGCAGCATTTGTCCAACCAAGGCTCTAGGAACTAGTAACTCAACCCACAACTAAAGGAACGTGTTGTAAATTTAGAGACAACCTCTGCTAAGAGTTCAATGCCTAAACTATTTATTCAAAAATATAATAGAGTTCATTTTCTGGCCCCATTTCAATGATTCAAGTATTTTTTATTGTGCAATGTAAAAGTAAATATTATTGGGATATATCCACCTTTTCAAAGTGGCCTCATTGAAAACGAATGTGATTTTTATAAGGTTTTAATAAGTGGTAAGAAGTTGAAGAAATTTTTAACTGAGGCTACTTTAATGCAAAATATTTGCTTCAAACTTTAGTAGAAATATGGAATTATGGGAATTCAGAATGATAGAAAAGAGAGGAGTAGACATTAAGGTTATTTAATTGCCTTTACATGCACTGAACACCAGTTAACTCCAAGGCAAGAAAAACTAGCTACTTCATTACTCTTTTTCCATGGAAGAAAAACATAAAATGTTTCACAAATAAATAACACATATCATACTCAGAGATATGTTCGAAATCACTTGAAAATAGCTTTCGTAAAACTCCAAGAAGATGAAAAGAATTATACGTATAATCCTTTTCTGCCTAAATGTCAAAATTTTGGAACCTTTTCTCATTCCTCTTTGCTGATATCATCATTACAAAAATAATGAAGGAGGAAAAATGTTAACTATCAAAACTACATTACTACTTCAACCATATTTCTTCATATTCATGATCATACGAATGACTTTATTTTAATAAAACTTAAAGACATCATAACATTATTTTTACAAACGTGAATATTTATAAATTTCACGAAAAATTAGAGGGAGACTCGTTCATTGAGTATCCGAGATCGTTGTGCCGGCTCGCTTGTAGAAGGCCCTACTCCCGCTGCTATAGGAGCTATCCAATCCCTACATTTATCTATACTAATAACGAATTTCTGAATGAGAAATATGGTGTGATCCATTATGAAATTAGTAATTTGCTCGTAATTAGGCTTCAAGTGAAAAACTTTTTCGATCAACTATAACGACCGAAAATATCTATGTATAATTCACAATTGTTGCTCCTTTTAGCATTGTTGTCTTCGCTGAGAAGTGCCAATTTTACTCCGAGCTTCACCAAAAATGTTTGTTATGTTTCCAAAGAAGAAATTTTCCTCGTCGATCCTGTCATTTATAAACTTACCCTTGTTCTCTTATCAAAGTTGGAAAGAATCCTCCGAATGAATTATCTTCTCCAAGTTTTTGTCTCGTAGTCTTCCCGTATAGATTCTTAAGCACCATTTTATTTATTTCAAGCACTAATTATGCTCTATCTTTGATTACTTTCTTAATTCCGTGAGGTCTTGAATTAAGGAAGTCAATTATTTTCTTTGCAAATTGTTCTGTTGTACGATTTTCCTCAAGGCTAATAGCAATAATAATGATGTCTTCTAAATCTTTGATGATAGTTTTTCTCCTCTACTACAGCTGCACATAAATACCGGATATTTTTCATTGAATAATGAGAGTATTTCCAAATATATTCTTTGGCCCGAATCGCAGACATTACCTTTTGATATTTTCCTTTAACTCGTTAATCTTAGTTAATGACCTATAAAATTTGTTGTACTCAAAAGGTGGCTAAATCATTTTTGAGCCTTCATGAACAAATTTATTTGTAAAAAGTGTTGGCTCTTGAAGACTCCAAAGGGCTCATGCCTCCGTGCTCAAGAAATCTTCCCTAATGTGCCCATTTTTTAAACCTTGAATTTCGCTGATTTCATGAGAGACCGCCGTAAAATCATCATTTTTTCCCTCCTTCCACTATAAAACTAACCTCATTTTTTACCCCTTTATTATCCATAAAAAATCCTTCATTTCATTTCTCCCCTTCCCCTCCCTCAAAACCCCTTTTAGATAAGTTTTAAGACTCTTTCTTCGCATTATCGAAACCCTCACAACCATTAAAAAACTTGAAAAATTTCATAGTAAAACATATTTTTGTATTGGGTGTATACTCTAAGCCCCCTTGGGCTAAGTTTTAAGCCACTTCCTCCACGTGTTCACCATAGAACCAGGTGCTAGATCCACAAAGCGCTTATCACACGTAAAATCCGAGCGCATAATTCTATTTACCGTGTTTAAAACTCCGATGCCGATTAGCCCGTATATTATAGCCCTCGATCATATCGCTTTCCATATGGACTCAAGGCCCCATGTAGCTTCTGCGCCTATCCACTTCGTATATAAAACCATCCCGTTATGAAACCTTTTTTTGTATTAATTTTTGTGTGTTTTTGCAAGTATTTGAAAAAGTGTCCGCTCTGCAAAGCTTAATTTTCTCCCCGCCGTCGATCTAATCGCATCGAAAACACACAAATCAATCGCTTCCTATGGTCCCCACGGTCAATCACTATAAAACCGGAGCAAGCTTTGATCGCACCACCTTGAAAGGAAAGCGTTTCTCCATTTGGTTTACATCACTACAGTCGGCGATGGTGGTCGTGGAGTGCTTGGAGATACCGCTCCTCGGCATTGGGCCATCGATCGTGAGCTCAAGACGCCCATATCGCGTATGCCGTCCGATCTAAGGCCGGCTCATCGGACTGCGGATTGCACTCAAAAGAAGCTCTGGGGATGAAATGAGGTGCACTCTGATTTACTGCACCTCCGCCGTGGATCTAATCTCGCGTATCGACGGCCCAAAATCGCTTGCTCGGCCCTCGCAACCACGTCAGAACCGTGGGTCCCAACTAGTGGTCCCCGACGCCCAGTCACACACATCAAGCACACGCGGCAATAGTGGATTGGGATGGTCTTGTTTGTTTGCTCATATGGTCGTGGAAATGGACCCGAGGAACTTTAGGTTATTTCATAAGGATTTGGAGTCACACTCACCGACAAGGTCGCCAGGCCCCAAAACGGACCCGGGAACTTTGTATGTGGATTATAGACGGGGTCGCAAACACCCCGCCTGCCAGCGGACTCCTTCTTTAGGACCAGAAATGGCTATACAACTTGGTTTTATCAAAATTTTGAAGTCTGGGTATATCATTTGATAAAAGGGTAATTATATCTTTTTTCCATTATACCGAAGAAAATGGGCTACTGGGCTTAATTCTCGCACCTTCGATTTATTAAAGAGGAGCCATCCAGGTTCAAATTTACTAATAATACTCCAAAGGCAACAATCGATGCCTCACGATCCCTCAAGCAAAGATCAGTATTAACGAACCAAACACAAGAATCAACTGCCAAATCGAAGGGTATCGTGTAAAAAGACGGTAGAAATGCTAATTCAAAGATAGCCATTGAAGACAAGATTCGTGGGATTATGGCCAAGATTGATTATCAAAATCAATCCTCCCAATTAAGACACAAGTAAAGAAAATCATAACTTTTTTAATTACGCAGCTTCCATCGCCACATCCGAGGTAAATTGATTCCTCCTGCCTACCATGGTGTTTAATTTTATGCCTCAAAGCATTCAAATAGGGAGCAGCCGGGTTATTGATCAAGATCAGATATTTTCCTCAAACGCAGACACTCGCTAAAGAAACTTAATGACAAAATATCGAAGAGTATCACGTCCTAAAAACAAGAGCCTAAAATTCAATAAAAGGTCCCACCGAGTTTTTAATCTTAATTGGTAAAACATTTAATACGTAGGACACACATGTAAATTCTCCATCGAGCTCCCTAAAGGCCGAGGAAGTCATTAACCTGTATTAATTGGTCCCGAGATATTTATCCTCTCCCACCTCCTCACTTCTATACCGCCGTTAAGATGAGAAAATGTTGGTTGGTTGAGTTGGTTGATCACTAGTTGTACACCGAAACTCTCCGGAATAATACATAGTCCGTTGAAGTCGAAGAAGAGATTGTCTTGGAGCTCCGATGATGTTGTTGCATGCTTGTTTTTGAGAAGGCTCTATCATTGATCCATGAGCTTGGATGTTGGTGAAGTATTCGAATCAGTTTAATGTTTTCTCTTGTTTTCATTCTATTCCATAATTTTTTACTAAAGTAGGATGAAAGTTTTAGGCTAAGAAATGACTCGGAAGCACCTTAGGCCTGTTTGTCTCAATGTTTTATGTTTTCTTCGTCGAGGTATTTTAGAGTCTTTAATCTCTCTCTTTAGCCCTCATGTTTGTTTATTTCATGATAGTTCAAATGTTTCGGTTTCGCATGATTTATGGTTCTCCTCGTTTATTCTACTTATTGTCAGTTATTGAAGTCTCCCTTTGAAGTATTTCGTTTTATAGCGGAGTCAAGGAGTAGTCCGTTCGATCTTTCCTTTGTCTTAAATGGGCTTATCTTAAAGGTCTTTGTAGTTGTAATCTTAGATGTGCTAGGTGTTCCCTCTTCTATGATCGCAATTATCGTTGAATCTTTTATGTTTTTCTAAGTCATTGAAATAAAATCTTTCGTGAAAATAGGGTGTTCCCCGACCTTAGATTTCATTTTAAAAGTTGTTTTAAAATCATTATTTGCTTAGCAGGTGATTTGTAGAATTCATGGTTAGCCCCGTTTCATCAAATAGCTCTTTATTGTTCAAATTGTGTTTTCAAATTTCTCGTTGTTGAGAATTAAACTTCTCTTTCCAAAATCATTTATTCACTACATTCCAAAAAACCAAAGGATCCTATGGCCAAGCTAGATTTTCCTCTGATATCCCATATCCGATGATAAAGCCATGACCTCTTTTTTTGTTGGAAATGTTGTCATTGATGGCAAAGGAGTTGGCACAGACAAGAACTAGGAAAGGAGAAAAGAAAAGCAGTTATGAAACAAAGGCAACAGGAGACAGATGACAGTAGAAGAGGGCCATTTAATAGCATATCTGGAGAGACAGAGTAATGTATATGCCAAAATTTAATAGCAGATTTGGAGAGACAGAGTAATGAATATGCCTGATGTTCGGATATAGTCCTGATTGAATTAGAGTGTTAATATCTGTGTAAAGAATAAATTTATTCCTTGGACTCTATTTGGCTTATGCAATTTCGAGCAAACCCTATACGTAGAGGACTCTGGAAATCGGTTTAAGAGTCTATCTGCAGGAATAGGCTTTGAATTCCAGTAAATAAATGTATGAGCAATGCAAGGCTGAATTTCCCTCTATGTGTCAGAGAAATCGACTTCATGTCAATATTGTGTTTGAATGCGCTAAGAACTGTAAGCAAATTCTGTGTATTATGTATGAAAGAAGACTCTGTGTCGGGCTTTAGATGGAGTTCAATTTTGGATAAATCCTGTGATAATGGCTCGTATTTGAGGTTCTGGATTGTAATCGAAAGCATTAGTCTCTATGAAGAAAGTTCTCTTGCTAATGCAGAACCATAGAAACCCCTTTGAAACTGAATCCCACATAAGTTTCCATTTCCATTGTCATTCTCGTTAGAATCGACTTGTTTAAGGAAGAAATGAGTCCGTTGTGAGCCTCGCTCTGAAACAGGAAGTTGTGGATCGATCACGGCTGCAGTGAGTATCGTGGTCATCGCAGAACTCAATGCGGTCGAATAATCCATGGGGGTTACTATAAGTCGTGTTCTTCTGCAACAAATGCAGACTTTTGAACTACAACCAATAGTTGGATGATTGATATGGAATGGAGAATAAACACGGCGGAGTTAAACAAAATAGAGGCGGAACCAGAGTTAAATGTGCAGTGTGAATGGAGCTATGCATCGTAACAAATGAAAGCACCGTGGTAAAATACCGATAAACCAAAGAGTCAACGTATAAAAGAACGGAATTGTGAGCAGAAGCGAAACCGTGAAGGAACAGTAAAGGGGGATTCCGGTTTTCATCGCACCGCTTTCGTCGGGCAAGCGGTATTTATGAAATCGGAGCGATTCCATAGGACGAGCGACACGCGTCCCTGAACGAATCTGCAAAACCACTCTCATTGCGCGCCATCGCGCGTTATCGTCCGTACATCTTCGCTTAGCGATATCCGTCGGATCATGTGGAGCGAGGCGACGTGCTCTCTGTCGTCGGATGAAAAGGGCGACATAACACCAAGGTACGTTATCTGAAGGTGGGCCCAAACATTCGTTTAAATGCCGTTGAATTCGAAGTTCAAGAAAGGGTCATATATGTTGCATGGTTCACTTTATAATACGGAGTGTTGTGATATGATTGGTATATATATATTATATGATAAGGCGCATATGAATGATTGATGTAATGTGTGGGCTCATATATGAAATACGCTGATATGGTGAGGTTATTAAAGTATTTGCATATGCGTGAGGCCTAATCAATAGCGAGTATATGCAGAGACTTCTATGTAATGGCTTGGCCAGAATATTTGAATATTAATATGAAATATTATACGTTGGGTTTTTTATTATGGTTTAACCACAGTTTTGAAGATGCCGAGAGTTGATTAAACCAAAGGTTCTGTAGTAAAAACTATTCAAAAGGCGTTTTCACTTTGAAGACTTTGGAATATGTGGGTCCCGATATATATGGCCCCGTATGAAATATTGTAAAGATTGAAATATGAATGAATTTATACGTATGGTTTTATAACCATGGAAAAATGAAGTTTTTGCATTAATTCAAGTTTGCGCAGATTTAAAATCAGCTGTTATATTAAAAGACAGTTATATGTGCAGCAGTTACACAACTACAACGAAAGAGAGAGAGACAGTTGCAGAAAAATGTACAGTGATCCAAAAAGTCTGAAGGGGGTTGATTTGAAAGTATATTATATGGACAGAGAGGGTGTAAGCAGGGAGCCTGAGCACAGAGATTAATAATGAACAGACATTGCCTAGATTTATATTTATTTGAGGATAAACTTGAAAAAGCAGTTATATATGCAGCAGGTGCACAAAAGTACAGTGAACAGGTGAATAAACACAGGGATGAAAATGTGGGCCTAACAGAGGTAAACAAAGAATGTAGGAACTGAAAAAGTCACAGGGAATTTTGCAGGCATGATGAACAGAAGTATGCAGATCAGTTACTTAACAGCAGCAGAAAAGACAAATCCAGTAAAGCCAAAATCCAGAAAAGGAGCTGAGTGAAATTGAAATGTGTAATTGAAAATGTGAATGTAAATGTTGTAATTAATTTTTATTGTTTGTGATGCATTGGCAAGTCTCCGGTAGGAAAACAAAGCTCCCATTGTAGTATTGAAATTAATGCATATTGTTATATTTTTTTGAATGAGCGGGTAAAAGAAATGAGAAGGCAGAAGGCAAAAAGTCAGGACTATTCACTTCAAATTCCCTGAGGAATGTAAAAATTCATGTGATGAACTCTATATATAATATCAACTTGATATGCATAAAAGAGGTTAGAGAGAGTGAATATAGAGAATGCAGAGTATGGAATTGAGGCAGAGAGGATAAGAAGAAGGAGGAGCAGAACGAGATGCTGTGAAAAGTCAGAGAATGCAGAAATGAAGCAGTGAGGTAGAGTAGAAGGAGGAGCTGAGCAAAGAAGAAGGAGGAGTTGATAGTGAATCTAAGAATATGCAGAAATGATATAAGGACAGATATGAGGACTATTGAACAGCAGAAGAGAAGGTACATAACAGAGCTGATATCCAAGGTAAATCAGCAAGTGTTTTTCTTTTGAAAGAATAAGGAAGTTGGAGCTTCCCTATCAAGTTGTAGCTTGATAGATGTCAGTTGTAGCTGACTGAGGTAGGAGCCTCCTGTAGGTTGGTGCCTGCATAAAATAGATGGGAGTTGGAGCTTCCTTGCAAGTTGTAGCTTGCAGAATTGAGGTTGGAGCCTCCTGTAGGTTGGTGCCTGCAGAAAATCAGTGGTGAGAGGGAGTTGGAGCTTGCCTTTTCATCACAACAATAATAAGATGTGGTTTTCTCCCTTTATGGGTTTCCACTTATATCTGGTGTCTCTGTGCATGATGTTTATGTGTTGATGTGGTTTATCTCATATGCTTAATACTTGCTGCTCTCATATTAAATCTATTGTTACATTATATTAATACTTGCTGCTCACATTCTAAGACTACTCACATATTAAGTTGAACATGAAATGAAGGTGTAAATAAGTTTTAATGAAAAAGTTTTAAAAGTCCATGAATGTGTTAAATTGATTCACCCCCCCACTCTCAGTTTAACTAAGGGTTCAACAA